>OZ030007.1:16935950-17520950 GCA_964023405.1 Apodemus agrarius
CAAAAAGGCACTCTTGCTAGAGTGGAAAGAATGGCACTACAATAACCCCAGTGCCTTGCTCCTTGGATGCCTTCCTCCCCAGATAACTCAGCCCAACATGCAGCACCTTTGCCTTGCATTTTCTTAGAGTTCCCTTTACTCCCACACATATGGCTTCCTGTAGAATCATGCACATTGGGCAGTTGAGGTGTTACATTAGTGAAAATGGACATTTGGACTATTCTTCCCTATATAGTTCTCTCTCTGTGCATGAGCAAGGTTTTGGAGCCTTTAGAACTCACTTCTAAAACACCAAATCAATGATTACATCATTTAGAACTTCAATATGGCAACATCAAGGACCATCACAGGTATGGGATCCTTTGTGACTATCCAGGCCTCCCACACAGGAAGCCACCAATACCCTAGGCCAAGTTCTATTGTGGCCGTCTTGGTTGTAAAGCAGTGAACTCCCTTTAGAACACCATGAGTACTTATGATCTAAATCATTTTATATGATTCATCCCAAGCCAGGAAAACTGTCTTTTAAAACATTTTATACCATATTTTTATCTTCAGTGGATTAACCACTCTCTTGCATACACAGTAAGTAGCTTTTGTGGGTACAAGTCTTAGAGATAATGATAACCTTATGTACCATCAGGATCAGGATCAGGATCTGATTTATGGAATCCCTTAAACTAGGCGTTAGGAATATTTGTTGGTCCACTCCTAGTTGACAAGCTCTTAATGATCAACTAACAAAGGACCAATGTGCCCTGGCTAGTATTTCTGATTTTCTGAAGGGGAATTTCACATCTTAAAGCATTGCTTTTCTAACATGAATGAAACTTCTGGTTCTCTCCAAGCTTGCTGGACACTAGTTCAAACCGAATCTCAGTCCACAGAAGTAAAAGATTGATCTACCACCTTCTTTCTATATCTATCCCCAAAGGTGCTTTCCAATGTCTAGAGCCATGGATTCTGGACACTGAACATTCTGTGTGTTCAGAATGGAATTCTTACATATTCGAACTCTCATTAGCAAAGCAGAGAGGGATTACTGTGATTTAGGAACATACACCCCAGGCCAGCACATCCTAATAACATCAAAGATTCAGAAATGAGACAAAAATGTTTGTCACACTGCTGACTCTATTTCTTTTTGCTCCAAACCTAGACACTCTAGCGCAATATAATAACCAGGTAAGACGTTATGGGGAAAGATTCTCAAGGTATATGCTGGTAATGTATCCAGTGGATTTGCAAGTTGTATCCCAGGGCTCAGAATCTAAGGTAGTCAGGGAAATACTTGCAAAGTCAAAAGGCCTTCCTAGAGCAAGTAGATGAGTATCCTCTTGGGCACCGAACCCCAGATGGTGATGCATGCATGCATGCATGCATGCTGGGGACTGTAGCAGACCACACACAGAAGGACAATTCACGGGAAGTTTAGGCCAAATATTGGTGGGTTCAGCTGAATTTAAAGACATGGAGTCTGGTCACCTAGTTATAGGATGAGGGACAAGACAATGTGCTCATTGTCGTTTTGGGGAGACAGGACCCCTCATGGAAGGAAGAGAAATACGGGAGTACAAGCCATGTCCTTATTCCCCAGTGAGTGAAAGAGGATCTGATCTTGGGTCACTCTGGATAAAAGTAAAAATCTTCTCAGTGGAGCAGATGGTGAGAGAAAATGTACAAAAAGAAACAGGAGCGAGGAAGGATGGGAGACAAAGCGAGCTGGCATTTCTCTGAAAGCCCTTGGAGTGCACAAGGCCTTATACATGCCAGTGAGATTATCTGAAGCTGATTGACGATTGAAGAAATTAGAAAAAAAAATATAAGCCGTGATTTAATTTGGACCAGTGAAATTTTTCTTTTTGGCTCTTGCCAATAAAAACGCCATGATTTACCCTGCGAGGAGCAGCTCAAAAGACAAACACTTAATTGAAGTAGGTTGACGTCTTTCCTGAGGGTAGTCATTTTAGGACGGGGTTGAAGTGGAGGAAGGGAGGAAAATGGAGGATAGAAAGATTGATACCTCACCCATCTATTCCCAATCAAACCCAGCTCCAGTGGCTCCTGGGGGCACCCCCTGTGGTGTGGTTGCCAAGCATACAAGGAGCTGTTGACTCCCACGATCCGCAGAGAACAGACAAAGGCAAGAAAGATCTCCTCAGCAGAGCTTCTCCGAGGGGCTATGGTTTCCGTGTTCATCAAGAGGCCTCGAAATCTTAGAAATTTGGAGGTAGTCAGAATTGATTTAATCCTTTTTTTTACCATAAATCTCATTTCTGAAAATGATTAACAGAGGCAGAGACATCAATGGTAAAGTCTGGATCAGGGGAAATGCTGTCAGCGTATCATCTAGATAGATTAGAAAATGAACGCTCGGGTTTCTCTGAAGGAAGACTAATGACATTAAGTCAAGATGAAATAAAAAAGAGCATTGCACAGGCTCAAAAATCATAAACCATGTGCTCCCCGTGACAGAAGACCCCCACCAACTTAGAACTGGAAAGCGACCAGAAACTGGTAGGAGACTATTTTTTTAGGCCTCAGTTGCGGTCTCCAGCTTATATATGGGGTTTGTCCTACAATTTGGGAAGACATTGCCAAGGTTCTGACATGTGCACAATCCTTCTGCCTGAAGCTTATGGTGTAAGAAATCACACATACCCCCCAAAAAATCCCTAGAAAACAAGGGCTAGCTGGCTCACTAAAACAATAAACATTGGAGATCCTTCCATACTGTACGGTCATCTGATTATCTAAGTGTCATGAAGCCAGTTCCCTGCAGAAATAAGACAGAGCTGTGGTCCTGACATCAGTGGTGGCTAAAACCAGTGTCCTTTGTTTAAATTCATATCAAATGGTGAAACAAGTATATAAATTCCTGCCAAATAAAGCGAAAGCAGGCCTTCTGCTCCGTTTAGAACTATGAACACGCTGTACATCTGCTTCACATGTGGCCCATTACTCGATTACTTAAACCATGTCTCCATTTGAAACACACATGTGTGCACACGCTGGCATATGCGCATGCTCCCCCCCACACACACACCCATAAGAGAGAGAGGGGAGCCAGCAGAGCGATAGATATGCTTTAGAAACAAGCCAGGGGAATCATCTCAACCCTAAGAATCAGTTTGGTGCCCTTTGCCTGGGATGCGGTTTGATAGAATGTGTTCTGTTCTGGTAGAGCCTGCTTGCTTCAAGGATGAAGAATGACTCAGGTGGAAACAGCTTCTATTATCTTGTGACCAGGCATGGTGGTCCACGTCTGAAATCGTAGCTCTCAGGAAGCTTGCTGCCAGGGGCATGGAGGAAGTACCTTTAGGAATCTGAAACAAAAGAGAGGGATACCCTACACACTAAGTACAAGTCTTTCTTATGCAAGGAGCCTTGGCCCTTGAGATTAGGGCACTGGCCTTGCACCTATGCTTGGAATAGTCTCCAAACTCCCTAACTGCCTATAACTGAGTTTTATAAAACGAGAAACAGGCCTATAAAACTGTAATTCAAGGTAAATCTTTATCCTGTTTCAGAGTTGGTGTGGATATATGAAAATTAATTCTGTAACCCTCCCTCCATCCCTTATTATGGCTATACTATAAGGAGGTAAAAATAGACTGCTCTTCAACTCAAATTCTCAGAATTGCAGTATTTAATAGCTAGATGGATAGTTAGGTGGGCAGGTAGATACTTACTGTTCAATTCTTCCGTTTCTGACTTAAATTTTGAGGTCATTGTGTGCCTTCTGACACCTCTTACTACATCAACACCCCATTATATCATTACGGACTCATGAAGCAACTGCACTTTTACATTTTTCAGGATAATGACTCTTTTGTATTTCAGTTTTTATCATAATATAAATCTTGAATTGTAATTTGCATATCTTTTGTTTAGAAAAAGAGAACCTCCTATTTAAGATTTTGTCATTTTAATACATAGGTTCTAACGTGGCTTTTTTTTTTTAAAAAAAAAGGAAGATGAAGAAAGAAAGAAAGAAATGCACAAAAATATTCCAATTTATTCCTCAACTGAATCTGATTCCACCTCTGCTGCTGCATCAATAAATTAGCAAGTGTCTTGAACAATACATTTCTAACAATGATGGCTCAAACGCTCAGTCCTCTATGCTAGTAGGCTGTCTGCTGTTAGAAGTTCAGTTGTAAATCCATAAAGACAATTTGGACAAGACTGTCAGAGTGATATATACATATATACACATGCAATCCATATGTGTGTATGTGTATGGTATTATTAAATGTATTTATTTCATATGAAAAATACACAGCCTACTCATCAACTCCTTGACATCCCTCCTGTTCTTTTGGTCCTTTTCTGGGCTAGTACTGTCTTGAGGAAACAATCTGGGAAATTGGTCATCATGGCAGACCTACAGGGATCTTGAAAGAGCATAAAAGAGACAGAACATCTGGTCGACCTCCACATAGCAGAAGGAAACAGAGAGAGGAGCAAAGGCATAGATAGCATTTGCCATGCATTCTACCTAACACACAGGCATCTACCAAACAGCTGCTAAGAAGGGAGTAATGAAAGGACAGAAGAGACCTTGGGTCTTCCGTCCCCAGGAGTCAGGATGATACCTCCCACCTCATCTGTAAAGAAGAAAGAATTTCTTTCCCTTTTAAACTTCTTGATCTTCTCCTGTGCCCCCAGCAATATAAAACAAATCAAGGAGAGAGAAGCTACAGGTTTATTTAATGTAAGTCGGTGGGTAAAGGGATGACTTGGCTTCAGATCCCTAACCCCCAGATAAAGTTGACCATGATGGCTAATACTTGAATCTCTGGTGCTGAGATTAGGACAGGCAAATGCAGCTTTTCCCCCCAACTTGCTGGCCAGCAAGTCTAGCAGAATGGATGAACTCCAGGACCAGTGAGAGACCCTGCCTCAAAAAACTAAGGTGGAGAGCACAGAGGAAGATACCAGAAACTGACAACCCCTAGCTTGCACAGAAGCAGGCACAGGTGAATCATATATACATAAACAGTCACGAAAAGCAAAAGAAACATGAATAAATCTCCACTTTCCATTAGCTAGCATTTCAATTTCAGCAAGTTACCGATCTTACTTAAGTTTCAACTTCCCTGTTTTTTGAGTGGGGGTAGCAATAGCTGCTTTATGGCACTCTTGTTATAATTGCACGTGACAGTGAGCGTGAAATATTTGTTTAGTTGACATTATTTCACAGCCCATGCCTCACCTCCAGTCCTGACACCCCAACTCTACCCACATAATTTCAAATTAATTTTCCTTTCTGTTTATGGAAAAATTGGAACATTCACCTTTGGCTTCAAAGATTGCCAGAAGGAGGTAGAAGGAGCCCGTGGGAAGAGAACTGAAATAGCCGGAGCAGAAAGTCAGTCTAGTTTGGGAAGGTAAGGGCCCCCCTCGCAGGCTTTCGGCCTCCACTTGACCTTCCCCTTGGACCAGGACGTGCTCCCTGGACACATCAAGAAGTCCACATTTGGCCAGCCTGGCTGACAGTGACACTGTGGGAGCTTTGCAACCCCCCCCATAAACATAGGCAATTAAGCCCCTAAAAGCTCTTAGGCTTATTGCCCAGTAAACTAGCAATGAATAGCAACCTTAATAAATGTTATAAATCTCACCTCAGAGCCAACAGGAAATTCAAACTTTTCGCATGTGTGGGAGCCAAAGAGTTGCTGAAACAAAAGGGTGGTTTGGGGACAAGGAGGACATTGTGCTCTGTCCCCCATCTCCTGGCAGCTCCAAAGAGCCCCAGGCCTGGGAAAGGCCCTTAATTGTATTTTGTGAGGCAGTTCTGGCCACCCTTCTTTGCCTTCCTCTACCTGACTTAACTCTTTCCTGTCCCCGTGGTCCAAGAGGCCACAAACATCTCCTACAGATTGAAATAAATGATGGAAAGATTTGATGGGGGGGTAAATTATAGAGAGCAAGTGGCTTTTTTAGGTCAACGTTTAAGTCAGAAGCAATTTTGGAAACTTAATTAAATCCTAAAACTGAGACGTAAACTCAGCACTATTAAAGGGGGTGTGTGTGCAGGAGCAGGGAAGAAATATCAAAGACGAGAAATCAGTGGCTATTTTGATCCACACCCTCACAAAAGGGTGTTAGTTTTAATAAACAGTCACAATTTAGGGTTGTTACGAACCATAAGGCACCCTCCTGGCCGTGTTTCCAATTTCCTCCCTTGCCTTTACTGCTATTATATTAAGGTCTGTGCAGAGGCAAAATGTTTATTAAAAAAAGGTGAGGAGAGCAGTATTCCAGATTAGATTATTGCACCTGTCCTAACTGCCCACCAGCCAATCAGAACAATGCACGAAAGGTTAAGCCTGTGAGTGCCCCTCCCTCCCGGCTGAGGTGGGGGAGGCACAGCCTGTGCTTTCAAAGCCGAATGCAGATTAGCTCATCTTAATTGCTGACTTCTGAATATGGAATACATTTTCCAGTCACAGGGAAAGGTGACTAAATGCACCCGGAGCCTCCTCCATGATGGAGTTAATTACACTGGGATTGAAGAGCATCCTAGGGCGCAGAGCGCAACGGCGACGGGACATTCAGACGTCTTCCAGCATGTCCTTCGCGCCTGATGTGCCTTCCAATGGACATGGAGGCTGTTCTCATCGACGATCCTCTTCCTATGCAGAGGCCCTCCTCGAAAGAAAGGAAGGAAAGGTTCAGCGTGCTGGAAATAACCTAGAACTCAGTCCTCACACAGCAGAATCCCATTAAAACAACATATGCCTTTAACTCTCTTGGGAATTTCTTGAAGACAATAAGACTTTCTTAAAGGGAATCCTCTCCTCGGGGACTTCCAAACCCTTTAATTGTTCTGAATTTCTCTAATTGTCGGAGTTGCCGAAGAGTACTTCATATATTGAGCGAATTGTCTGTATTCCCCGGGGCTCACCCACTCCTCGAGCCCTTCCCTTCCTGTTGTCAGGTATACAATGCTGCTATTTCAAGCCAATGTCCTGAAACGGGTTTTATTGAAAACTTTATTACAGTTTAGGACAATCCACTGGACACTGGCATCACCAGATCTGTGTAATAATGAGGTGTGCTTTGGAAGCACATTCTGAAATCCCTCCTATAAATACTCATCTTGTCCCCTCCCACATCCAGCCTTCTGCTGGTAAACACTCTGTAGTTCAGCAAACACCAGCTGAAACCGGATTCACACCTCACACCACACGGGGCGAGTCCCTGTATGCAACTTTACTTTGTCTGTGATCTCAGAACATTAAAAGGTGTAGATGAAACGAACTTTAACAGTATATTACCTAAGCATATTTCAAATATCTTTATTTTGACATAACTGGATTCAAATTTTTCTGAGACAGGCCCTTTTAAAGGTAAGATGTTTTACAAGTTGGTTTTGTATTCTATATAGACAGCTAATCTCGGTTGATCATGGTGATATTTCACGGGCTCACTGGTCACTGTGATTGCGGCACCACAGTACAGCTCTGCACATACTCAAATCTTTCTAATTTGTTAAGGAGTCGAGCTGATTTCAGTCTCGGTTTTATTAGCTTTGGCATCTATCAGTGCTACTAGTTTCCTATCAGCAACATGCGCTTCAAAACCCCACACGCCCTGTAAGGTCTGAGGAAAGCCAGGGACCTATCATGTAACAACAGGCCCTTGTGGGCTCCAGTGAGCTAAACCTGATATATCTCAGTGTTTACTCTAAGAACAGAAAGTCCTCTTCGTTTAAGATGCCTGTTTTCTTCATGTGTGTCCTCGAAACTACCAATCAGCACAAACAAGAAGAAAGGGCTTTTGCTGTGAGAAGCAAAAAGCAAACTTTCTGATCCTGCTCTCTGACCATGTTTTATTGAGGCCTGGCAATAGTTTCCAGTTCCTCTGGACTTTGTCTCCTCCACACAGGACATTTCCAAACTCACAGCTTTGTGGAGTTTGTCTTTGGACTGGGGTTCCTCTCCGGACAGTCTGCCTCATGCTCACCCTGACAGGCTGTTGCTGCCAGCATCTCAAGCCTGTCTTCGCCGTGAGATAATCAAGAAGGCTGTGGGTAGCTTTTAAGCTAAAACTTTCAGAAATATATTAAATTCTCAAAGCATATGTTTCTTCCCCTATGTTCCCATGCACCCCAACCAAAAAAAAAAAAAAAAAAAAAAAGCACAGACTCAGCTGTGTAATTGCTTCCCTAAGGGAAAAGTAGTATGGGCCATAGATGTGATCTTTAGCATCTATCAGTATGAAGGAATGAATGTCTTCCTATTCTTACAGAGTCACACTGCTTGAAATGTTGAGCTAAGAAAGCAGTCAGGAAGTAGGGGACCATCTGAGTAGTGAACAAGTAAAACTGAGGGGAGCTCCTTTCCCAGTTTCTATTCTTATATATTATGTCCAAATATGTGTTCTAGAATGCTAACCCCTTCTGACCTATGATCCAACTCCCTTTGGCCTCTGCCCTACTACTTCAGAAGTCCATGGTCCTAAAGATTGTCTTTTGATTCCTTATTGTCCGCAACACAGCAAAAGCCTCAGCATATTAACTGGTTTGAAGGGAAATTAAAGCCAAGAATAATGAATGATGGGGTCAGAATTTTAGATTTAGAAGGAAAGTTAATCATGAGTTATGTACTTATATCATAGCATATCTTTCAACTTATTCCAATTTTATTTCCTTTCCAGTTGTTATATTTATTCCAATTGTTGATTATTTATTCATTAGGTAATAGACTTATGTTTATTACAGAAAAGGTGTGCATTAAATGATTTGATGTTTACTGGTTTCTTTCACTTTTCTCATTAGCCAAGCCTCGGTACATGCTGGTTAAATCAAGGCAACCCAGAGGACAAGATGCTAGCACTCACTTGATAACAACCATCTGTGCCTCTGACATTGGACCAGCCTGATAAAGAAGGAAGTAGGTGGAAACCTGTATGACAGAGTCAGAGCCCGCCGAGCACGGGTTTCTGCTTTGGGTCTTGCTGTGGCTTCTGCTGCCACGTGAGCTGGGTCCTTCTTGCTGGTCCAAATAGTGAGTCTTCATTCAGATGTAGCTTCCAGGATGTTCCAGAGGAGTGGGGAACTCAAGGCGTTAGAACTGTTTGACAGCATAGATCCTGTGTGCTCCCATCCTGAGGCTGGGACACAACACACCCTGGTTGTGTTGTGTCTTAAAGTGCCTCACTTTAAGACAATGGATGAAAGGGGGCACTGTAGCTGTGAGTAAAGCACAATGACAGACAGGTACAAAAAGGCAGAACAAAGTCCCCGATTTTGTCACGGACCAAAATGAGTCATGAGAAAAGAAAATATCATGTTTTTATGTCTTATGAGAAGACCTGGCATAAAACTAATGTGTGTTATTAAGGGAAAGAGGTCATCCTGAAATGTTACTGTCTTAGCCCTGCTGAGACATTCATAAAACTACAAAACCACAGAAAAATCCAAGCTTGCTAGGCGCAACATGGTTCCCAGGTGAGTGGGCAGAACACAGAATACTTTTAAGGACAGGGAAACAATTCTATGATTCATTTGTGTATGGTAGTATACGCGATTTATACATTTGTTTAAAACCATAGCATGTCCTGAAGTGGCCACTTCCTGTATCCAGGCAGGACTCTCATGGGAGAGATAAGGACAGCAACCCACCCTCAAAACCTTAGATCTAATGCATCCCGACTCTAAGATGTGCAGGGACAAAAATAGAGGAGAGATGGAGGGAATGGGCCCAAATGGAGACCCATTCCATGGGCAAGAAACAATCTCTGAAACTATGAATGATACTCTGTTATGTTAGGATCTGTTACAGACACGATCCTAACATAACTGCCCTTTGAGAGGCTCCACCCAGCAGCCAACCCAGGAAACAGATGCGGAGACCCACAACCAAACATTAGAGGGAGCTCAGTGAGTCTTGTGAAAGAGTTGGAGGAAGAATTGGGAGACCCGAAGAGGACAGGGACTCCATGGGAAGACCAACAGAGTTCACTAACCTGGACCCTCGGGGGCGCCCAGAGACTGAGCCACCAACCACAGAACCTATTCCCGCCCCCAACACACATATGTTGCAGAGGTGTAACTGGATCTTCATGCAGGTACCCCCCAAACTGTAACTGAATCTGTTGCCTGCCTGTTGATCCTGTTCCTCTAACCGGGCTACCATGTCTGGCCTCAGTGGAAGAGGATGCACCAGGTCCTGCTGGGATGTGATGTGCCAGGGTAGGGGAATGCCCTGGGGGTGGAGTGGGGAGAGAGAGCTTTCCCTTCTCAGAGGAGAGGGGGAGTGGAGAAAGGGCACAAGAATTTGTGTGAAGGAGTACTGGGAGGGGGGGGCTGATGTTTGGATGTGAAGTGAATAAATAAATTAATAAAAATAATTAAATTACAAGTAGAAATAACATAAAAGCCTGGAGAAGGTGCATTATCAAAAGCCAAGCTTGGTGTAAACTGTTAACTTGGGGTGATGGCTACGTGTTCGAGGAAGTTCATCAATCTTACAGATGTGCCTTTCTGAGGGGCATGCAAATCATGAGCGAGACTGCACACACACAAGGAGATAAATGAAAAAAATCTTGTTAGTTTTCTATTAATTTTGTTGACAGTGTAAAGCCTTTCTAAAACAATAATGTGTTTAATTTCTTTAAAGGGAAGAAAAAGATCTTAACCATTAGCTAAAAGAATTTTTGCCAGGCTGATGTATCTCACACTGCTAAAGTGTTTGTTTAGCTTGCTCAAGCCCTCGGAGTCAGTCTCCAGAAAAGAAGAAAGGAAAAAAAGAATGGAGGAAGAAGGAAAAAAAGGAAGGGGGAGAAAGAGAAAGGGAGGATGGAGGGGGAAAAGAGGAAAGGAGGGAGGGAGGGAGGGAGGGAGGGAGGGAGGGAGGGAGGAGAGACGAGAGGAAGGATGGAGGAGAAAATCCAGGAAGTTCAGTTTTATGACTTAAGTAAATCAAACCCTTAACTAGTGAGGGAGCATGGGCTACATTGTATCAGTGACTTGGGAATTAAGTCCCCCCCCCCCACTGCAAGCCTGTGACAATACTCTAGATGCTAAAGCATCATGTATTTGAGGCCACCTTGGATTGTGTAGTGAAACCCTGCCTAAAATTAATAAAAAGTAAAGGGGAAAAAGGTAAAGATAAATGAAGGCATACTCTATGACCTCAGCAGCTGGATGGTCCAGGTATCTCCTGAATTAGAGCATCCTGAGACTTCGGAATACACTGGAAGTAAACCGCCTCTGGCTGGCTAGCAAATGTCTAGGGGACCGGGCATAATTAGATATTCTGTTTTCTTCTCTTTTTCTTTCTCTTTTGTTTTTTTTTTTCTCTCCCATCTACAGGGGCACATTTATCCCCCAAACACAACTGTGGGCCCTGGCTTTTGTTGTTGGCCTCAACGTCAGGATAGAATGGATTGTGTCTATTTTCTCCTTCTCTTCCTCAGTCTCAGTACCCGACCTAGGGCACAACTTCACAACGAATAGATTCTGAATGAACAAATGGGCAAGCAGAACGGGTAAGGATGAATCCTGGGAAGGGAAGTTTCTCCCAGCAAAGCTCCTCAAGTTATATACACACCATGGTTCCAGTAGGGGGATAGAAGGGCTTACCTCATGCCTATCCCCAGACCTGTCTTCTAGCTTCTGGTGACACTGCTCGGTATGAGCATTCTCTTACCTCGCTAACCATCTCAAGGGACACAGGTAACCTGAGAGGACCTTCCTAGAAGTCACACATTCTCCATGTGTTGGGGAGGACCAATGACAGCCTCCTGCATCTGTTTTGTAAGTTGAGATCTCTGTGTGTGCCCGGACTGTTGCTTTATTACCTGGAGTCATCTGTCTAAAGCGAGACTATAGCCACCATCAGCCAGGAACAAAAGGCGACACCTCTGCAAGGGCTGAGGCCCCGTGGAGCTGCGACAAGTGATTAAAAAGCAGGAAAGGGCCATGCCTCAGGAACTCCTGCTCTCGGCTGTTCCCCTTGACCCCCTGGGAGCCCTGGGCAGGCCATCAATTCTGGGGCAAGTGAAGCCGCGTTTTTCAATTGAGAGGCAGTCAGGGGGACAGAGACAAACACCTTGGTATGTCAACCTTGAAGTCCCACCTGGAGGGCACAAGCCTTTCACAGTTTAATAGTGGACAGAATGTCATGGTGAGAGCCTGGGTCAGGTGGTGAGCGGAGCAGACACAGATCCCGAAACAACAGATGTCATGGTGACAGCTGTAATATCTAAGACTTATTTTTCTCTTCCAACGGCAGAAGCAAATAACAGACAACCGCTCCGGCCCTATAGCACAAGCACTGCCTTTTCTTTATCAGTGTGTGGACTTGGCCTATACATTGTTAACAACGCACACCACGTGGGTTACAATGGAATGGCCCAATCTCCCAATCAGAGTGAGGGCACATGCTGCTCCAAGTAGTCCCTTTAACAGCTATTTAAAACGAAGAGCCATTTTGGTGCTCTGATCGCCTAATTCTTAGTTTCCAGAAAGAAAAGTATCTGGCTTTGAATAAAAAATAATTTTTTTTTCTTTTGAGATTACATTTACTTCATTTTCCCTGCCCTGAGCACATTCCAAACTCTCCCTTGTTCCCCTCATCCCTGGCTCTCTTTTAAATTCATGGCCTCTTTTTTCTTCTCTAATCGTTTTTGTTGTTGTTGTTGTTACTTGTGTGTATGTGTTACAAAATACATAAATACAATCTACTCGGTCTGTCTAATGCTACCTGTGTGCACTGTCAAAGTTCACCATTTAATACTGATAACCAATTGGCGTGGCTTCTAAAAGCCTGCTAGCAGATGGCAGACTATTACAAAGGAGCAATAGCTTAAAGTCCAAAAAAAAATCATGATTATGAATATGCCATACAAGTTTTAAATGGCCCGGTATATGGGAGAGTATTTGAGACTATAAATTTCATTGATTCCTGAGACTCTGTAGTGCCTTTACAGTATTAAACAATGAACGGATAAAACTGTCCAACCTAACACGGGACATAGTAGACAAAAAATACTAAATAAATGAACCCCGGATGCCCCAGGGCTGATTCTGGAGCCTCTGTTAATTGTATCATGCTTTTAATGGTTTACTAAGTTGCCCTCACACACACTTTTTCTAACCCTAAATACCTTTCTGCCTTTTTCTATTTACACCTTGCTAATTAATCCTGTCCTGCATAATATGATACACTGGGTTTTTTTTTTTATTTGTTTGTACTTAAACTATATGAGGAGCAATAAAAGTAAATTAAATACCACAAGTTAAAAGAATTTGTAAGGAAAAACCCCCAACAGAATGCCTGCATCCTTTAGAGTAGACTTTCACATGCCTTCGCCATCAGAAGGACGGCTCTGTGGTTCTCAGCCTTGGGGGAAACACGGCGAGCATCTCCTGATGAGTGCTCCTGTCTGTGCTCCCAGCCTAGTCCTCCTCTCCTGGGAGCTGCTACCCACCTTATCCAACACAGATATTGACATATCTTGACATCACCAACCTCCGGCCTTCACATAAACTCATGCACACACACACACACACACACACACACACACAATGTCTCCCACGCACCCACACACACATACATATGCACTCTCACAAATATGCACACATTCATGCCTCTCTCTCTTTCTCTCCACCCCCACCCCCCCCATACAAACTGTATCTAAATTGGAAATCTAATACGGACTGTCCCTAGAGGTATTATATACAAGTAGAAAGCACAACATGTTTTCTTAGAAAATTCAGAAATGAGTGAAAGAAGAAAGCCATCAACATATAATGTGTAGCTTATGACCACAGCCCAAATGATGACGTAGGCCCCAGCCATGGGCGTGTGAGGAGGGCATGACCGACTGCAGAGGGATGGCTGAAACTGAGTCCTGTGACACGGGAGAAACATAAGGCGGTTGAAACTAGACTTCTAAAGACATGGAACATGAAATGCTTAGGACAAAGGAGAGGAGGAAAAGTGGAGAAGGAAGAGGAGGCAGAAGAGACCATCGAGGAATGGAGAGTCGATTCTATTTCAAACCAAAGTGGAAAAAAAAAATCCCTGAAAGCGGGAGAAAGGAGTTTTATATTTGGAACTAGCCGATTCGAAACTAAGTAAGAGTAAGTAATGTTACGAAAGCAAGTTTGATTGCATGTGACTGACAGAGTTGAAACTTTCTAATAATGTTGGGGGGGAAAAGAAAATCCCTGAACTTCTGGGAGCCTCCTGACAAGAGCCCCCCCTCCCCCCGCCTACCTGTGGGTGGCCTGAGCTAATCATATGGGCGATTATGAATGTGGCGGGTCATAGCCTAGGTGAGCCCTAGAAATATAACCAAACATGCGGTGTTACGAACAGAGAAGCAGAAGACAAGGCGAGGAATCCTCGGCGGGATGAAACCCAATTTTAAGCCTCCAGAGCATAGCGGAGCCCTCTATTCATTAAGGGAGGTCCCACCGGCTATTTTCTCGGGAAGCTTGTGCTCACATTAATGAATGAAAGAGAGAATTTTAATGTGCACCTCTGAGAGAACGAAGACCCCCCCCAAAAGTTCATTCCCCAGATCCCTCTGGGTTTCCCCCCTTTTCCTAGTGCATAATAATGAGGTCTGCTGGCTTGCAGAGAGCTTCTGTGACCTGTGACCCCTGCTTTCTCCCAAGCTTCCGTCTGTCTGTGGGCTCCTAGAAAGGAGGCCCGTGGCAAGGGTGTCCAGGAGAGCCCAGAGCAAGCAGCACACCTTGAGAGAAAGCTTCCACACATGCTGCCCAGTCGTGGCACAGGCTCCCACAGCCTGTCATGTCAGTCTGAACCCTTCCCTCAAAGCAACGAATACAATAAACTCCTGTCGGACTCAAAAGAATGGCTTCCAGGCAGCAAGCCAGAAGAAGTCAGGATGTCCAACTTATTTGCCCCCAGATACCCCTGTACTTGTAGAAATTCCTATTTGTTTATGTTATAAGTGCATTAAATGGGCTAATTATAGTGATCACAACTCACAATTAAAAACAAACACAGTTAGAAATTTCAAAGACTTTCAATATCTTTTCTTTAATCATCCACCCAGGCTCAAAATATGCATTTTTCAGATTAAAGCATTAAAGTTGCTAATTATATTCTCAGAACTAACAATTATTTCTTTACCCTTTTACTACCTTCTTTTGGCAACAAAAAAAAAATGTCAGCACTGATTTAATTTTTTGTTATTATAGGATTAAAAGAAGTTTCTAAAACTGCAATTAAATTTGCCCTATAGCTAGGCTGACTTCCCTATCGCGTCTGAAACCTCTTCCCTAAAACAATAAGCATTAAAGAGAAAAAAATTCAAAAATTCCCCTACTTTTGCGACTCGATCCTTCTGTGATTATCTCCGATAACAACTGAGCCATTTTAATGAAACTCTCCACATGGCACGTCCTCATGAAAGGTAGAACATATTAGATTAATAAAGAAAATGAAAGTTAAATTGGCTGTTGGAGCAGGCAGCCCTGCCTGTGTCATGCATGGCTTTCTCACCTTTGGGATCCTAGTTCAACTTCTGCCGGAGGCCCTAAGTGAAAAGTTCAGAAGGCTTGAGCGTGTCCCCACTTAACACATCACAAAATCAATTATTTTATAGTGGCACACTTGGTAACCTCTGCTCAGACAGAATCAAGTTTTGTTCCCACTGGGGATTCACCAATTATCTATTCAGTGAATTATTTTCAGATAGAGAAGAAACACCTGCCGTCAGCAGAGGGAGTATCAGCCTAGGACGGGTATCGTTCGGAGCCTGACGTGTTTCTGCATTTGTCACGTGCAGGATGGGTACTTCGAGACTGCGGATGGATTTATCACGTTGCTGCGATGCTTGATGGGACCCTCGAGCATGATTCAGTGCCCAAAGTTAGAGCTAAAGCACTGTAGCAAAGAGATCCAAAATGAAGCCTGGGGAAAAAAAAAACCAGGGAAGGGGGTAATCAAGTGTGCAGATGCCGCGACTCATCTGTCTTGCCTGATTTCCAATAAGTCAGCACAAATAAAATTTGTGATAATTCAGCACAATTTCCTTGTACTAGCTATTGACCTGGGCCAGATTCAAAGCAGGAACCAAAGAAGGGCGCCACGGATGTTGATTCCACGATTGGGACAAAGGTCAGACTTGAGACAAGGGTGGTTTATGAGAGCGGCTACCCCTCATTGTCTACCAGAACTCTGACTCTCTCAAGGTCTCTCTTTTCTCCTCAGAAGCCAGACAGTCTCAAGACATCCACAGTGCATATTTTTTGTTGTTGTTGTTGGGGGAAATTAATAGTGTCTGAAACTCAAACAAGAGAACCAACCTGGTAAGGTTTCTTACATTTCAAAATTTCAAGGATGTAGTGTATGAACACCCAGATCGCATGATAACTTCCCCCAACCCGGAGCATGAATGAACAAACACCTACTGCGTGTTGAGGAGTACAGTCATGATTGAAGCTTCTGTGGCTACCTACAGGGAGGTATCGCTATCTGCCTTCTGTGGTTACGTTCTTCCCAAGAATCGTTGTCTGTCAAAGATGCACAGTCAGGAATGATGGAGAACGATGCCAAGAGATGATGAGGGAAGTCTACAGAAGCAGTTAGACCTATATTTACATTCTACATCATTCTAACCATTAGCTGCATTGTGTCAGGCATTGATTCAACTCTTGAAGCTTTCCCTTCACCCTGAGGATGATGTACTACTTGAGCTGGCAAGGTGGCTCAGCAGAAAGGACACTTGTCTCCAAATCCAATGACCTGAGTTTGAGTCCCACAAGCCACATGGTGGGAGGAGAGAAGTCATTTCCACTGCCTCTCCTCTGACCCTACACACCTGCTATGGTAGGTGGACACTTCCACAAAATAAATGGGAAAAAGGCGTAATGGTTTGAGGGTTATCAAGGGGGGTTAGTAACATAAGAAAACGTTGAGCACAATGCTTTTCACAGACGAAGCTCTCTGAAAATTTTTCTTACTGTTTTCAAGGCAGTGGTGATAGCTATTGTTGTTATTATACTGTTATTCAGGCAGAAAGGTCTGGCATGTAAATGTGGAAGATAACTAAGACTGACCCATACAATCTTGGGTTGAAAGATGTGATACAAGCCAAAAGCCAAGGAGGTGATGGATTTGGACCAGGCATCAATATTGCTGCAAAGAATACGAAGTCAGCTCGGTTCCCTTTGCTGATAGAGCGGAGAAGAGTAATGTGGCACAGCAGCTGACTCAGCAGGCTGGTGTTGTCTTCCTAAACGAAATCCCATGAGAGACACAGACACACACCTATCAGATTCTCCTCTGGGTCTTGACTCTGCTCCTGGCTCTGGTTCCTGGTAGGTGTCTGGAACTCATTCCTGTCTCTGAGAGTTTCACCTTCCTGAAAATAATCACACCACTGTCACAGGTCCCCTTTGGTCTCAGCAGCCAGAGGGCTTTTTTGAGACCCAACCTCTCATGCATTGTTCAACTACTGTCTCAAACACCTACCCTCTCCACCTGCCTAATACATTATTTCAGGGTCATAAAAGTCTATTCATCTTAGGTTGCTTTTTTAGATATCTCAACCTATTGTAAAGGAACAACCTACACGGAGATAAGTGAATCTCCTTTTGAAAGTATAATAGTTCTAGTTCTTCCTAGGAAACACATATTTCTATTTTCCTGTTGGTCCTACTCAGGACAAGGTATTACATACTCAATGCATACTACCAGAAGGTTTGTCATGAGACACAGGACTTGTGTCTTAAATGTGGACTTCTTTCTGAATCTCTGATTCCAAGCCCCAGCTGGAATCTGGTCCTCCCCTCTGTAATAGCTATTACTTCCTCGGCCCTGGCCAACACCATAAAGAAAGACCTGTGGTTGCAGGGTCAGCTTTTCTCACTATTTGAACAACTAGAAGAGACAAGTTAGTGGGGATGTACAGGAAAAACCAAGAACTCATTTAAGCTTTTTATTCCTTGGCATGGAATTTAGGTAGAGTGCAAGTTTGAGAGGAACTTTAAGTAAATATCAGCTTTCCATGTCCTCCTTCATGCTGACCACAACAATATTTGCCTCTCCCCTGAACTCAAAACTTGATAGAACGGATAGCAGAATTGTAATGATTTGACAGAAATTCATTCATTATACAAATAATTATTCAACAGTGATTTATTAATTCATTCCTTCTGCAAATATTTATACCAGTAGGTACTGTCCTAAGTTGAGAGAGAGAGAGAGAGAGAGAGAGAGAGAGAGAGAGAGAGAGAGAGAGAGACAGAGAGACAGAGAGACAGAGAGACAGAGAGAGGAAAGACAGAGAGACAGAGACAGAGAGACAGAGACAGAGACCAAGACACAGAGACAGAGACACAGAGAGACATACACAGAGACAGACAGAAACAGAGACAGAGACACACAAACACAGAGAGAGACAGACACAGAGAGACAGAGATAGACAGAGAAAGAGAGAGAAGCTAAAATAGATGCACAAATACTTGTTCTAACCAGGATGCATATTTTTATCCACAATGTATTTGGCAAAGTCCAGAGAAAACTTTGGTTGTTATAGCTGGTTAGTGGGCGTGGCTGGATCTAGGAAGTAAAGGCTTTCATTAAGCATAACCTAATAGAAGAAGGCTGGGAAGCCCATTAGATGTCGGGGTTCCCAACCTCTCCACTACTAACAAAACCCTGTTTCTTTTTGTCTACCTGAACTCCAGCACTCTGAAAGGTTTGGGGATACTGTGTTAGAGAAAGTAAGAATAAACTCAAAGTTAATTTAATTTGACTTCATTTGCACATGAATACACTACATAGAAATTTGAATGTCTCTGTAGGAAGCTGTCAGGATAACAAGTTCACAATAATACAGAGATAAAACTATCCCCAGATGAGGATTCCAGGAAAGTCGTGCTGGAATCTGTTATATGTGTTAAAGACTATATCCTTTTCCTCAGTTCCCTACTAGACTGTCCCCCACAGCTCAGAGGGCAAATCAGCCTCAGGTTTTGTAGCCCAGAGGCTGAACATCTAGAGCTGTTAGGCACCACAAGCGACATTAGATATGAGAGAGTGACAGGAGAAGGTAGGGAGGGGCAGGGACTCCATTCTGCTCAGAAGCCGAATCTAATCTGAGAGGAAAGTGGTTTTTAACCACACACGGAATGTGGATGAGATTTTGAAGGATGGATATAGAGCCACAGGAAGTAGAGAATACATTTCTAGCAAAAGGAAGGAAAAGTGGAGTTTTTAAAATGTGCTTTGGCCTAGGGGGAGTTCCCACAGTAAATAAAATGGAATCAGTCGAAGAGCAAGATGGAAAAGCAGGTAGAAGAAGAAGCAGAATTTTCCAGGACTCAGATCCAGGCTGAAGAAATTAGCTTTTCCTTGTCAGAGACTGTTCCTCTGAACCATCAGTCCGGCAAAGGCCAAATTAACCAATACAGGCCAAAATATAACTTCCTGTTTGAAAAGGAATGGTGGGCGTCTTTTCCTCAGATACCTGTGTGTGACAGGCGAGGATGCTGAGGTCTGAGGGAAGGCTTGTGAGCTGGCCATGCAGACAGAACCTGCTGGGAAAGATGAGGAAATACTCTTTTCTCTCAGGCTTTGTAATTCGACATTCATTGCTGTGATGAGAACACTAGCCAATCAACATGAAGAAGGAAAGTGCATTGTGGCACGTTGGTTTAGCCCATGTGGAAGGGACTCCATTGCCTTTAGATCTGTGTCAACGAGGAAGGGCAGTTTACCCATAGCAGCCAGAGGACAGGCACAAAGGGACAAGATAGAACCTTCCAGAGCATGCTTCCAGTGGCACACGTCTTCCAAGCCGCCTCCCCTCCTGTTTTTCAACTTTTCTCCATAATAGCATCAAGTTATGAAACTCTCCATGGATTAATACACTGAAGAGTTTAGACCCTCACCATCCACCCCCTTCCTCAGTAGTGCCACAGGCTAGGTATGAAGTCTACAAGCCATGAATTCTAGGGCCATTCCATTCCTAAGCTAAGCAGCAATTTTTCTGTCTCTCTGATACTCTCTTTGATCGCAGAAGATGCCACCATCTACATGCTGGGTACTCAATGCTATCTTATTTGGCCACGATCAGGAGAAGTTCAGCTGGTAGTGCCGGGGCAGCGTGTCTAGTCAGCCATGAGCTGTTCGGAATCATGTAAGGATGCTCATCCAATTCGGTATATCCCTCTAGGTATCCTAACACGTGCCCCGGGGCTTTCCAAGACGTCCAGCCAGAGCTGTTTGTCATTCACCACTTTCGCCAGTGGCCAAGGAGCAAAAACAGAGAAGTGGTGTATGCTTTAATACTCACACAGACGATGACATGACTGCCCTAGAATCCTCGAGCTGGGGGAAGCGGTAGTTTTATCTCTGTATTATCCTGCACATGCATTCTTGGCATAGGTTCTTTCAGAGGCTCCCAAAATTCCGTGTCATGTGTTTATGTGTACTTAAAGTTAAACTAAATTGATTTTGAGTTCCTTCCCACCACCTTCCCTGATGCAATACCCAAACCTTTCAAAGCACTGGCGTTTTAGTAGACAAAAAGAAATAAGGAGGTTCTTGATGGTGAAGAGGTTAGGAGCCCTATCTCTTGTGGACTTCCCGTGGTTGCCTCTCTTAGTCCACACTTAATTAACAGACCTCTATGTGCCAAATGAAACTACGAACAAAACCCGCTCTCCCTCCCCCTCCCCTTCTCTCTCCCTCTCCCTCTCTTGTCTCCCTCTCCCTCTCCCTCTCTCCCTCCCTCCCTCCATCTCTCTCTCTCTTTTTCTCTCTTTCTCTCTCTCCCCCTTTCTATCTTTGACAAAATGTTGACAACTGTTGAAGCTTCTTGTGTTGCTTGCATATTCTTTTTCTTTTTCTTTTTTCTTTTTCTTTTTCTTTTTCTTTTCTTTTCTTTTCTTTTCTTTTTCTTTCTTTCTTTTTTCTTTTTTTTTTTTTGGTATTGGCTTAAATAACTCTATGAAACAAAACAAAACACCCCCAATGTAGGAAATTCTCTAAAATCCCAACCCAGCAGGAGAGGGGTACAGGACACATGATTGAGATATAGTCTTCTCTGTGCAAACTTAATGTGCCAGTTGTTTTATTTGGGGAGAGAAAGGAGGGGTTACATTAGAGAGAAAGTCCACAGCATAATTAGGAAACAATCAACACGTTTTTCTTGCTGTCCTAATTTTTTCTTCACTTTAAAATGCTCCATTGAGTTTAATTAAACTTGCCCTAGGCTTATAAGCCTAGCAAACTGGGGAACATTTTTTTGAATCTTGCTTTCCTGTCAGAAAGGTTTTCTTCAAGCTGGCCCAGTACTGCTTCACTCCAAGGTTTCAGGGGATATTAAAACAAGTGCAACCAAATTAATGTAGATTATCTTTACTTTTTTCCTATTGATTGGAGCAGAGGGTATGGGGAAGCCGAACACTTCTGGATTTGTAAAGCAGAGTGAAGTTGGTTTTGTGCTGTTATGAAGGGAAGGGATAAAGCGGGTATACCTTTGATGAATAATTACTGTCACTTCAATGGGTCTCTGTTAAGGATACCATTTCTTCTCTTCATCTTGATGTTAGCAACTTCTTTGACTTTGGGGTACTACTTTCCTTTTCTACAGTTGCAACGGGATCTTCAACTGTTTGAGCCTGCCTTCCAGCAGTAACACGTCCCTCCCCCTGTGGTGGAGGGGTTGACAGACATCTGACTGAACCGGAAGCAAATGTTTTCTCTACCACCCACCCCTCCATTCCTCTCTTAAGCAATAGGATCTGGTCAGAGAGCCATAGAAACAGAAAGAGCTTCATAAAAATCATTAACACATCAAGACCACATAAAGCTTGTCTGAGATTTCTTACAGAGCCCTAGATTTCAGGCTATGTGGTGTTTCGATGTGTGTGTGTGTGTGTGTGTGTGTGTGTGTGTGTGTGTGTTGAGGGGTGTTCTTCAGCATTTAACTTTGTCCCGTAGTACTTGGTTGCACTATCATAACCACAGCCCTGCAGCTGGACTGGCTTGCACAGAAGAAGGTAGCATCTTGCTCATGTTAACTGTTGCCCGGAGATTGCCTGACACACCATACACACCTTACTCTAGGATGAAGATGCAGTTTCTCTCTGGGAACTTGTCCCAGTGGCAGCAAATAGAAAAGGTCTACAAGGCAGCCCCATGGGGACCCCTAAATACTCTTCTTGGGAGCAGCACGTTTCCCCTCACCTTCCTGGGCTCAGACAAGGTCGTCATCGTTGCCTCCTAGCAGCGAGAAGACACAGAGGGCCAGCAGACAGTGACCATCAACACATATGAAACTCCAGCTCTGCTGAGGATGACTGGTGCAACAGTGGAGAAATTCCTGCTGCTCCTTGCGTTTCAATCTCTACCTTTAAAGAACTAAAGCCCGATACCCACCTCCTCTTTGTCTAGCCACATAGAAAACTGCACACATAGCCAGATGGGTCAATGAAGCAAGCATCAGAGAAATGCGTTACTTCCAGGATTTGCCACTTGAGAATCTCCAAAATTTCTTTTCCGTGGCTGCAGCTTCTGAGAGACTTCAAGTTTCAATGTATAGAGTCTATGTCAGCTTGGATATCTGAGTAACTATCGCCCAGAGTAAAGTCCCAGCTATTGATCCAACCTGGACATCACTCACTATAAGAGAAAAATTGGGCAATGGGTTGGTATGCTAATATGAAGACTTCATGGTGATGGTTTTCTGCCACAAAAACTGGAATTTCCAGACTAACATTGGCACATATGCACCACTATATTTCTGATATTAAATGCCATCCTCTTTGAAATACTCAGAGTAGCTTTTAACTTCTTCATTAATAAAGCTGATATAGGTTCCCAACCCAAACAGAAGATGAAATAGGTGGGACCTTTTGTGATAAGTGACACCTGTCCTATCTGAAGGAAAGCTCAGAATAAATGAACTGTGAAAGGAAAGATCTGTTCAGACAGGGTTTATAGTGTCAAGAGAATCACGGATGGAGAAAAGGCATTACAGCTATCTTCATTCCATTCTGTTTGCTGAGATTATAAAAATATAATATTTGTGGAGATAAATAAGACATTTTCTTTCCTGCTATGGTGATTACAGAGGGAAGTTTTCTATCTAGTGCTAAGGTGAATTAAGTTACAATACATAACTTGCATTGGAAAAAGTCTGCTAGATATTAAAGAGGAAGGTAAGGAGGTGACAACATATGGATTTTTAGACAAATATCTTCATTTGCTACATGAAAGATGAGTTTGATGGTGAGTTGGTGGATTAAAAGAAGACTAAGAAGCCATGTAGAAGTTATTATGGTAGTTCTGGAGAAAGGTAATTGCTATCGTTAGTTTTAACTGGCTGCAGCCTAGAGTTATCAAAGAAGAAAGCCTTAGATGAGGAATTGTATAGATCAGACTGGCTTACAGGCATGTCTCAGGGGTGTTGTTGGTTTTTAATTGACGCAGGAGAGTCCAGCTCACTGTAGGCAAAAACATCCTTAGACAGGGGGTCTTGGACTATATACAAAAGGGGCTTGGGGCTGGAGAGATGGCTCAGCGGGTAACAGCACTGACTGCTCTTCCGAAGGTCCTGAGTTCAAATCCCAACAACCACATGGTGGCTCACAACCATCTGTAATGGGATCCGATGCCCTCTTCTGGTGTGTCTGAAGACAGCTACATTGCACTTATATATGATAATAAATACATATTTAAAAAGGGGGGCTAACATAAGAATAAATAAAAATCCAAAGACTGAGTTTCCTCAAAATTTAAAGAACAAGAACCCTGAAAACATTCTAATCATCAGATCCCATGGTTAGAAATAGAAAAAGTTGTCACAAGAGTAAGTAATATGCGTTCCAAATATTTTCATAAATACTGCACATAAACTCATAGTCCTGAATTTGGGCGTGGGGTAAGAAAGACTAGGGGGATTATTTCACTGCTTCTAGTGACCAAAATCCAAGGAGAAGAACACTGTAAAAGACAGTGATAGTTATGACCCCCAAACTAAGACATTTTACTGAGAATAAAGGAATATTAACAAGACACATGAAAATTGAGATGACAGGGGCCATTCCAAATTGAATTTAGAAGTATCCCAACCTTGAAAATAAGAAAGACACAAAGTTATCCTAATGAACTGGAAAGTGAATTTTTAAGACTCACCTATGTTTCAGCTAACAGACGAGATAGGAATGAATTTTATGCATGGGTTCAGTATGTAGTGGGCCTAGAGAGATGACTCCGAGTTTAAGGAGGTTAAGAGAACTTTATGCTCTTGGAAAAGATTTGCATTCAGTTCCCATTATCCACATAGCAACTCACAGCTGACTATAATCCCATTTCCAGGGAATCTGAAACCCTCTTCTGGTCTCTATGGCCTCTGTACTTTCATATGGTACATACATGTAAGCACTCACAAATTCAAACAAAATAAAATAAGTCTTTTTAAAACCCAAGTAGGGAGCTGTGTACCTAGGAGTGTTCTGGGAAGATGTTTGTACATGTGATTTCTTAAGTGTCTCCATGGTGACTGCATGACCCTTGGGTCCTTCCTGCTTGCTCTGTAAACTCCCATCAGTCATATGGGATGCTCACTCTGACCTCATTACTCTCATCTCCAAAGCCTCATCTAATATTTCTACCTATGTTCAAATCTTTCACAGCTCAGTTTGAGTCATAGCTCTGTTATGAAATGGCCAGTGATTATAACCAGCTTTCTGGACTATTCTATTCAGTGCACCACTGTGCACTTTTGGAATGTGTCAATGTGGGGTGCATCATTATAAGCTGTCCATGAATCACTGTGTTGACTTTGCTCCTCTAAATAGCTTGCAAACTCTTTGAAAGCATGATCTGTCTGGTGGCTATTATGTTGACTTCAATTTATTGCCTCATTCTCGTGCTTTGAAGGAAGGGCCTCTTGCCAACAGTAGCTAGATGTTTCCGTAGGAAATTGAGGTTGCTAGTTAAAATATTTACCCCATCTCTTCTCACAAAGAAAGAACTGGGTAGCCATACCTCAGGATGACTAAAAAGCATCCATACCTACAATTACTCAAATGGAAGATGAGCAGGAAGGGAAGACTTCCTGTTTAGTTCCTGTCATTAGGATGGAACTTCTTAGTTGATAGTTAGTGTACTCTCTGTTGGTGAACTCTATGTATTAATTTGAGTAGGCCACAGAGCACACAGCTGTATAAACATTGCCTGTGTTCTGTGTGTGTGCGGATGTGCATGCATGTATGAATCCATGTGTGTATCAGCACATGCTGCATGTAAAAATCAGGAACAATACCAGTTGTTCTGCAGAGATAGTTTACCTTGAATTTTTTTGAGACAAGCTCTTCTAAGCTAAATAGCTTGCAGACTCTTTGGGCTGAAACTTATTAAGAACCTAGGCCAGGGGGCTGGAGAAATGGCTTAGAGGTTAAAAGCTGCTCTTCCAGAGGTTCTGAGTTCAATTCTCAGGAACCACATAGTGGCTCACAACCATCTATAATAGGATCTGATACTCTTTTCTGATATGCAGGTATGCATGCAGATAGAACACTCATATATATATATATATATATATATATATATATATATATATTAAAGGAATAAATGACTAAACAAACAAATAAATAAATAAAACTTGCCTACTCCAGATAGCCAGGAAACCCAGGGACTTGTCTAGCTTTTATTCCCCAGTGCTCAGATTGCAAGCAAACACCATCATTGTACCCAACTTTTAAAATTTGAGTTCTGGGGGTATACCTGATCCATTTCCCTAATAAGATAGTCAAACATGTTTAAAGGATTTTGTGTGTGTGTGTGTGTGTGTGTGTGTGTGTGTGTGTGTGTATGTGTGTGTGAAATTCTTTTCTGTTGTCACATCATATCAGTTGGTAGGTTGAGTAAAAGTTTGCTCTCCAAAATTTGACTGGTTACCATAAACATAGTCAACATTCTAATGAGACCAAGGCTGATCCTCCCTTGGGTAATTCTTCTGCCTGGCTACCTTTGGGATCAAATGTCAACTGTGTTTGTTTCCCTTAGTGGGACTGAGATACCAGTTCCTCCTTGGTCTTGATTCTACTAGCTATCCTACTAGAACTGTATCAGTTTTGCTGGACTTAGCCTCAGGATGAGACTAAGCCATCCTCTCCCTTGGTCTCAGCTATCTGACTGTCTCAGGAGATCGAAGGATTTGCAAGCCTTCGTAGTCTCACAATCATGTGACCCTTTCCAAATAAGAAAATGGAGAATGAATAAAACTGACACCTAAAGAGGCAGAAAGAAAGAGAAACATGACTTGAACATATCGTGTCTTAAGATTTTATTTCACTGGTGATGTCTGTCTTTGAACTATTATTTCCTTCATTCCTTGAACTAACCCAGAGTCCTTCTATCAATTCTCTTCTGGTGCTCTAACTAACCTAAGTTGTGCTTCTGTCCCTTGTAACACAAGTAATCTTACCATAGAAGCCTGTTTTAAATGACTAAACATCTCCTCACACTAAACACTGCAGAGAACAAAGCTGACTTAATAAACGTTGTTGATTGACTGATTGATTGCTATTATTGGACGTACACTACTGCTTGGCTCAGGTTTTTTTTTTTCCTGATGTATTCCTGGCCATTGCGATATTAAATTCTTAGCCTTATACTGAAGAAAATTTATCCAGACTTTTCCTAGGAGAGGATCCAATTTTGAGAAAACAGCCTACATTCACAAAAATAAAACAGATTAAACAAACCAGAAACTTTTGGCTGAAATCACAAAGATGCTATTAGCCAAAGGCTAAATTGTTCCATGAGTATTTGATCCTGAGTCTTGATAATGTACATGGTAACGTGCTGGGTGTAGCAACTTCTGAAATCTTGATAGTTAAATTAATTTAAATTGGCTGAATATGTAACTCTTAAATATTTGAATACAGAAAACACGGGATGAATATGATGTGGGGAGGTGTCTGTTTGGGATGTGAAGACCGGATAATCAGATAACAGGGAATCAGTTTAACTCTGTTATTGAAGTGTCTTTGCTAATAGTATCTAAAGGGGTAAACATCATGTTAAGGAAATCTTCAAAGCATTGGTAAGAACATTAATAAATTAAACAAAGAACTTCAAGAGATATGAGAGATATGCTGACATAATAAAAGTTAGAATATTAGAGAGAAAAAATATTCTTCAGATCACTTAGATCCCAAATGCTTAATTAGAAAGAAAAGGGAAGTGAGTTAAGTAAGATAAAGTTGTCAGATCTTAAAAGGATGCTTAGGCTCATGTTAATTACACTGGAAGGCAAGAAGATATGACAGCCCAGAAAGTACGTAGGGTAGAACGGCGCATGTTCCGCCAGGTCACTTTTAAAGCGAGAAAATGCGTATGCAGATGCTATCTCTGACCTCCGGAATCAAAAGTTCTCCTAACAGTTGCCCCCACTTACTCTTGATAAGGGTTACCATTACAAGCTAACTTTCGCTACTGTAACTTTTAGGCAAACGTGAGATGTATACAGTATGAGGAGGTGCCTGCTTAGAATATGAACACTCAATAACCAGATAAAGTGGTAGTGCTTTACCTCTGTTATTGAACTCTTTGCTAATAGTATCTACAGGTACAAACAGCATGTCAGGGATTTAGCCACAGAAATTTGAAGGACAGGACAAGATGAATATGTTAAAATACAATGAACTATTTTGCATAAAGCAATCCTTTAGTGGACATTGAAAGGAAGTTTGCTCATTTCTCAAAGAGTCTTCTCGGTTTGGTGAGGTAGCTTTGGTCTGATTGTCCTCTAAAGTCTGTCACGGTTAAAGAGCTGATAATCACTTGATCATGCTGAATGCAAGGTAGCCTGAGAAACACTGTCAAGTTGTGAGTTCAAAGGAGGGGAAAGAAGAGCTGTACAGAGAGCTAGCATTCTCGATGGCCAGAACTGAAGACTCAAGGTTCTGGGTGGAACCATGGGATCCTTCCTCTGTGGGTTAAGAAAGGATCAGCCCAAGAAGTGTATCCACTGACTGCATTTGTCACTCTTCAGGGGACTCTTTCATAGACTCCCCAAATCATCATAACTCCTTGTGATAGATCTTAATGGTCCCATGAGGAGAGTGAAACTGTAGAAGCATTTTTAAAATGCCTTTACATCAGACTGCTGGCAAATGGAGAAGCCAAACTGAGATCCGCCTTCTTTGACAGGCAATCTCATCTTCTACTGTATAGGACAGAGGGTAGATGAGGCCGGAACACATCATCTACCCTATCTTGTTTAACGTAAACCATGTCTAGGCTTGTCACCAATTTTGCTCTTAGTCACTCAATTTCCAGACAACATCAGTGAGAAAGCTTGATCTTTGGAGTCTTACTTCTTCCATTCCCTATAGTCACTCCTCAAGAGGACATTTCTATTTTCTACCATGTACAAATTTGACCAAAAAAAAAAATCCCACGAACAGGCATGCAGCAGTTCCTTATCTCGAAGTCCAGAGATTCCCTCCTGCCAATACTGTACAGTCTGCTCTCAGAATCATCCAGTTGCCCAGGGGGCTTTATGGACATTGATCATGATCAATTTTTAAAAAGAGCACACATTAAATACACCCTACCTCTGTTTTCAAGATACAACTTAACTGAGGGAGAGAAAACATTTGAATCTACCCATTTACATAAATACCCCCCCTCTCTCACACACACACACATACACATATACATACACACACACTCACACACACACACACACACACACACACACACACACACGTATGTAGAATGTAGCAGCGTGGCTTCCAGAGAAGGCCTGAATGATACACCTTAGAAATGCAATTAAACATGTTTGATAAGAAAGGATTGAGAAAGATGTTAGAGACAGGAAACAAGACAGAGTTCATTCAAGATGGCCGAGGATCCAAGCCAGGGAATCTGGAAACAGACTTGGTTCTGTACAAGATGAACTAGTCTATAATACTTGTTAGGATAAAGGATGAGGGAAGCAGAAATGCTTCACAAATTGGAATTCTTGCGGCTTTGATTGTGTTTCTTTGCCTTGTCATGTGGCTGCCTTGAATTGGATTTTCTCCAAAGCACTTCAATTCTTGATCTGATGTACCTTCACCTGCCCACTTTACGAATGCATAAACGTTGTAGTGCAAAGCTGAGCTGAGAAGCTCTTTGCCTCCAGAAGCTCTTTGTACACATTGGTTGAGTAGTAGCTGCCAATACCGCTCTTGTCATAGCTATTTTCCTGTGACTGCATCTGCAGTTAACTTTGTTTAGCCTATACTTAAACCTAGACACTTCCTGGAAAGCAGGAGGCAGCACAGCAAGAATGGAATAAAATCCATGGAGTCCAAAACTCTTCTCATTATTGTCATGATTGTCATTATCACTACTGTGTTGTCTCACTGAACCAAGGGCTTCAGATATTCAGTTCAGGGTTTCACTAGTTTAACCAAGTTGTCAAGGCTGGCCTTGACATTACAGGGAAGCATTGAGCAAATTTCCTCTTATCTGTCAAGTAGCTGGAGTTACAGAACAGTCACACCAGGCCCAACTAAAAATTCTTTTTAAATGAAATGATAAATTGCCTTCAATCATCCAAATAATATGAATACATCTTGAAGAAAAATATACCAGCCCCTTTGGAAATTTTTCTGTCCTAAAAATGATCCTAAAACCTCCTTTTCCCTGGGAAGAATGTGGCTTCAGAGGGGAACTGAATCAAAAGGAGGAGACACTTATGAATCATATGATACCTTAGTTGGGTCAGGTGTGTATTGGAGCCTTTTGAAGCATAGTTCTTGAAGTCCAACTTAGCATTTGTGCCAGAGATCCCAGTCAAAGCCTGGATGAAAACTATCTGCTCATAACATCACTCTATCTTACAGACATTTATTATGAGATATTTATTTTTCTGTACTATGAGTGAAGCACATTTCTATGTATGAAGAACAGAGCAATAAGCCTAATAAGATGAATAATATTTAACCTCCAGTTTTGTAAGGCAGAATACCTCAAGATAACAGGGAAAGAAAATGGCGAGGATATGTCTGAAAGGGCTAGCTGGCACAATTCTGGAGGACAATGGAAAATTTGGGAAGTGTTGACTAGAAGGAAGTGGCAAGCATGCCTGGTTGATATGAGCACAATGCCAGATTATGAAGAACTTAAGATACAGTCAGAGGAGCTAGGCAGGCCTAGAGTGAGCCACAAAGAAGGCCCATGTGGCTGGTAAACAGTAACTAAAAGGATGTTACCAAGAGTGAGAGAAGTGGGGAGCGGGAAAGTGTGGGTCCATTTGATCCTGAGTAACATTTGAACTGTTACCATGGTTTGAACAGAGTGGATTCGTCTAATTTGTTTGTGTCTTTGTTTGTTTGTATACATGTATATTTGCTCAGGTCAGAGGTTGACATGTGGTGTCTTTCCCAATCCCTTCCAACCTTGTTTTTTTTGAGACAGAGTCTCTCACTGTGTTGTTTTAAATATGCTTGGCCTAGGGAGAGACCCTATTAGGAAGTGTGGCAATGTTGGAGTGTGTGTGGCCTTGTTGGAGGATGCGTGCCTCTGCCTCGGTGGCCTTTGAAGCCCCCAGTTCCAAAGAGACCCTTCTCCTGGCTGCTTGTTGGAGACAGTCTTTTCCTGGCTGCCTTCAGATCAAGATGTAGAACTCTCAGCTCCTTCAACACCAAGTCTTCCTGGATGCTGCCATGCTTCCCTCCATGATGATAATGGACTGAACCTCTGAAACTGTAAGCCAGCCCCGATGAAATGTTGTCCTTTATAAGAGCTGCCTTGGTCATGTTGGCCCTTCACAATAATAAAATCCTAAGACACTCACTGAAACTTGAGCTTGCTGATTTGATTAGGCTGGCTGACCAGCCAAGTGATCTTTTTCTGTGTATCATCAGCACTGGGTTTACCTGTGTGCACTGCTATACCTAGATTTTTATGTGGATGTAAAGTTTGGATGTAGAGCCAAACTTACCTTCTTGTGGTCATGTGCCAAGCATCTTACAAGACTGAGCCATCTTGCCAGTCCATTAACTTACTCTTTAAAGTTTCATTTATTAATATATATTAAAGAATGTGCATGAACATCTGTGAGTGTGATACATGAGTATATGGTGTATGTGCACCTAAGTAAGGGTGTACATCTGTGGAGGGGTATGCACATCTGTACACTCAGCGGTCAGAACAGGATGTCGGATGTCCTGCTCTATCTCTCTACACCTCATTCTCTTGAAACAAGGTCTCTTGCTAACCTGAGTTAGGCTGTTTGCCAGGCAGCCGCAGAGATTCTCCAGTCTCCATTTCTCCCAGTGCTGGGGTTAGAGGCACTAGTGACAAAGTATGGTTTCTTATATGGCTGCTGGGAGCTAAACTCAACCTCCTTTGTTTTCATATTAAGCATACACTCAACCACCAGGCCATCTTTCCTATATCCCCACCCCAGCTCTTGGGAAGTACCACCTAATTTCTAAATGATACTTAGATCCAGGTATGCTGGCACACTCCTATAATCCTAGCATTCAGGAGGTAGAGAGGGCATGAAGACTATACAGTTGAAGGTGAGCCTGTGTTGCATAATTGCAAGGTGTTATTTCAGAGTAGATGGTACTCTGTTAATGGCTTGGGCCCCTGTTCTGTGGTGGGAGGTGAAGTCAAAGTGGTAAAATCAGTTATGGTCCTATTTTGGACATAGTAAATAGAACTGTGTTGGTCGATGCTGTACATCATGAGAAAATGAAATTCAAATCAAGGATGATCCCTGGTTTAGGAACCTAAGTGAAGGTAGAGTGTGTTTGGAATGCAATAATCTAGGAAAAGAAGAACGGAGTGCAGTGTCCAAGGTGGAAGGAGGCTTCCTGTGAGAAAGTGAGATGCTAGTTTCTCACACCGTTGGGAAGTGAGCATCCTGGGATGTACTCACACTACAGGGAAATGGATCCCTGTATGCAGACATCTGGGGTTCAGGGGACAAGTTAAGGCTCAGCTGTATGGATGCTCTACGGAAGCTCTCAATCCAGCATCCACCATAAACACCTGACCAGGTAGGTTTGCTAGACAGAGAGTACAGAATGAAGGGAGTGGTGAGGCTGTATTCCACTGGGAGGTGGGGAGTGTCACTGGGATGACAAATCAGCAAACAGCGGGTTTGGAGGAAAAGCAATGGAGAAATGTCCCCTGGAGGGGGTTTTGGGAAACTGTTTCTGGAGGAGGAAGGATTGAGAGCCAGCTGAATGGCCACTGCCCTTCAGAAACCAAAAAAGGAAGTAAGGAGACATCCTAGACGTGGCATCCCGAGACTCAGTTTCAGCAGCCTGACTGTGGGTCATGTCTCTCTGGGGCTCCTGGTCTGTCTCATGCTCTTCTCTGGTTTTCTGCTAGGATGTCAACGTCTACTACATAATTACTTCTGAAGACTAATACTAAGAATCTTAAGGGAAGAGGTGATTAGATGTGTTCACTTACATGAGCCACTCTTCGTACATGATCAGCCTAACTATAAAGCCATTGCTGCTGTCTGTCTGCCTTATTACATCTTTTTCTGGTAGCATCTACAGGAGCCCCCGAACCAACATCTGTACAGTCACACCGGTGCTCAGTCTGGCAGCCATCCAAAAGCTACTTATTTCACTTCTGTCTCCGTGCACAAGAAAACTGAGATAGGAAAGTATAGAGCTTACTGGCAAATGGCAGAGGGGGGACCCCAGGGTGCTTAAAGCCAGAGCCCATGATTTTAATCACCTCTCCACTTTTGATTTAGTGACTTTCTTGTGCCTGGTGCACTCTCAGTAAAACAAATTTTATTTTATTTAAAGCACCCCCTCCCCAAGGGCACGTATTAATATTCTAAGAAAAAAAAAGTTGTAAATCTTCCACAAATCCTTATGCTATCTCTCAGAAAAAAAATTTTCATTTAATGCCCCATTTTAAAACTCCTTCAGATATGAATGTAATTGTGCCCTTCAATCCCCATTCTACAAGAATTCTTTTATTGTTTCTTGAGGAATGGGCGGTGGTTGGGTTTGGGTTTTGGTAGAGTATAATATGGATATAATACAAGCATACTTATGGTTTTTATTATGATACGGTATGCATTTCTTTATTTCTTATATCACTTCTCTGGTAAAGCTTTCATGACTTGTACCTATAAACTTAGTTAAAAGCCAAATTATATTTCTATATCTGAAAGGGAGAGATGTCTCTCTACCCATTACCTTTACTACATTAGAATGTCTAAAACTTAGGGTCTGCTATTTCTACCCCTGTTGAATCATGTTATTTATAAATTGTTTATATAGCTTAAGTTCTATTTGTGCTATATTGATCGTTTTTCTGCTATATAGCATGTGTGGTACAGATACTTTTAACTGGAGTGTTTAATATCATAGATTTTGGATTTGGTTCTCCAATTTTGATGGTAGAAAATGGAAAAGAGAGATTTGTACTTCTAAAAACCAATGTAACTGGGCTCAACTCCATTTGCCTCTTTACAAGATATCCATTTCACTTCTCAGCTTAATGGAAACCAGAATAATATTTTAGTAGCCATGTAAATTGTACTCAACCATTATTTTTGGTTAATACATGTTTTTTGTTCTAGTTGTATGGTTTCTATCTCATCATAAAACTTACATTTATATTCCAATGCATTTTTTAGAGACTACCCCTCAAAAACATACAGTAACATACTCAAACTTGATGGGCTTTCAGACTTCACTGAGTCTCTCACTATTTTTAGTGCCTCAACAAATACAATTCAGACCATCCATCTTGGAATTGCCTTCACAACATAGTGAACAATCTTGGATGTTAGGTTTTATTATAAATTTCACAAAAATCATAATAGCAGATTTCCAGGGTCCAGTGGGCTAACTCTAAACATACTGCCTTAAAACTGATGGACAAATATAAAATACAAACCCACAGCATCTCTATAAATGTATACAATGCAAGTCTTTATTAAAAGTAAGTTAGAGTCAATGTCATCTCTCATCCTCCCTTTCACCTCAGAAACAAATTTTAATTTTATTCTCATCAAAATAACAATCTCTATTACCACTTTCCATTTCATAGCTACTGATGGAGTCACCTTTACAGTACCTACCCAAACGCCCCCTCCCTCTGCAAAGCCTACCGTGGTAACCAACTAGGAGCAGTTTAGAGACTGGTGAGCATTTCTCAACTCTCCTATCATAACAGTGATTACACTCGAACATCCTGCTTTCCTTGTCTCCCAACATCCTATTTTGGGTAATGAGGACAGGGACTTATCTTATACATTTTTTAAGCATGTAAAAATATGAAATGTGTCATTACAACAGCTAGGTAAATAAATCATTTGTATGTGATCAATTCTGGTTTAAGATTCAGGCTTTCCTGAACTAAAAGCACTGGACTCAACTTGAACAGTTAACTAGTTTAATTTACTGACCCAAGTAAATTACTTATTCTATTTAAAAATCAGCTTCTATTGTATGAAAAGGAGAAATGAGATGAAAATAGATATTTATTCAAAAATATAATGATTTTTATAATAACATATGTAACACTATATTTGGTATACTAGTATTAAGTAATAATAAAATGTTCTTATAGATCAAGGTGAGAATTACTTTTGTAGTAGTGGTTATGAATTTCATTGGTAACTTCAAAATTAATCAATGGAAAAGTTAATTGAGTAAAACAGTAATAATATATTGAAATTATAGCCAAATTATTTACTGAATTAATAAACAAAAATTAAGATAAGAATTGGCATTGACCAACCCAGAAATACTTGTCTAAGCATCAAGGAGAATGAACATTGTCCCTTTCTCTTAGTCACTGCTAATTGAATAAATACAGATTAATTACATATACCTAAACTGAAAAGCAATTAATGACAGCATTAAAATGAAATCACCTCCAAACAGAGATGCTTACAAAAGGCTTCCTATCAAGGGAGACAAGGAAAGGAAACATCAAGGTGGACAAAAAAAAATGGTAGAACTCACAAAATATGGAAAATTTAAGGCCAAACACACTCATCACAAAATCGTGTGTGTGTGTGTGTGTGTGTGTGTGTGTGTGTGTGTATGAGAGAGAGAGAGAGAGAGAGAGAGAGAGAGAGAGAGAGAGAGAGAGAGAGAGAGTGAGAGAGAGAGAGTGAGATGGTGCTTACCAACAGGGCAGGATCTAGAATCACCTAAGAAACAAACCTATGGGCATGCCTGTGAGGATTAATGTGGATTCAATGAGACACTGAGGTTAATTGAGGTAAGAAACCCTGTCATCCAGCAAGCTGAGCTCCTGGGCATGTGATAAAGGAGGAAGTGGCATACTGGCATTCATCGCTTTGCTCCCTGATGGAGGATGTCATGTTACCAATGATCTTAAGCTCCTGCTACTGTGATTTCCCTTCCATAATGGGCTCCCTTGAACTGTGAGCCAAGATAAAGCCTGTCTTTTTGAATTGCTATTGTCAGGGATTTAATGCAAGAAGCTTTAAACACAACATGTGAAAACATGTGCATCCCTACTAAAACAAGACTTCTGGGTATAATGGTTTTAGAAGTTAACTACATTTTTATACATAACAAAACAACTCTAGCCGTATCAAAATGGAAGAGTTATTAACAATCAGAAATCGTCTTCTAATTCTAAGTTTTTGACAACAGACAGCTATCACTTCTTTAATTAGAAAAGTTGATTCAGCTAATTCACGTTCAACTCTCATTACAGTATCTGTCACAGGGTGAGCACAACTTAAGGGCTGGTTCATAGTCCTGGTCATTGTGATGGCTGTGCCAACATCTTCTGCATGCATGACTCATCAAAATAAAGCCACTAGCCACAGCTTCATAATGTGAAACTCCCCAAGCTTTACTGCACAGCTGGTCATATGTGGGCAGCCTCCGGGGTGAAGTCCCATGTGGTGATGTCACCCCTATGTGGCATGGCTCATTCACCACCATCATCATCATCTCCCTTATTTGGAAAGCAATGCATGGCCTATAGTAGATACTTTCATTATTTTCAAAGAAGAAGCAATAATGACATCTAAATTGCTCTGCAGTTTATAAAGTGGCTCCAGTTCTATTTTCTGAGATAATAGATAAATTAGGCAAATTATCATTTGCATTCTCCCCTTCCTGCCAGGCAAATTCAGCTATAGTGTTTATGTAATTCAGTCATTGACCTGTATGTCAGTCTCTCAGCAGCTGTTCTGTACAAACATAAAGGTGAGTAAAAGTATGTGTGTGGTACCTGTCCTTTGAAAGCTTATTTTCGATTAGAAGATAAGAACTAATGCATTGCTTGTATTAGTCAGGGTTCTCTAGAGTCACAGAACATATGAGTAGTCTCTACATAGTTAGGGAATTTGTTGATGACTTAGAGCTTGTAGTCCAACTCCCCAACAATGGTCAGCAGCAGCTGTGGATGGAAGTCCAAAAATCTAGCAGTTGCTCATTCCCACGAGGCAAGCAGGCAAGGAAGAATGAGTGTATTTTCTTCCAGTGTCCTTATGTAGGTCTACAGCAGAGGGTGTGGTCCAGATTAAAGGTGTGTGCCACCATGCCTTTAATCCCAGATCACCTTGAACTCAGAGATCTCCCTGTCTTAATCTTCTCAAATTCATAGCCACTATGCTTCAATATCTCCAAACCAAGATCCAGGTCAGAAACTCGTATCTCTGAGTCTCCAGATTAGGATAATCAGTGAGGCTTCCAATTCTTGACTGTAGTTCATTCCAGATATAGTCATGTTCACAACCAGGAATAGCCACTACAATTTCTCAAACTAAAGGAAGTAAGCTGGATTTGACTGAGCTCATGATTTCAGAGGGTTAGATCCCATGAGCCAAATCAAAGGCATGACATCAGGGATAACTAAGAGGTCACACATCTTGACTCACAGTTTCACAAATGTTCAAGTTCAAAGCCAGATCCCAGAGACATGTTCTCTACCAAGACCACACCTCTTAACCCTTCCAAACAATGTCAAATGGAGACCAAATCTTCAAACCTACGAACCTATGGGGACTGTTCTCATTCAAGTCACCACATTCCACTCCCCAGACCTATAGGATCATGGTCAAAGCATAACACAAAACATATATATTCCAACTTCAAAATTCCCCATAGTCCTTTTACTGTCTAAACACCATTTTAAAGGCCAGAGGCCAGCATCTTTTCTGAGATTTCAGGTAATCTTTTAATCATAATTACTCTAAAATCAAAGCAATCTACTACTTCCAGCATACAATGGCCCACAATATTACCATCCTAAAAGGGAGGAGCTTGGGCATGGTGAGGAAATACTGGACCAAAGCAATACTGGAACCCCGCAGGGCAAACTCCCCTAACTTCATATCTGATGTGGAAGGGCTTCTAGCTAGATCTACCCTTCCAGCTTTGCTACCTGCAAGATTCAGCTCTCCCTGCTCAAACAGCCACACTTGGATCTTACATCGAAGAAACAGTCTCTTTTATACATAGTATCATTACTTGAGTGTTCACACTAGTGACAGTACTTTCCCATGGTCCCAAAACACATCAAAGACGTGTGTGTGTGTGTGTGTGTGTGTGTGTGTGTGCATGTGCGCGTGCGTTCACCCACACATATGCACACAGATATGTTATGGATGAAGCAAAAATTAACATGAATTAATAAAACAAAAATTATAACTCAAATGTCTAAATAGCTCGTGATAAGCACTTAATTAAGCATGTAAATTTAAGGAAAGATTCATTTTGGAGAATGAGATAGACATAAATAAGCTAATTTTTCTCAATAAATCTCAATTACTATTTATGTGTGTGTGTGTGTGTGTGTGTGTGTGTGTGTGTATACTACACTTAATGGTATAAGCAGAACATGACTAAGAACTGGCCTTCTAATCAAACCTGAGTTTAAATCTTCTCTAGAATTTTGTCTATACCTGATATTTGTGGCAAGTCTGCCTGAAAGCTTCTTTGAATTTGCAAGCAAGGATGGATTCTAAAATGTCAGCTCTTAGGATAAATCTACTTTCATAAATGTTCCTGTAGTCTTCTTAAACTCACAGAATTCTTTCTTTCTTTCCATGATGTAGGATCAGAAAAGGCAGTAAATGAAACACAGTGACCACCCCAGCTTAGATTTCAGAAACTCCTTGTGATTGCTTCAAAAATACTCGAGAAGTACTTGCCTGTTCATTGCTAAACACCAGTGAAGAGAGAACAGCCTGGTGTGCTGTAGTGCATGTAAAGCACATTCTGATTCACCAAATGGAAGCTTCTAGCATGTCTCACAACACACCACAGAATACTGTTTTCTTAAGCAAAACACTAACAACCCTGCTTAACCTGACACATGAATGCTCTCTTGCCAAATACTTTCATGCTATTACAAAAATCTTAAATGAATGCAGTGAGGGTTTTCAAAGCACATTAAAAATGGTTATCTGATGGTATCCATGACCAGGGGCTTGCCCAGACTCTTTTTCCAAATGGCCAAAAACCTGATTGTTTTGTATCTTCTTTATTCAAAAGCAAGTCTGAGCCATATTTCATTCAAATTACTCACAAGAGGGGATCTTGGGAGGCAATTTTCAACCCCGTGATTTTAGAATCTATTAAACCTCTTGTTCTTATAATTATCTTCACATTTTCTCCATTACTTAATATAGATGGCAGAATAAAGAAGCTGCAATTTTGATTACAAGATTGTTTTAATCTCGTTACTTCTTCATAGCCACATTTTCTCTTTAATTTCTAATTTGAAACGTATTAAAATAATAAAAAATTTTCAATGATTTTAATATTAATTATTTGACAGGTCTAAGATCCCAATCTTTCAAACATCTTAGTTATGTCAATGAAGCACCTACAATTTTAAGCACTAAGAAAAAATAATTTTAATTTATCAAATAAATGAAGAACATTATATTTAATTTGATAACTCATCAGTTATCAAACTGAGTTTGAGGAGGAGAAATAGCACTTTCTCGGAACCCCTGAAGTAAAGCTTTCCGCTCTTTGCTGTACAGATAGGCCTGGCATTTTTCATCACATAGTCATGGTACACAGTGTGAGACATGTCACACATAACGCTGATCCTGGAACTGTACCATATTCTTAGACACAAAGGCTAACAATACACTGGCCTCAAAGAATCCCACATATCATAAACTGTAACACAGCTGACATAGTGAGGTGAAGAAAGGTGTGTGTGTGTGTGTGTGTGTGTGTGTGTGTGTGTGTTGTAAGACATTTTCAAAACTCTTCCTGGTTTTGTTAGAGTGAGCAGGACTTCAAAGAAGATATAGGTGTACATTTTGATGACTGCCATATGCAGTTATTTATAAAAATCTTTGCAGATCCTTTTCTCTGTATAGATATGTGCACTGTTTCTCTGATTTGATAGTTTACCACTCATTTGCAAAATCCTGGCATGTGGAGAAAGGTGCAGGGCGAAGAAGGTTCTATTTTCTTCTTCCAGCCTTTCTTCACTTCCACAACATAAACTCTCTAGCTGCATTTTATACATGTGTTTGCCCTACATAATGAAGTCAGTGTGTTCACTGTTTGCAAACTCAAACCATTGGATGCATATGCGTATATGCATATATGTGTATATATCTGTTTCAAAGTATAGATATAGTGTATGTTTATGAATACACACATATAATTTTACGTACATGTGTGCCAAGTAATAGTCATAGAGAAACAAATACAAATAGAAGATTCAAATCGAACAAAAAGGACAAAAAGAATCATTTCTGTCCACCTTGCATCAGAGACTTTGCACTCAGCAGAAATGACAAGGTTAAGTAAAAGTAGAGTATATATCATTTTCTTTACCTAGGAGGAAGGGAGTTTGCTAGGGCTATGGAATTTCAGGTTTTGATTTCTGTTTCGTTTCCCATTATCACAATACAATATTGTTAAAGCTAATCCAAGGATCCACAGTAGCCTTAATCTTAATCTAAGACCTTGGAATGCACTCAAACAATTTCATTTTCCCATGAAAATGCCATTTCTGTTGTCAAAGAAAGACTGATAAAAGGATGTGACCATATAGAAATTCTCTTTGGAGCCATAGGGTAATGGAGAGAGATTGACACCAGTCTCTCTCCAAGTTGTCTGCAACATTCCCACATTAAAAAGCAGAAATGATCAATGGATTTAATGCCATATTTAAAAATAATTCTGACTATTCAGGTTGGGAAACACTTTTTCTAGGATTTCCTTTCCCACCAAACCACCCCAGGAGAGATGAGTCTTGGCTCTATTTGTAAGAGGGCACATTCTGATTCACACAGGCTTGTCTCCCTGAACCATGATGTGGAGAGAGAGAGAGAGAGAGAGAGAGAGAGAGAGAGAGAGAGAGAGAGAGAAGAGACGGTCACTATATATGGAATTTACTGTCACCAAGGTACAGCCTGGCCAGCTCTGGTACACCCAGAATAAAATTTGCTTTCATTTATTCCCAATTTATGGTGTTGGTCTTCTTCCTAGTAGGGGTGAGTTTAACATTGGTATCTTTAGTAAAATCTCTCTATTGGACTGCATTGAGGAAAGAAAATGGGGACACAATATTGCCTGTGAAATTAAAGGAAGACTGGGGGAAAGAATATCATCCCCTGCTCAATGAATGAAACCAGATGGAACGGGGTAGACACTTTTTAGCATTTCTCATAGCTAAGGCATTTAAGCACAAAGGGACTAACAGGTCTTTTATAAGACAGCACACTGTGAATTATCCACCTTTATTGATGACTCAGATACCTTCATAAAACTCTTCTTCATACATAACCATCAGTATGTGATGTTTTAAGAGGTTATACCAATATTCAATAGTGTAATATGGCACAGAAAGCAGACAGTTGTCCCAGTGATTAGATGGAGAGAACTGAGTGAGGATGTGGCAGAAGCACTGACCGGCGGGGAAGACAAGCCTCTGATCTCTAAATCCACAGTGTGGAGAAAGGGATGCTGAGAGTCCCATTTCAGGTGAAACAGAGGTAAGGTGGCCTCGCGGAAATTAGACACTTAGATTGGACAGTTTGACCCAGACATAATTTTCCTCATGATCCCAATGTTTAATTATAACCTGCACTTAGACCTTGGTAGAAAAATAATTAAGAGAAAGAGGAGTTAGAAGGAGAGAAGGGAAGAAGGCAAAGGAGATGTATTCCTATTCCCAACATTGACTTAATCTCTGAGATTTTGGGATATTACATAAAATCAAAGCCTTAATATATCATCCGAGATTACTTTCAAGAGTGTCCTGTGAGAATGGTCTCATATGACTCCAAAATGTCTCTTGAGCTTTTATCTCCCACTAAATCTATGATTTGTAAAATTATGAGCTGTAATCTCAGATGGTTGACTGATAGCCTCATTTGCTTTCTATTGCTATGATAAGACATTCTGATCAAAAGCTACTTGAGGAAGGAAGGGTTTTGTTTCATCTTACAGCCTATAACTCTTCATGAAAGGAAGTCATTGGAGGAACTCAAGGCAGGAACTGGTGGGGTGGGGGTGGGGGTGGAAACTGAAACAAGACCATGGAGGAATGTTGCTTCCTGACTTGCTTTCCATGGCTTGCCCTGCTTGCTCTCTTGCATGGCCCAGGGCCACCTTCAGAAAGTGATACTTTCGCCATTGGTCTGGACCCTCTTACATCAATAGTTAGTCAAGAAAATGCCCTATAGACTTGCCTACAGGCCAATCAGAAGGAGGAAATTTCTGATCTGAGATTTCTTCTTCCAATAGAGCACTGGTTTGGATCAAGTTGACAAAACAAAACAAAACAAAAACAACAAGAGCAACAACACAAACCAAACATGAACATCTGGTGACCTCACAGTGTGTTGCTATTCCTTCTAAACTGGAACATTTTCTTTATGAAGAAAAGTAGAGAAGAGAAGAGAAGAGAAGAGAAGAGAAGAGAAGAGAAGAGAAGGGAAGGGAAGGGAAGGGAAGGGAAGGGAAGGGAAGGGAAGGGAAGGGAAGGGAAGGGAAGGGAAGGGAAGAGAAGAGAAGAGAAGAGAAGAGAAGAGAAGAGAAGGAGGAAAAGCAAAGGAAAGAAAAGAAAGGAAAAGAAAAGAAAAGAAAAGAAATGGAAAGGAAAGGACAAGGAAAAGGAAAGGAAAGGAAAAAGGAAAGAGAAGAAAAGAAAAAAAAAGAAAATCAAAGAGGAAACTTCATGAAGTTAATGAAGCCAGCACAATATTCAAGGATCATGAAACTTTCAAAACTTACAAGGATTCAGAATTCTCCTCAAAGTTGCAAAATGCTAAAAACTTTGGTGGAAAGAGAAGACTGTCAGGTGAATCTGACAGAGTGCTGTACAAGGAGCTTTAAGGATCCATAATTTTTGATGATGACGCTGCTTTGGGGTCAGCCATATTCCTGTAAGTAATCTCTCAGCTATATGCATGTAAATAACCGCAGTAAATGTATTGATTCAGCAAACTATGCTTAACCCCATTTCTTTGGTGGTCTATCGGAGGTGCTTAGTTATTTCTTTGGTGGTCTATCTGAGGTACCTAGTTGTTTGTTGCCACTCTGTTAGGAAAAGTCACTCAATGTAGCAGAGCAAGCTAATATGAGGCGGACTTGAACAGAGCAGACTCTCACCTCCTAAGGAAGTAGTAAGAAAAAGAAACCCTCCAAAGTGACCTCAGCACCGAAGACACTAGCAGCCATGTCAGCATCCCTTGCGCCTTTCTCTTCTTTTTATTAGATGTATTCTTTATTTACATTTCAAATGTCTGCTTTCTTGGTCACTCTTCCCCAGCCGCAAAATCCCATAACCCATCTCCCCTCCCCCTGTTCCCTAATCAACCCTCTCCTGTTTCCCTGTCCAGGTATTTCCCCACACTGTTGCATCAAGCCATCCCAGGACCAAGGGCCTCTCTTCCCTTTGATGTCCAACGAGGCCATCCTCTGCTGCCTTTGTGTCTGGAGCCATGTATACTCTTTGGTTGATGGTTTTTGTCTTGTGAGCTCTGGGAGTACTAGGTGGGTCATATTGTTGTTCCTCCTATGGCGCTGCAAACCCCTTCAGCTCCTTGGATTCTTTCTATGGCTCCCCCATTGGGAACCCTGTGCTCAGTTCAAAGGCTGGCTGAGAGTGTCCCCCTCTGTATTTGTCATGTGCTAGCAGAGCCTCCAGGTGACAGCTATATCCAGCTCCAGTCAGCAAGCACTTGTGGGCATCCACAATAGAGTCTGGGTTTTGTAACTGTATATGGGATGGATCCCTAGGTGGCCTTGCCCCTTTCTTGATAAGTAGGGGCACCCACCTTATTTTCCCACCACAGAGAATTGCATCACTCCTCATGTAGTGCACAAGTAAATCAAAGAGTGTGTTTTCTAGGCATTACTTTAGTTATTCTTTGCTGTTTACTGAACTGCATAACTGAGAACCCGACTTCATTGGTCTCTGAACATTGTCTTCATTGGTATCATGGAGACTTATGTTTATGACCCGAATAAGAGGATTGAGATCAAAATCAAATTAATAAAAGAAGCAATACATCGGTCAGATTTTGACAAAGTAATGTTGACCTTATCAGTCCCTGAGAATTGTAATCAGTTCAGCAACTTGAATGTAAATCTCATGTTATTTGCTCTAAAGATGGACAAAGCAAAGGCACAAACTATTTTCTCCTCCCTGGCCACATTGTCCTTTCCTCTACCACGTGGCTACTCACTCGGTTAGGTGCACAGAGTCTCAGCCCAGTGAGCTTGGACTCAGAGCTCTTACATCTCATTTGTCCAACTTCAAACATTAGCATGATAGTCTCTGCTCTGCCATCTTCTCCAAAGGGATTTCCTGTCGTTCTATCTAAAGCCACTCCCAAAATACTCCAAGTTACACAGTTACTTTCTGTCTAGCAGTTATCATAATAAAAAATTATTTAGCCTCATTATCACCAATCTATCTATCTATCTATCTATCTATCTATCTATCTATCTACCTATCTATCTATCTATCTATCTATCTTTCTATCCATCCTATATTAATCTATCACCTACCTAGATTTTATTGACCTAGCTCTCTATCTAACTTAACAATTGCTTTTATCTCACTATATGAAACATACCCACTAGAATCTCACGGCTCTACAGCATGCACAATAGTGTATCCACTATAAAGTAACTGGTCATGAATGAATACAGACATTTAAAGCCATTTGAGGAGGGGCAGGTCAGGATATTGTTGTTCCTGATTTCTTTGCTAATAGCAAATGATCCCTATCCAGTCCTCAAAACTGAAGAGTGACACCTTCAATTAGATAATTCTGTTCATTGTTTAGTGACATTCTTCTGGGAATACAGTAATATTCCCATATTACTGTACATAATTTATACATAATTTTTAAACATTGTGAACTACCTGAAGGCTGAATTAAGTTAGCCCTTCCACAAATTAATATGAACTATTATGTTTTTAGGAATGTAATGATGCATGATTCACGAAATATCTCAGACCCTTTTTCTTAGTTAAATAAAATCTAAAGGAAATGACTAATTAGTCAATTTGAATGATTTCCAAATAACATCAGCAGTCTGTGTTTGTCTACACTATCGAGGTGAATAATTCATTAGCGTTTATGAGAAGTGCCTGAAGAACACTAGCCGTGGGAGTAAAACAACCTGGAATGGTTTTTAAATGACCTTCCGAGCAGCTGAGATTAACACGGGCATTATTCTCCCCTTACAAATCAAGTTAAAATTTTCCACGTGTCAGGTCTCAGAAGAAGGCTGCCTTACAGTGGAAGTGACCTTCTGCCTATTCTAGCAATTAGATCCTGCTTTCTTATCATGCGTGCGTGTGTCTGTGTGTATCTGTATGCATGTGTGTGTGTGTGTGTGTGTGTGTTTGTACACCCATGCGTGTGTGCCTGTCTGTATGTCTTTGTGACAGAAAGCAGAAGGCAGGAAGACAAGAAGAGAGTAAAAATAACCTGAAATGGGGAACAAGAAAGAAATGAAACAGCAGCGAGAAAGATAAAAAGAAAAGAAGACAGAAGATATGGATACATTATGGGGAACAAACGGGAATGGGATGAAGAAACAGAAAACAGATGTGAGAAGGCAAAAGGAAGAAAAGGACAGAGGAAGGGAGGGAGGGAGGGAGGAAGGGAGGAAGGAGGGAGGGAGGAGCGAAAGAGGAGGGAGGAGGAAGGGGATCACTGGCGACAGAGATGGCAGTCTCCAAAGCAGCTTCCCCTTGAGTTGGCACGCCAAGCCACCTGGCACCCAGGAGTTCTCCCGGATGTGCAGGCCACCTGATTTATAACTGATTAAAAGTGTAAATTGCAACACAAAAGGGTAAAAGAAAGTAATTGTCACGTTGCTCCTCTCCCGTGAGGTCACACTCTGGCTGTAGCTGAGCCTGCTGGTAGGCACACCCCTCTTGTTTAATAAAATTGTATTAACTTTATCTCTGCCCTTGATTTGTGGCTTTCTCACGTTGTGAGGAATAAATAATAAATGATTGTAAAGTACTTGTACATATGAAATGCCACATAAATGCTTAATAATCATCAGCTTAGTCCAGGAAGCCAGGGGGGTTGAATAGAAATCATGGCACACAACCATTCTTGTTTATGTGGTTAACATCATCCTGCATGCCCCGTCTCCTTCCAACCCGCCAGCAGATTTAATTTTCCCTCATTCAGGAATCCACTTCTCTGCGGAGTAAACAGCCTTCGTCCCTCCTTTCCTGTAGCACTGTGATGGCCAGGGCGGAACACCTGGAAAGACCGCATCCTCGCCCTCTCGCTGCTGCTTCCTTCCCTGAAGTCCCCCGTTTATCCGTCTGATTTTAAGCATCCTCACCCCAGAGATACTTGGGTTTCGTTCTGTGGAATTCAGGGAGAAAGCTAGATGACTAAGCTGGCCTGTCCTCTGTGGTCTTCATTTCTGCCTTTCGCGAACCATCCATTCAATAGCTGCCGAGGAAGGGTTGTGCTGAGTGAAGACATACAATAGAACTCAAGATCTGATACATTTGTGTGCCCCCAAGTCAGGCCGGCCATTCCTACTCATGGTATAGAATCTTACAACCAGGGGCATCACTATGAAGGTATAGAACATAGAGGGAGGAAGGAGGATATTCCTTAAAGGTCTTACCTGCTTTGCTTTTTCTTAAAAGTCTGTGTATATTCAATTTAATTTAGTTCAAACTCTGCAGACTTGTTCTGTAAACACAGGTTATAAAAGGGTTAGCCCAAGGAAAAAAAATAGCCCACAAAAGCCTCTGCTTGCTCCATGATACCGGAGTCTGGGTTTTGAGGGGTGGGTTGGCAAACATCAAACACATACTGCTCTAACTGCTCGTGTGGACTCGGAAAGTATAACTTCAAAGGAAAGATATTGTTAAAAGTTTCATTTGTATGTTTTAGGGCACAATGACATCTGCTTTTTAGGAAAATAGTTTCAAAATGAATAAACCAACAAATGACAACTTGGATATTTCATCATGGTCAGTGGCCATTTGTAGACTGTATATCATTTCAGGTTGCTCCTCAATGTTTATATCATATACCTGTGTGACTTAAAGGATGTGTCCCCTAAGCCATTACTGTTACATTCCTTATAAATGTGGAATTATTTTACCTTCTTTAGTAAGAGCTGTCACTTTATAAGTTTTCTTTTGATCAAAATATACCAAATATATAATTTCTTATAACATGATTTCATCATACTCTAATAATGACTCCATATTTATTGTGCATATTAATTATTTCAAATATTTCCATATACGTTATTTGCCAATACAAATGTCCTCAACATGGAGTTTCTAGGTGGAGGTTACCTTCCTTAAGACTTTTGTTAAGTTGCCAAACGGCACTGTATGGGATTAGAATTGGTTTATATTCTGATGTAAGACCTCTTCCCACTCCCCCACTCCTTGTGCCCCCACGTACCTCTCAGTGAAATGAACCACCCTCAAGAAAAACAGACTGGGGTTGTGCTGGTTTAGAGCTTTCTTCTCCTTTCCCATCCCTTCCCTCATGGCACAAGGATTAGTGAGCCTTGGGTTTTCCAACAGGTGGAGAGGGCTGAAGGGTGGATAATTGCCTTTGGTGCAACCATCAACATCCACGTTTTACTTCTTCCTGCTCCACTTCCTCCAATTCAATTAGCCTGTTCTTACCAGGGGGAGAGCTTTCTAAACATCAGATGAGGTGCTACCTCATGATTAATAATTCATGACAAGAAATGAGGATTGGGAAAGGTAATAATGTCCTCCAAGCTGTTTTCCCTACCACTCTGTCGTTCTTATTTGCATAAAATGCTCTGTTTCAATCGATAAAGTAAGCATGCACAGTTACACTGCCCCATAAACCAAAAACAGGAATTTGTAAGCATTTTGGAGTCCTGAGTTCCTTCAAGAATCTCGCAGAAGGCCATAGTCTCTCTCTTAAGAGGAAGACCTCAACTAGTAGTGGAATGCACCAACCCAAAGCCCAAGGGGGGTCAAAGTAAGACTGACACTCGTGAATGTGTATGGACTCAGTATTCTGTATCCAAATTTCCAATGAAATAAAGACATTTCTTCCACAGCAGGTTAATTATTTAGGTCTTTTGTAAGGGGATATGTGAAGAGGGCTAACATAAGAACAGTGTGCTTTGGGAAAATCACATAGTTTATAATAACATAAATTATAGGACAAATCAATTACAGGTGTGGAGGCACAGTTGATGGCGAAATCTATTTTGCAAGGCTGCACTCAAGGATGCAAAATACTTTTTCCTGCCAAATACGATCAGCCCTGAAGGGTCTCAGACACTGGTCACACCCACTGTGTCATGCTCTGCTGCTCGGCATTCTTTTAAGTTCTTCCTCAATTGTCATGTCTCCACAGGCCATAACAAGGGACAACAGTCAGCAGCAATTCAATTTCGGCCTCCATCTGCTGGCAATAAGAACATACGGGGGAAATTAATGTACACTCACACGCTTGTCATTATACTTCCCAAATTTGTTTTTATAGTAGAGCTTTCCTCCAATGAAACTGATATATATATATATATATATGCATATATGTATACATGCATATATATATGTACGTGCATATATATATATATATATATATCATATATCGTATATCATATACCGTATATCATATATTCTCAGATTTCTGAGAAATAAGTCACCTGGTATATGGGTATATGACTAAAATCATCTCTGTGTTTGAAGATGTGAAGATGCTCACAATACAATGAATCAAAACTACAAAGCATTTTTTCTGGTGCAATGCCAGTATCAGGAATCCTCTCTGGAAGCCATGGTGATATTTTTTAACAGGTTGATAGTTAATGTCCAAGCCAGGAAGTAAGCTGTATGAACAGATCACTGTATTGCATAAACACACAATGGAATGTTTGTTCTTGTACCCATAACAGCATCTCTTCATTTTTTTCTTTGCAGTTAATTCTCTTCTCCTAAGTACATGACCCATGATGCCCCCGACCAGTCTTATGATCTTGAGAAAGCTGGTTAATCTTTTTTCTTCCACTTCTTCCTCTGTGAAATGAAGTAATGATAGAAGATAAGTCACAGATTTGCTATGAGAATAAAGCAAAGAGTTCTTAGAAGATCCTGGAACATATGGCCAGGCCGGCAGGACTGCCGGAGAGCTGGAGTCACACGGACCTGGGCTCTGCCAGGACATGGTGTTGCTCCATGACAGGGCAGGAGACTTGGCAGGTTGGCCTTTTTAAAAAAAATATTTCCTGCAACAAGAGTGGTCACAGAATCTAGATTCTTAGCTGCCATAAGTGTTTACTAAGTATTATCAATAGTGAGATTGGTATCACCATTTGTTAAGGCAGATTCATTTTAGAAAAGATGTTCTAGATCCACTGCTTCCTCCCCACTCTCTCTGGGAGGTGGGAGGCATATGTGTACATTTATAGGTGTGCCTCTATGCATGTGTGTAAAGCAGAGGTGAGTAAACCTCTTCAGGTCCTTTCCTCGGATATCATCCACCTTATATTGAGAAGGTCTCTCAATGTCCTCAACCTCACTTATAAGAGTAGTTTGGCCAACAACCAAGCTTCTGAGATCTTCCAGTCTCCCCTTCCCCAGCTCTCTGGTTATAAGTCTGTGTCATTGTGCCCAATCCTGCCAATCAAGCGCAGGTCCCCATGCTTACACTTTCCTTACCGAGTTTTCTCTTTGGAATAATAATATTTACCCCAGCTAGTAAGGACTAAGGAATCACTAAATCACCAGTGACACTAATGAGCCATATTTACCTGGCGTCTACCTAGCTCTTGCATCAGTAGGTTTACTATTCTGCCCCCAATCCTTTAAGGAAACACAAGTCATGCACCTTTTCTTAACTACTCTCCATATAACCAAAGTGTTTAAGGCCCTGAGAGGAAACTGAAAATCTGTCCATCTATTACTTTCCTTCCATTTGCTAATCAATGTTCTTTCTATAAAGAGATATTAGATTTAAGGCTGACATTGATTCACAGAAGCAGGATACTGAGAGTTGAGGTAATTATACAAAGAAGCACATATCTTCATGTGCACACAGTAATAACAGCAGTTTATTTCTGATGGCTTGCATTGTGATCTCTGGAGAAGATTTAATGACAGATCTCTGACGAGCAGTTCCATAAAAAGCAATTATGAGCCAATTATCCATAGGACAATTTTGAAAAGCCTACTTGTGTTCCTTCCTAATCAAGATGCAGAGAACTTTGTAATGAGAAGAAATGTGTATATTATACAGTTCAAACAGTGTGTATGTGGCATGCTGTCCCATCAAAGGGACAGGCTGTATCCAGTACCACAGGTTGATCTTTGTTTTGTAGCTCAGACTGATGGCCATGATGCCAGGTGTTTTAAAAGGGAACTTTAGAAAGAGCTGTTTACATACAGCAATGCACCTTGTTGTCAATGGGTAAAATGAAATGCACAGACGCCATAGTCGCAAGAACAATCGAAGATTGTCACAGGATGCTCACAAATAAAGCCTGATTTGGGAAAGTACTGATTCCCCTATTAGTCTTTTATTTAGCAAATGTATCTAAAAATGTCTTTCTTCCAAGAAGTTAAGGTTGCTACATCGAGAGAAATTACATTTTCTTTTGTAATCACTCAAATCCTATACTTGCTGTGAACTTGGAACTTTGCAGGGAATCAGAGTGTATAGAAATTACAGAACAGCCAAGAGCATGAGACTGAAACTGTCCACATGGACTGGCAGCTTGATGCAAGCAGATGCCATAGACGTATCAACCAATCAGGATGGCTTCCAGTTAGGCTCTGCAAGTACTGCTTTCAGGTTTGAACTATTTACAATTTTACCAATATATTGATCTCAAAATAGAAAGTAGAACTGTTCAATTATAAGGGCTCAAGAATGGAGAGAGAATATTTTTAAAGAAGAGAGTTCAATATGGGTGGCAGGAAAAAAGGATAGAAAATAATCATTGTTCAATATATCAATGGCCAATGTACCAATATGCCAATGGGCCAGTGATAGCCAAAGCACTGACAACTTAGACAATGGAGACAGGGGTTTCCTTGAGTTCACTACATTAAGACACATAGGCAAACACTGTGATATTCCAGTATCAAGGGAAAAAAGTAGACTATGGTAGAGGGCTGCGAAGTGCCTGCCGCTCATTAAAGATGGCGCTGGTTTCCGCCTTCCTCCCCCAGGGGGAGAGTGCCCTTTGAAACAAACAACTCCTTATTTGGCTTCCTGTGATCAGATGCTGTTCTTCCACCTTGAAGTAGCCTATCTGCTTTGCCCATGTGTCCCTCAGGGATTGGCCAGCCTTTAGGATATAAGAGAGTGCTGGGGTCAAGGTGGAGGGGAGATGACATTGTACAAGGATCCTGAATAAACTGCTTGAAGAAGATCGCCTGTGTTGTGTCCTTCCTTGCAGGTTGAGGTTGGGCACGACAGACTATATCTTAAGATAATAGTCAGCTTTCTAATAGGAAGGAAATTCACGTACTAAATGAATATGATTTAGGATAGTTGAAGAGCAGAAATATTTACAAAGATGGGAGTAAGGTTTAAAGGAAATTACAAAGGATAGTGTTAAATATCCTAAGGACTAGTACGTACTAATAATGAGACTTTCCTTTGCACATGAGCTAGGGCAAGGAGGGGCTGACCGTAGGGGAAGCACAGCAGAGGGCACAGGAAGAGCCACTTACCCACAGGCGCCCACAGGGACAAAGCAGAGGCTGCCAACATTCTGATCTCACTTTTGTGTCCACCCCCAACCTTCAAGTATAGTCGATGGCACTGATGCTATTTCAAGGTTTGAGACCTCCTAAAAAGCCAACATCCTCTGAGCCTCTGTCAGCTCAGCTTACAGCTTTAACTTTAAGAGGGAACTTTAAAGAAGGAGAATGGGCACAGCGAGACTGGTCTTCCAGCAAGCTGGATTCCATCCGCAAATTTGTTTTCCTGATTTCTACTCTGCCTTGTGAGGACCAAACATCTGATAATTATTGTGTTTATTTCCTACATTAATTTAGAATGCAGATTGTCTCAATGGCTCCAATGTCTGAACATTTCAATTTGTATTCCTTATAAATCATATAAGCTTTAAATATATACCAGCAATTACAGTTATTATCAGAGTTTATTATCAAGAAGGGTTATCAGCACTGATGTATTACTTTTTAATCTCAGTCACTACTGAAAGTAAAATTTGACAGAAATTTCCCCAATTGGCAGTTCTTAGGAAGATGATCTATTGAGATAGACTTGGAAAAATAGAAATTGTATTTACATTTATTTAGCAGCATATTGGTTTTAAGTTTCTATTTTCAAATGTTTTATGACATATTTTAAGTATCTATATTACAAGGATTGAACATATTTACAAATTAAATAAATATTCAATGTATTGGAAGGCAAGATTGGTGAAATAAGGTTTGCCAAAACTCTATCTTTTCCTAAAATTAACAAGAACGCTACTAAGCAGTAGTCAAAATCATATTTTTAAAGGCTCTGGAAATTGACCAAATGTTCACAACATCCAGAAAGGGTTTATTTAAGAAATGTGGTTAACTTTCAGTGGTGTCATTTAGGCTTGCTCTAACCCTGCCCCATCCTTCCCATTGCTATAGTAGCACAGAGAACCAAGACATTTCAAACAGGTGTTTGAATCCAGTGTTGTAGATGCTACTGGGAAGGGTATCTTACCCCCACCCCTCCCCCTGTTCCTGGGAAACTATCATCAGGTCTGCACTGGAGTCACTTGGAAACCTTCTGTTCTCAGGAGCCTATGCGACCACTTAAACCTCAATGGGTAAAGGGGGTTATCTTTGGGGGATATCAGTATACTCTTCCCCACAAAAGAATTCAAGGTAATTGATAAGTATCTTACTTCTCTGGGGTGTCCAGGTCACTTGGAATAAACATAAAACCTGGACATTAAAAAGAAAATAGAAACACTAGGTTCTCCATAGAGGAGTTTGTACAGTTCTAACATGTTCCTGGAAAACCCAGCATGTCTCCTGGGTCTCCTGAATGGGGAAAGCTATGCAAACGCCAAAGCAGGGTGGGGGTGGGGTGCCTTGAGCCCTGTTTATTGTTCCAGCATGTCTATTCTTATCCATGTCAGATCAGAACTGAGACCCTGTGTAAGCAAGAAGCCAGAAGTAACATCAGTTGTAAGCTAGTAGAAATAGTAATTTCTTTTACAAGTAGTCAAAGATAATTCAATGAGGGAAAATCCTATCAAGAAATTGTACTGGGACAACTGGATATTTTTATGGAAAAAAATTTCTAATCTTACACCAAATATCCAAATCAAATCAAATGGGTTGTTATCTAAAATGTAAGACTTGAACTTTAAACTCCCTAGAAGGAAGCAGGCTGGGCCTTTAGTGTTCTTGAACCAGGAGTTGCTTTTAAACAAGTCACTAAAAGTGAATATACAAAAGATAAATTGGGCTTCATCAAAGTGTTCTAAAATTACTTTGGAACTATAAAACTTATCAGTAATATAGTACACAAACAGCCCACAGACTGTTAGGAGATGTTGAAGAGATCTCTGTGATAAGAATGTGTATCTAGGTTATACAATTAACTCTTGCATATTAATAATCACGTGAAAAAATGACCACAATTTAAAAATTCCTTAGCTTTAAGGACTTAGTAGTAATTTCTTTAAAGAAGATATACAAATGACCATGAGGCATATAAATATTCTCATCCTTGGCTTTTAAAGAAAACACAAATTAAAAGATTCTTTCTTATATAACAAATGGCAAAATTTTTACCAAAAGTAGTATTGCAAAAGCCATGGACAATAAAACTCTCCTACAATGCTGATGAAGACGCAAAACAAGGAACCATTCTTGGAAGTTTAGCAAAACCTCAAAAGTTAAACACAGAGTAAACTCATGGCCCCACCTTATAGACATGAAAATATATGTTCACAGCATACACCTTTTATTCATGTAACTTCTATCAGCAAAAACCTCACATACGATACAACCAAAAGTCCCAACGGCAACAACAAAAAAAAGCCAGATCAGTCTACATGTTCATTACGAGCTAAAAACAGAGGGACAAACTATGGTACAGCTGTAGAAAGGAGTACTATTTAGCAATAAAAAGGGATGAAATAATGATATACACACAACACAGATGAACTTTGAAGTTATTGTACCAAATGGCAGGAGCCTGTTACAGAAAAGCATAGGCCACTGTTTCATCTTCATAAAATATTTGATCCCAGGAACTAGATAGAGGTCTCCAGGAGGCAGAGCAATGATCGCTAATGATTGCTGCCTTTCAGGCTGATGAAAACACAAGGCTTGTGATTATCACAGAAAACCTAATACACAGCTGATTATTATACAACTTGCCATTATGCTGAGTCATACCCTCTTAAAGGGTCAACTTTACGATCTGTAATTACATCTCAATAAATCTCACTGCATCTTTAAAAACATACTGGAATGTAAGATAAAATAACTAGAAATGGGTTAGGGTTTCTGAGAGGAAAATTAGTTCTTTCAGACTGGCAGTCCAAAATACATAAGCTTTAATGTTACTTAAAAGCAAAAACCAAACCAAACAAAAAGCCAACTACCAAACAGTAACAGTAGACAGAGTTTTGAAAAATACAAGATTAAAAGGAAAGAGACAAACACTAGAGTAACAAACAAAGGTGTTCACAGAATCTCAGTAAACAATAAACTTGGCAATGTGACATCCACCAGTTCAATTTCGAATTGTATGAATCTTAGCCCGAGATCATAGTGAAGCTGAAATAATACTTGGGCATGGAGAGGTGCGACGAGATCAGGGAGTCTGTGAATATGAGCTCTAAAAGAGAAGAGAGAGAGAGGAGGGAGCAGGGTGCCAGAAGGGGACTCCATCCACAGTAAACTCAGCTCAGATGCTGGTCAACCCTGCGGTGAGAGACCTGAGACAGATCGGAAGGGCACAGACAGGATTGAACACCGAACAAGAAACAACAGCAACAAACCCTTAACTGGCATTTGGATCTAAACAGGAAACAGTACCACATTAACCATGGCTGATGGCCCACTGCTCTAATCCCAGCACTCTGCAGGCAGGAGGAGTCTGAAACCAGCCTGGGCGAAAAGACCCTGTCAAACAAACAACAACAAAATCAGTATTCTGCTGGCCTAAGCAGTGATTTCAAAAGATCTAGTTGAACATTTTACTGAGGCCTCAGAATAAGCAGTGGGACTGGAACAGAACAGATTTCAAAGATGTAATAACAAATTTTACAAACTAGGTAAAAAGAAGCAAAATTGAAGATGTAAAACCCTCTAAGATCATCAAAAAGAAAGAAATGAAGAGACTAGAGTATAGGCAGACACAATTGTATAGAACCAAAGGAAAAGAAATATGTTGAACATGGCCAAGAAACAATTCAATATTGTTTGGGAATGATTAAAAAATAATTTTCAAAATAAAAATCATTTTCATATGAGAAGTTAGTAAAATAGTGACCAAGAATAATAAAGGTGTTAAAAGAAAAAAAGTCAAACAGAAACCATGTCAACCAAACATTTTGCAACCACACATCAGTAAACCTACAGTCTTGAATGAAAAGTATGCATGAACGTCAGTAGCTAGCAGACATACAGGAAAAGAATCGTGGAAGGAAGCTCCATGGCTGAGAAGAAATGCAGGTGGATGAAAAGTCTGCCTTCCAAAAGGGGAAGTGTACTGGAGGCTTAAAATGTGTGCTCAAGATAAGCAACTCTCGTTTTTCCTCTCAGTGTCTGTAAAATTCTTGAGACAATGTCTCTGCGGTTTTGGTTGTATATAGAATCAAAATAGATGATAAAGAGATTAAGGTGGGGCAGGAAAGGAGTGTGTGTACATGTATAGACACACACACACACACCTGTACAGACAACACATATAATACATGAACACCCCCCACACACACATCCACACTCACACTCACTCACATACACACACACACACACACACTTGTACAGACAACACATATAACACACAAACACACCCACACACCCACCCACACCCACACTCACACAAACACACCCACACTCACACAAACACACACACACACACACACACACACACACACAGAATATTTATTATCTTACCACTGGAAGCTTTGTGAATTTCATGTGAAACGATTCAATATTAATCCTAGTCTCATTCTCACACATATATGCCTAATATAAATATATGTATATAAATATATATTCTATATAATAATTGCTAAAAAAATCTACAAAAAGAGGAATGTAAAATGGAAATCAATAAAACAATAATGTGAGCTAACAGATTTGAAAACATATAGAAACATAAAACAATGCCATAAAACAATGAAAATGAGGTTCATCTTATGCCTGACAAATAATCCGAAGCAACAATCAAATGCTCTCTCCAAAGGAACGCTCCAAGTCTTGATGGTCTCAACTACGCTCAGTCAAACATATAGGAAGAAACTTTACAAAGTATACACAGAAGTGGAAGAATTACCAACTTGGTCAGTAGCAAGGCCAGTATACTTGAACCATTTAACAAAGATTCTAAAACAAAAGACGGTTGCAGGTTGATTTCCCCCAAGAACAGATATGCAAAAATGCTTGCCAATATATTACAGGATTGGATTTTAGATTTATTCAGAATAGTCAAAGGTTGGAAATACCAGGTATACACAAATAGAATATAGTCAACACGGCATGTTCATAAAATACTGCTTAGAAATTTAGAAATCAAGTTATTGAGACATGAAACACAGATGAATATTAAAATGCGCTGCACAGAAGACATCTGACAGATGGGGACAAGTTTGGCAGATTATCATACCTCAAGATTTAAAACAAAGAAAGAAAATGCAATGAATACCCCAGGAGCAACTTCAGCTCTCAGATGAGAAATGTAGGAATTAACTGGTGAGTTCACAGAATTTTGTGATGGTCTGATTTTGAACAAGGGTTAGAAGTGCACAGAGGAAGTAAAAAAAATCAGGAAGTGTTTTTTGTACTTTAGATCCATGAATTGCTTTCTACATTAAGTTTACATCAAAACATACCAAAACTATTGACTTCTGCCAGTGCCACATACACAGAAGTATATAGGAAGGCATTGACACCTGAGCCTTTTCAAGGGTTAATATTTGTATGACTGAATTAGCAACTGCAGATGATTTTTTAATACATACAATGAAATGTCAATTTAAAATACACAATAGAGTTCACTCTGCAATTATTCAACTTCACCCTATTTATTACATTTCCTGATTTAAAAAAAAATGATGGGAAATTAGCAAGATTTTCAAAAGTTTACACTCAGGGAAATTTCTCCTTTGAGATTTGAATAACCAGTAATTAACACAGTACTACACAAGAATGCATGTATCTGAAAGAGGTGCACGGTGTGCATCCATTATGGAGAGACCAGTATTGTAGCTGCAGAGGGAACTGAGCTGGCCCCCTCTGATGGGTCAGGACTTAGGAACCCAGTTTATTGCCTTACTCTTTCCCTACTCTTAAATCTCCCATCAAACAGACCATCTGAGCAATTGACTCTGGTTGTTCTTGCTTCTATGCCATTATCACAAATTTCCTCTGGGCAAATGCTCATTTTTGTGAAAGGCAAATGCACTAGAAAAAAAATGTCCTGTCAAAAGTTTCTGGTTGTTCCCATGTTCCATGAGCTGATGCGTTCCCAGTTAACTTGATGAGCTGTTAATAACTCTTCTTCTTCTTCTTCTTCTTCTTCTTCTTCTTCTTCTTCTTCTTCTTCTTCTTCTTCTTCAAACTGACTCCATACAAACAAGAAAGTCAGAGAAACAAAGAATACCAACTCAAGGACATGAAGGAAGAAATGAACAAATATGATGTGCCTCAAGTTTGCCCTTTAGACTTCCAAAGTGTTGGGTCTCAGGAGTGTGTTGGCCTGCTCTGCGTGTGGAATCTAATCCTGGTTGTCCTTGAACTCAGAGACTGAGGAGAAATGTTTCTATCCAAATATAAGAAAGCAGAAAATATCAACACATAGAACAAAAAAAAAAGGAAAGAAAACCCTCAAGGATGGAAAATTGGATTCTACAAATGGCTGGATCTGGATGGCATAGAAAATTATGGCAAAACGTATTCTTTGTCTTGTCTGGGACCATCGCTGAATCGGTAGTGTGTGTGTGTGTGTGTGTGTGTGTGTGTGTGTGTGCGCCTGAGTTTGGATCCCAACATTTATTTAGAAAAGGAAAGCAGGCCTGAAAGCACACACTTGTGATCCCAGCACTAGAGAGAAAGGTCCCTGGAGCTCTCTCTGATCACATCCTACTCAGGTCAGTTACCTGCATGCCTGTGGGGAGACCCTCTCTCAAGATGGAAGAGGAGTGAATGAGATTGACCTTTGGCCTCCTCACAAATGAGTACATATGTGCACAGGTCTCTGCTGGTACAGATGCAATGTGTGTACTGTGTTCTCGGTGTAAGTAGATATTAACACTTGTATTCTCGTCTTTGTGCTCTCTAACATCTGCCACAAAGTAAATTTAAGAATCATTCTAAGTACTTAGAGCATGAACACAGAAATATCACTGCAGTTTAGGGATGAAAAATTTGCTAATGATGAAAAGTAAGTAAAATTGACCAAGTCAGTAAATATGGTTGATTCTACACATCTGAGGGACTACAAAGCTAATAGGTGCCGTGAGAGATGATGCCACTGTCTTTAGTGCTATAGTGACTATTAAGTTACCTATGTTAGAAACAGCAAGGCCTACTCATGCAACCCTAACACTCTTAGCCAGCCTTTGGACTGAGCACAGGGTACCCAATGGGGAGTTAGAGAAAGGATCCAAGGAGCTGGAGGGGTTTGCAGCACCACAGGAAGAACAATATGAGCCACCCAGTAACCCCAGAGCTCCCAGGGACAAAACCATCAACCAGAGAGTGCACATGGAGTTACCCATGGTTCCAGACACATGAGCATCAGAGGATGGCCTTGTTAGACATCAAAGGGAAGAAGAGAGGCCCTTAGTCCTGGGAAAGCTTGATGCTGCAGTGTAGGGGAATACCAGGTCAGGGAAGCAGGAAGGGGTTAATTGGGGAACAGTGGGAGGGGAGATGGGTTATGGGAGTTTCAGGGGGCGGGGAGGAACCAGGAAAGGGGACATTTGAAATGTAAATGAAGAATATATCTAATAATATATATGTATATACGTGTATATATACATTATACATTATATATATATATATTTATACATATATATGTATATTTATATATATATAAAGAAAGAAAGAAAGAAAGCAGCCCTAACGACCAAACTGATTAACGGAAGGGGGCATCAGTGTAGAAGGGAAAGTTAGTTAGATGGCTCATCAGCTAAAAGCACTGGCTAAGGACCTGGCTTCCGTTCCCAACACCCACCTAGCAGTTCATTACTATCTGCAACTTCAGTTCCAGGGAATCCAAGTCCATTTTCTGGGGTCTGTGGGCATTTTATGCACATATAAATACATACAGGCAACTATTCATACACTTAAAATAAAAATAAATAAAATATTTTTAAAGTAGAAAGTGGCCTTTTTTTTTGGAAGAAAGATTTCATAAGGGGGGAAAGGGAAGGGGAGGGCAAAGGAAGGAGGTGAAGATGACCGAACTGCTTTTATTGGAACTGTCGAAAAAGCTCCTTACATTATAGTTGAAAAAATGTCTGTAAGATAAGGAATGGGTAAATCGAATTTTAAAATTAGAGGAAATTGTAGATACAGGTGTCATTGGTCCTCAGAAGTCTGCAGCATGAAGCTTTTGAGTTCAAGGCTAGTGCGGGCTTCATGGACCATAATAGGACCTGTGTCAAAGAGGAGGAGCAGAAAACAGAACAGCCAAACAAACAGGGTGTGTTCTCCTTAACACACGCATGCGCGTTTGCTTGGGTGTTTTGAACCTCAGAACAATCAACTCAAGATGAGAGCGACAAGATAAAAAAGCAAGACTGTGTGGGGTGAATTTACATAAGAGGTGATTACAGACAGCAGGAAAGACAGAGGAAAAGGGAAACAAATGGGAGAGAAAAGAGAAGGGTGTGTTGTATGGGCACCATGGAGGGAGACACTGTCTCAGTCCCACTGAGAATGTTCTGAGAAATGTAGATTATTCATTGGTCCCAGAATAATGGGAGGATAGTTTGTCTCTGTGATCATGAGTCCATTAACTTCTTTCTCTTATGAGAAGATGCCCTGGAGAACACAAACTCCTCGCCACCTTCAGGTTCCACGGGCCAAGTGCTCCTGCCCATATCCTATGAATGACAGAAGCTCCGTGGAAAGGGAACTACATTTACACACTAGGTCTGCACTGCAGTAAGACAGATCTGTGAAAGCCGCTGGGATTTGATGTGGCTGATGCTAAAACCAGAGGCGAGGCTAAGATCACTGCTCAGATCACAGAGGTCTTTGTTTCTTAGCTGGGGCACTTGCACATCTGTAAGCTAGACAGCCGTGGCAAAGTCCTTCCCATTCTTCTCCCTGATGCATTTGATAACAAATTCCCTTTGATAACATTGAGAGATGTTTCTATTCTGTGAATTAAGAGTTTACATAACGTTTTTAAGCTGTTATTAAATATACAAAACGCAAACATTTACTATAGATTATCGCTGCATTATTGAGCATTACATATATTTTAATATACATTTGTCACACATTCATAATTTTGTACATGCATTATATATATTAGGTATGTGAATTGTATATTAGTTGTATCTTGTACTCTATAGTTGAAACTTGAAGACACTAAGAAGATTGGCCCCCAGCTGCAATACCAACTCCAGCATGCAGCAGCAAGTCCAGACTCATCATAGCTGTCCGCGTGGCCTATCAGCTTTGGACCTGCTGACGTCACTCTTTACATCTCTGTTCCTATCCTCTCCTCCCCTCCCTTCCCCTCCCATCTCCTCCCCTCCCTTCCGCTCCCCTCCTCTTCCCTCCTCTCCCTTCCCTTCCCCTCTCCTCCCCTCCCCTCCTTTCCTTTCCCCTCTCTCTGTTCTTGTTCAACTCTTCACATCTCTTCAGCTTCATTTGCTGAAAGTTGATCCCCAAGATGAAAGTATCAGAAGATATCACTTTGAAGGAATGATTAGGTAATGAGGGCTGTGTTGTGTAGGAGCTAATGCCCTTATGAAAGGGATTTCAGCGAGCCGACTTGTCTCTCCCACCATGCAAGACAAGTGAAAGGAGCTTAGGGAGGAGATACAATCTTCACATCAGAAAAATGAGCACTCACTAGACAATGACTCTACATGCTGGAACCTTGATTTGGATGTCCTTGCAAGCCATAAAAGTACAATTCTGCTGTTTTAAGTCACTTAGTTCATGGCAAATCATCCTAGCTCTCCAAGCAGGTAAGACTACACCCCAGTGTTTTTATGCACACTCTCAATCTTTCCTACAAAATTCTGCTGAAAATGCCTCTGAGGTTTTATTTCCCCAAGTTGATCCTTATTTTTAATATATAAATGTTTGGTCAAAAAGAGTACTCTTGGTCTCCTTTTACTCCAGAACTTTGTAGAGAATTCAGGGATATTTTTGTCATTTTTTTTTCTTATGAGAGCAAAACCCAGAAAGTTGCATGTCTTATTGCATGCTATTGAATGCCTTTTTATTTGTGTGCAGTGGGGGGGGGCCTGCACTTGCACACCTACACCCCCACATTTTTCTCATCTTCTCCTTTCCCAGGTGTTATTCATTTACATCTGAGGCTCACACATCACCTGTCTGCACTTGCACACGGGCAAGAGCCTTCATAAATCTTATGTACTTAAAATTCTGTTTTGGCATCTGTTTATCCAAGAACCTGAACCAACACGGTAGGGGATGCAATTCTGATAGATTACTCCAGCTTCTGATTAGAAGAAGTCAGCAGAAAGCATGTCTGAGGAGAGGAGATTCATCACATGCTCGTTCTTGGATGTGTGCTCTTTGAGGTCTCAGGTACTCCTTCATGGATCTATGTGGTTGTGCATGTGATCATATGGGCATACATGTAAAGAGCACTGGTCAACATTAGGAGTCTTCCCAGATTACTCTCCACTTTATTTTGTGAGGCAGAGTCTCTCACTGAGCTGGAAGTCATTGATCATGCTAAGTTGCCTGGACTCTGCCAGTCTGTGTGGCCCCGGGTGCCAAGTTCACAGACTACAAATGCACTCCTTCACCCTAGGCTTCTGACTGTTGCCAAAAAGCTGAACTCAGATCCTCATGCCTGAGAGGCAGGTACATTACTCCCTGAGCTGTCTCCCCAGCTCCAAAATGTGCTTTGAATAGCTTTTTATTAAGTTTGAAATTTTTTATGAAGGCTCTCGGGTTCATAGCTTAAATAAACTTATTTTTAAAAATAGAGGCATATATACTAAACCACCATACATTCAGGCAAAACAACAACAACAAAACCAAAACAGGATTTTAAAAAAGAGGCATTAGTCCTTGTTAAGAGGAAAGGAGAAGGAAATACTAAAATCTTAGGAATTAAAGGACTAGTGAACAAGATGGGGACCTGACTTGGTAAGGCAAAATTGGGTTAAAAAGCATAAACTATGTAAGACAAGCTCTTGTTTACTATAAGCTATTTTAAATATTGCAATGAAATAAACTAATAACTAAACATTATTAATATATAAACAACTAATTATATACAACTGATTATACATGTATGTATAAATATATACATATATGTATTATATATATGCATGTATGTATGTACATATACATACATGTACACACACATATATATGTGCATACATATACATATACATATACATATACATATACATATGCATCACTCTTGCACTAGTCCATCAACAAAAACACTAAGTAGAGGCTAGAGTCTCATACTTTTAAGATCGACTAAATGCTGAAGGGGGCGCATCCTAGGGAGCTTTAATGACTGCAGGGTGCACTCTTCTCTCCTCAGCTGATGTTAAGTTTCTCCCAAGCGCCCTCTCACGCGCATGCGCTGTCCACCGAAAGGCAACGATGTATGGTTGTGCTTGGTTACCATGTCTCGGCGAAAGCATAAATTCCTATCTCAGCGGAGAACATATGGAGCCCAAAGAAAGGAAGAAAATATATTGGTTGAAAAACAACTAATTAAAGCTGGTGACTGGACCAGAAATATCTTCCACCTCTCCACTAACTCACATAGAATTAGTCTCTGATAGAAAGTAGAAAATTTAAAAATGCTTCCATTACTGTAGGGGTATTTCTCCGTTTTTTTTTTTTTTTTTTTTTTTTTTTTTTTTTTGGCTTTCACGTGATGGCCGGATGAAAGGGACACGGAACAGGCAGGCTTAAGCTAGCTACATTTTATGGGCCTGTGGCGTCTGTTAAATTTCCCCAAACTGCATGAAACTGACATATGAATGCAAACTTGGGTCCTCAGAAAGAGAAAACAGAACTTCCGAGGAGTCAGTTAGTAAAAGCTCAGCGTGGCAAGACCGCAGAACCCTGCGTGGCTAATCTCCGACCGCCATCACCATCACCCCATTACCTTCCCTCCCAGCTGCCGAATCTAGAACACTAAGGTGTATTTATGTCCTTTTTACTATAATTGATCTGACTTTACTTCATCAGTTCCTCGTAAATATCTCCCCGAACCTCATCTGCATTCTAACCCCACAGTCCCAGCTCAGGGGTAGGCCACTCCCTCCCTAGGTAATTAAAATAGATTCCTTTCGGAATGTCTGTCCCATCACTGCTACCTTGCCCATCAGCCACTGATAGCAATGGTCAAATCATTTAACTCTCTTAGCCCGCGATTCGGAGAGCTACGATGACTTCCCATTGAAAGAAAACGCTCATGAAGCTGGCCAATGAAATGAAGCAGTGACTCGAGCATTTCCCAGTCCTTTTCAATTCTGATTTGTGTTTCCTGTCATCAGTTTCTCTGTGCCTGTGTTTGACACAGTCATGTAGTATGGTAATGGTACAATGTATATGCATATTAACATACTGTTTTATATATTAATGTGTATGCTATTTTATGTTTTAGCATCAGATGACTCTGAAAGTCCAATATCGCTGAAAGAATGTAAGAAATCAATTGTTTTTAATAAAATAAGCACCTCACTTTATATGAAAAAAATCCAGAGGAGCGGCATAATAATACGCATCATACAGGGCTAATCACTGCTCCTAGTACAGGTGTTTATTCTTGGTCCTCTTTCTAAATGTCAAACGGTTTAAAAATTAAAACGTTACGGCTCTGTTTGTGTCGTTGTTATTTCATAGTACTTAGCATTGTAATTCCATAACATTATATGTTTAAAAAAAAAAACAACTTTTTTTTTTTTTTTTTTTTTTTAGGAGCTGGAGAAATGGCTCAGCTAAGCTCATATACTGGTCTTGCGGGGACTGAGCTGCAGTGGCTTACGAGCACCTAAAACTCCAGCTTCAGGGGATCCAGTGCCCTCTTCGGGGTTTTGGGGTTCCTTTGCCTTGGTGCACATAACTCTCACATAGAGACACAAGTATAACTATTCATAAAATAAAATTTAAAATTGTGTTAATTGACTGATTAATTAGGTATAGGTACGTGTAGCATGCACTTTGTAGTCAGAGAATAACCTGCTGGAATTGGTTCTCTCTGTCCACCCCATAGACTCCAAGGATCAAATACAGGTGGTCAGGCTTGGCAGCCAGCACGTTTACCTGCTGAGCCATCACATGAGGCCCATTAAAAGCTTTTCAAATGTACTTTAGGAGACATACAATTCATGTAGCCACTCTCCTATTGTTTATCTTTAAATATCAACAAATCCTTACCCACAACCCTCATTATTGCTGTGGTGTAGAATTCTTCCAATCTGGGCTGGAAGAAAAGGATAGCTTTTGTTTCCTGTGTCCTTTGTGATGATGGTTTCATGACAGTGTTCGGGCCCTATGGGAAGATGTTTATCTCACCCACATCTTTACAGAAGCCTGCGCCATCTTTATAGATGAGTACTTGGCATTTTAGAACTAGATTTACTTTTTATGAGTCGAGCACTTTTTTCATACAGATTTTGCTTCCATGTTCTATTGTGAATTGTCTAGCCTTGGCCCATTTTTTTTCTCATAGGAGTATGAAATAACAGATATTTTTACCAGCAGGTTTCAACACACATGGGAAAAAGCTATATTCATGGAAGATGCCTTTGAACCTGCATTCAAAAGAACTCAGACAGAGGTTAGGGGCAAATAAAGCAGAGAGGCTTTTGCTTAATGGCACAGGTGGGGGAAAAATTTGTAGAACATGTTTTTCTTGAAAATAAAATATCTGTGGCTCGCCATGAGGGCTCAGGAATACATCTACAAATTGGCTCAGAAGTGCCTTCATAGGCAGAGCCACTGGATGCATGGTATAAATATCTGCCTTTTGTATCACAACATCCCTCCAGAAGGGAAGAAATAACAGCGCTTTCAAGACTAAATTTAGGAATTGATAATTCACAGGGCAGTGAAACTAGAAACTTCAGAGAAATCCTTGGCCTGTCCCCTACCTGGTTGCTAATAAGTTCCTGGTCATTTTTCTTGACTTCCAATGCAATGGAATTCGATGTAAAAGGATCCATCCTCTTGACACTGTATTAGGCAGAGTTATGACACCTCACCCAGATCTCCGCAGGATCTTCCCAGGATCTAACATTACTCCCAATTAGTAGCTTCTCCTTGAAGTAAAGAAGAATTATACTTACTAAATATAATTGTTTGTTTCCAAAGAGAATGGGCACAGCAATAGGGAAGGTATGGATGATAGAAAATGCAAGAGTATTATTCATAGTCCCTGAAAGAAAACCTAAAACATTGCATTCTATGCTCTCAACCTTTCCACTTAAATAAACACGGAACTCCCTGCTTCTGTGCAGAATCTCTGCTGTTTGCAGGGTAATGTCCTTTTTTTTACAAATGTCTTTGTGTGTGGTCTTACATATCTGTTCAATCCGCCATGTGGTGGCCCATGTAAATCACTTTGTTATTACATTTTGTTATTACAAGGATTGCCCAGAAAACATCATTATAATTAATTTTTTCAAAGGTTACTTTTTTCCCTTCACCACTTAGCATTACTGTTTTCTTTGCTTCCAAAGCCACCACGAAGGAAGGAATCTGCGGTCCATCCCAGTGTCTTCCTGCTGTCAAGGGAGTGGCTCTTCTTGTCTTGTGGGGAGTAGTAGAATGTACTTTTTGTGTGAATTATTTACTCCCCAGGTAAGGGTTTCTTTACCTCTCTTGTTTGATTTTCTATAAGTATTCATGTTGGGTCTTCCACTATTAAAAAACAGATGGGACATTTCTCCCTGTTGTTTCTAAATAGTTCTTTGTTCTTCTTTCTTTTCTCCTGGGACTTTAGATAATAACAGTTCTGTCCTCCGCGCCACTTTGCTTTCCTGGGTACCGCTTCATCACTCTTTCCTTCAGGGAGAGTTTCTCAGTCTGATCCTTTAATTCATGAAGCGGTTTTTTGTTGTTGTTGTTGTTTTTGTTTTTTGGTTTTTTGTTTTGTTTTGTTTTTTGTTTTGGCTGTGTCTATAGAACTCTATCTTATGCTCATCAGTCCTTGCTATTCTTCCCTCATTACATACATGCACTTTGCCCACACCTGTATTAGATAACTCATCTCTGTCCTAAACATATGTCCACAGAGGTATTTGCTGCCCACTGTAGTGTGTGTGTTCCATGTAGTTGATGAGTGCAACAGATATTGGGTGTGTATCCTAGTCTGAGTTTCTGTGTGGCTGCTTGTATTCTTACGCGAATTGTGTTCCCCAGACTGTTTGCATGAGAACATCTATGCACATAGCTTCTGGGAACCCACCCCCAGTTGGCCTGATGGGTAAATAAACATGCCAGCAGCCAATGGCTGGGCAGGGCAGACTGAGGAGGGACTTTTAGGATTCCCAGGTTAGGAACAGAAAGGAAGGAGGAGAAGGAGATCCACCTTACAGGAAAAGAGGAAGGAGAGGTGATGCTAAACTTGAGGTGCAAGACAGAGAGCATAAGCCATGAAGGACCCAGGAGGATGGCCCAAGGAGACTGCCTGACTGGGCCCAGGGCAGCCAAGATAGAAGATAGGATTTAGTAAGTAATAACTTTGGATTATTGGTGGGAGGTGGATTAAACAACTGGAGGTGAGGAAAGGTCATTACTATTGAGCTGATTAAGGCATATCAAAATATAAATGCTCTGTGGGTGTCTTTTATTCAGGAGCCCAGAACATTGGGGTGGGTAGCTAGAAACATGCCTCCTGGGCTTTATTTTAATAACTTAATTCTACATATCCACCATTATGTGCTGTTGTCTGTGTAGTGGAAGAATGGAAGTACTAAAGCCTTATTTCAGCTACGCTGGTTAAGCCTATGAAAGGAAGGATGAGCCTAGACAGAGCTGCAAACACACATGTGGTCATTGTCTTGCATTCTATTTCACTGCAACACCATGAAGAAAGTGCCTTCATAAAGTCATGTCTTAGCCACCAAGCTGACCGAATATCATAGTCCACCATTCATGGAATATCATAGCCCACCATTCATAGTCAGATGCAGATGCTTATGACTAGGTGAAGAAATGTGCTACAGAGGAATTTGTTCCCTTACAATTCTTTATTCCTTGGGAAATTTTACTCCCTCACTTTGATCTGACATCTCAAATCCAGATACCCAAAGTCTGTGCCAACAACTAAATGGTAGGCATTTATGGTCCCTATGTAGTAGTGGGAAAGATAAAAAGAAAAATGAAAACGTTCACCCAAGGTTCATGTATTCACATCCATAGCCAATCACTTCTGGTGATATCTCTTACTCTTTTTGTATCTGTCCAGTCAGAGCGTCAGACCCCAATGTTAGATCTCCATGCATGTTCCCATACTCCTGGGTCATCATATTGTGATACTTTTTGTTCCTGGAACCTGTTGTGGATAGCCCTGGGCTTGTTTTTTTTATTGGATATATTCTATATTTACATTTCATTTCCCTTTTTCTGGCTCCCTGCACCCCTAAGGTCCCACATGCCCTTTTCCCTCCCTCTGTTCCCCCATCCACTCCTTCCCACTTCCCTGTTCTGGTAATCCCCTACACTGATGCTTTGAGCCTTTCCAGCACCAGGGTCCACTCCTTCCTTCTTGTCAGACATCATTTGGTATGTGGATTGTATCTTAGGTGGTCCAAGATTCTAGGCTAATATCCACTTATCAGTGAGTGCATACCATGGGTATTCTTTTGAGACTGGGTTACCACACTTAGTATGATATTCTCCAGCTCCATCCATTTCTCTAAGACTTTCATGAATTCATTGTTTCTAATGGCTGAATAAGTACTCCATTGTGTATATATACCACGTTTTTTGTCTCCATTCCTCTGTTGAGGAACATCTGGGTTCTTTCCAGCTTCTGGCTATTATAAATAAGGCTGCTATGAACATAGTGGAGCATGTATCCTTATTGCATGCTGGGGAATCTTCTGGGTATATGTTCAGGAGTGGTATGGCTTCAACCAACAAATTGGGAAAAGATCTTCACCAACCCCACATCCGACAGAGGGCTAATATCCAATGTATACAAAGAACTCAACAAGTTAGACCCCAGAAAACCAAATAACCCTATCCAAAAATGGGGTACAGAGCTAAAGAAAGACTTTTCACCTGAAGAAATCCGGATGGCTGAGAAACACCTTAAAAGATGTTCAACATCATTAGTCATTAGAGAAATGCAAATCAAAACAACCCTGAGATTTCACTTCACACCAGTCAGAATGGCTAAGATTAAAAGCTCAGGAAACAGCAGGTGTTGGCGAGGATGTGGAGAAAGAGGAACACTCCTCCACTGCTGGTGGGAATGCAAGCTGATACAACCACTCTGGAAATCAGTGTGGCGGTTCCTCAGAAAACTGGACAGGATACTTCCGGAGGACCTGGGCTTGCACTTTGATGCTAATTCCACTCCTCAGAGGGGTTGCAGATGAGGAGTTGCCTTGTGAACCTTCTCCCCACCTTAACTTTTCAAATAAAGGCTTGAGCCAATGATTGGGCAGGAGGAAGTGGGAGGAGCAGAGAGTCTAGGGGAGGAGTGACAGGGAGATACAGGAGGGGGGAGCAATGGGGGAGAGAGAAATGGAGAGGCAGAGAGGAGGCAGGGAGAGAAACTGGGGGCCTGGAGAAACCACAAGTTTTATGGAATAATATAGATGGAAACAGAGTAGTGTGGTGGGAGGCCTGCCCAATCTGGGCTTGTAGTTTGTTTTGTTAACTTTTGAGTTGAGCTTTCTTTTAACAGGGAACTGGGTTGGAAACAAAGTAGCAACAGGAACCTATTTCCTTATTATTATTTTTTTTTCTTATTATCTCCTGGACTGATTTTGGGCAGAATGTCCAGTAGTCCTTCTTGTTTGCCATCTTCATAGAATCTGAAAGCTGGAAATGCAATCTTGATTCATACCCATGCCAGATTCTCTTGGATAAATCCTTAGATCGAGTAAGGCTGTGGAGCAACATGTCTAAGTCACTAGAGCTTGCCAGTTGGCCAGAATTATACATTGAAATACAGATATTGATCAGTCTTTTATACCTAATCTTGTTTGTCTGATTTGATATCTTCATACAGAGACTATTGTGAATTCAAGTGTGCCATTACCCAATCATATTGGAAATTTCTCAAACACAGAACCCAACTCTTTGCTGTCTCTGCTTTGCTGCTTAGTATATTATTGCTTTGCTCTTCCTAGGTTTTCTTTCAATATCTTATATATTATAGATGCTTCCCTAAGCCCTCATTCATTCTCCCTCCTATTTATGATTAGAGACTCTATCTCTGTCATCCTTTTTTGCCAGGACCTTGAGACTGCACATCCATGTTGCCAAAGCTAGCAAAAAAATTTGCAAATGCCCGACAGAGCCAAGACCACTTTTTTGTTGTTGTTGTTTTGTTTTGTTTTTTTGTTTTTTTCGAGACAGGGTTTCTCTATGTAGCCCTGGCTGTCCTGGAACTCACTCTGTAGACCAGGCTGGCCTCGAACTCAGAAATCCGCCTGCCTCTGCCTCTGCCTCCCAAGTGCTGGGATTACAGGTGTGTGCCACCACCGCCCGGCTCAGACCATGTCTTTAAAAACACTTTTAAACACTTCCATTCAGCCTTCAGAAGCAATCGGATCGCCATCTCTGTTTTGTAGAAGAGACAGCTAACATTCTAGAGAGGAACTTTCCCAGGACAATGTTAGGATATGAATACCTGTGTAGTTCCAGGGTTGAAATTTGATTACTAGGACCTATGGGAAGACAAACTTGAGACTATTAGTAAATAAAAAAGACTGTTCTTTGGAAGCTTCTATTTCCAGTATTTGAGAAACACTACCTTCAATATTCAGCTACTTCAAACGAAGCCTGAAAAGGATTCAGTTATACTCATGAAAAGAACTGGCTTGGAAATATTCATTCTCCCATGTGTGATGTGACTTGGTGCCCATTTACCAGTCCCACTTTCAGCTGGCCTTTAGCTTGTATAGCTTTTTCTATTATTTCCTGCTAAGGGACAGGATGGAGAGCTGGTGCTGGAAGAAAAATAATTCTAATAAAATGTCACTTGAGGTAATGAGCCAAGTCCTGAATATGTGTTCTTTAATCTCTGCTACTGCCCTAGGAAATTTTAAGTATCTAAGCAAATATGGTGATCACGAAAAATGTCTGTAGTTGTATCGTGAAAGCAAATGTTAGAGTCACCTGATTCTCATGTGTTGGTAGAGACGCAGAAGATGCCAGACAGTATTTCAAGGTCAACTTTACAATGGTCTCTATCATCTCTTGCATGTCGGTCAAGCCGACCAAGGAGGAGGAAAAGATGACCTGTGCCACCTGATCTGTTCTGCCACCCTCTTGTTTTTATAGGCATGGAGACATAGTCCAAGGTAAATGTCACTGTTATGTATTCCCCTAAAGCTGAATAAAAACTAAGGCAGAGTTTATTGATTTTTTTAAAATTAATTTCTTTCTGCCAGACTTCATTTAGGCCTGTTGCCTACTTACTTTGAGACCACCTGGGAAAGTAGAAATTTCCATAGCAGATTCAGATCATGGAAAACAAAGCAATGAAGGTTTTGAAAGGGTACATTTTGATAGATCAAGTGGTCAAGGGGAGAAACCTAGCTACTAAAATGTCCTGAAGACACAGGGATCATGACCATACTTGGCTGTCAAGCTAGAGTTTCTTGGTTTAGAAGATTCTTGGTCTGGTCAACAAATTTCCATCCTTAGTTATGGGCTCTACTTACCCACGTCATTAAAGAAAGGACATTCAGGGCAGGTTGGTAAGATGTATGTCAGGATGACTAAACCCAAATGTTAAAATCCCATTACCTTGAAGTTTTATTGTAAAAAAAAATGGGGGGGGTGATTTTAAAGAATCAATGAAATATAATGCCCTGAAACATAGTCTTCAAGGCTATGAAAGGTTGCAGTCCTTATACTTTATGCAAGCATTTATATATGGGGTTTTGACTTAGAAATAACAAAGTTTTCAGATCCAGCTATTCTGGATCCTGAGTTTGACTCCATTTGAAAGGCAAATGTGAGGGGTGACTCCCAGAAGAGTCCAGTTGCACTGGCAGGGTCACCATCTAGTCTGCTTTCTTCCGTCAACATTATAAAATTAACCTTCGAAGTCCACCTCCCTAGGTGCAATGGACAGGAGCACCCCCTATTACACACGGTGAAAACAGCGAGCAGTGGGTCTAAATTGTGGCTGCTCTGGGAGATGTGAAGGTGTGATTTATGTATGTTCAGGAAGGAATGACCCCATGGATGTTACAAGCCTCCTGACTGCTTGACCTGACCCTGACAGCAGAGATAAACCAAATCAGATGCGACCTGATGTTCAGAACCAGGCACTTATGCAATGCACATTGCACAAGTGCATATTTTACTTTATTCAATCCATAGAATTTTCCTTAACTGGAGCCTTTTCTCTTTCTTTCTCTCTTAATACGCACACACACACACACACACACACACACACATACACAGACAAACATAGATACACACACATACATACATGTACACACACTCAGTTTCTAATAACTTAAAACAAAATGCAAACTTCAAACTCATGTCACAATATCCTAAAAATGGCCCAGGTCTTGTTGCTAGGCAGATATCCCTGTTGCCTGTGCAAACGTATGGTAAGCCACAATTGTTTTGTGCAAGGGAACAGATAAATGACATGGATTGAAATTATGGTAAATTTAAATTGATGGCCTAATTAGTATTATCTCTTTTTGTATTCGTTGTAAGAAAAATTATCCAGGAGGAACTCATCTTGCATTAATGTTGATATAAAGTGTAATTCTCCAGGATTTTCATTGTAATTTGGCATTAATTAATGCGTCATTATTTTAAAGTGTTAATTAAATTGTTACAGAAAGGGACATCTGCAGTGGCTCAGAAAAGAAATCACATGAACAATTAGTTTTGTGGCGGTTGGTCTGGGGTGCAGCATCTGAGATCACATACAGAGCTGCAGCAGAAAGGCCAAGGGATACTTGGATGGTAAGAGCCCTTCCTGATGTGGCACAGCGAGGTCTGGACATGCTGTGGCCACTTCTCCTTGTTCTTTATGTCCATGGGAAGCTCAAACAGTCTCCGGTGCATTGAATACTCACTCTGCATTTCAGACCAGATGCATATTAGTAATACAGATCCTTGATATGATTTTTTTTTCTGGACACTTGGCAGAAGTCACTCACAGTTCTCTGTGTCCATAAAAAAAAGAATACATAATTCCTTTTGGGTATGTGGTGAGGGTCTCATGCAAAGGCTGCTGTAGACAGGCAGGTTAATATTTCTACTGGTCATAAATTCCATAGAAAATGATGACAAATCAAAGAGGAGATAATCTGCGGTGAGTCCTGACGTTGTGGACCATCATTATCAAAGCATCTGGAAGTCATTGAATGCTATCATGGCTTAAGATATATAATTCCAAGAAAATTCCACCCAGATTTCATATGTCAAGGACTCATGGCAATTAGATAGCAATGCAGACTGTTGACTCAACGGATCCTGAAATTTAGAGGCACTGTAAAAGTGGGCCCCACATGCCCTGTCATCACAGTCCTATAGGACACAGACAATTTGGGGATCTTGTTCTGGGAGCGATATTATACTAAATTTGGCCCTGTGGTGCTCTGTTCCCCTTAATAAGGAGTCTTTGTTAATTGTTTCAAACCAAGACATCTACAGGAAGACTACAGAAAGATCCTTTTGTTCACAAACAGCATCTTTCTTTCGCAGACACAAAGGAACTCTTGAATTTTTCAGGTTTTGTGAAATGTTTCTCATGGATAACTCTGTTCTCTGACTATATAAGGGAAAAATTCAAACACCAATGAGCAAATAGAAGCCCAGCCTTTTGTCAGATGATAAGCTAAGTGGGAGGGAGCAGCATCTCTCTCTCTCTCTCTCTCTCTCTCTCTCTCTCTCTCTCTCTCTCTCTCTCTCTCCTCTTCTCTCCAAAAATGCAAACAGCCAATCCCTGTGTTCTTGCAGCCAACTCTAAGCCTGGGGGTAGATTGACTCACTGGTTCACAGCTCTACGCAACTCATGAGCAATGGCGTTCCTAAGCAGAGGTGGTCACAGAATAGTCATGGCTTCACAGTGTTGGGGTGTTTGGAGATGATTCACTTTCCAGAACAGTCACATGTCAAAGAACACTGGCACTGAGCAACCCAGACTGTTAACATCCGTGGCTATACAGCTCTACACAGGACGCAGCTGTAACATCTGCCAGCCGGGCCTTGAAAACTGGGTCTTGATGATATGCAAGGAGGAAGGTGCAGCGTGTGGAAAATCAGTCTCTAGATATCTACTGGCAGAGATAGAAATGTTGTGTCTTCACAACAAAACAAGCAGAAAAGAAGATGGGGTTGGAGAGAAGAGAAGCTAGGTAGGATAAAAACTTAGTCTATTCTGTGTCAGTGTCACACATCTCAGAGGTGACATGAGTGAGAAGTTCTCGAGGGAAGCTGTGTCCATGAAGGCTGACTGACTGACTAAAACTTCGATGGATTCTGAGAGGTTGGAACCCCGCCTATACAGAGCCTAATTGCAGTTCCTTGGGGCTATCTTTAGCTTCCTAAACAAGCCATTCCTTGACCCCTCTGTGTCAAACCTCATAGTCTGATAAACACAAAAACAACTGAAGAAGACCCTGTTTGCTACAAATGAAAGGGCTAAACATGCCCCCAGGAAGCAGCCACGCCCTATAAGCTGATATTGTTCTGCCTGGCTGTAACTGGCCTGTGGTGGTTGGACTAGGAATAGATGCCAAAGACTCAAGTAATTGAATGCTTGTCCATAACACGGGGCACTATTAGGAGGTGTGGCCTTGTTGGAGGAAGTGTGTCCCTGTGGGGGTCTCCCATGCTCAAGCTATGCCCACAGTGGCACAGGCACACAGTCTTCTGCTGCTGCCTGCAGATCAGTATGTAGAACTCTCAGTAGCTCTGGCCCCTCCTCTGCCCACACGGTGCCATGCTTCCTGCCATGATGGTAACTGACTGCACCTCTGAAACTTTAAGCCGGGGCCATTTTAAATGTTTCTTTTTCTAAGAGTTGCTGTGGTTCATGGTGTCTTTTCAAAGCAACGAAGCCCTAACTAGGACACTGCCTCTCTGGTTACACCTTTGATTTTTTTGTTTTGTTTTTTTGTTTTTAATGCCTTGATTTTTGAATTCTGTCACAATAAAAGCACCCTCTGTGTTGGAAGGGAACTTGGAGTAACCTAAATGTGTGTTCCTTCCTAAAGGCCATCACCACTCAAATTTGGCTCCAAGATAAATAATTTCTTATTCCCTTTGAGGTGAGGATGCGTGTGCACCAACAGTGTTGACGGTGATGGTATTCACTCTGTTTATTTCCAAGCGAGGCCCAGCCTTGTATGAAGGTCCTCTCTGGCTTTCTCAGCGATCCTAAAGGTCAGCGAGAGCACGGATCGAGCAGCTCTACTCTCTTGTGCCCCTGTGCTCCTGATTCAACATTAACAGTTTATTTATTTTTCTAAAACTGTTTATTTCGGGTTTGGATTCTCAATTTGTAAAACACGTGGGGAATAAGACCGGAAGGGTGACTTTAAAAGACAGGAGAGCATTCTAAAATTTGCTTAACATGGACATGCAATTCCAGGTCTCAACCCCCAGTTCTGCAGTCAGCAGCACCTTCCGGGCTGTTCCAGTGCTCTCTCTACCTTCTTCAGACATCCGGAACTTTCTCCCTCTCCCTCCTCCAGGGACGGCAATCCCCCAACCCAGTCAGTGACTTCACAGAACGTAGTAACTGCCTCTTTGTTTTGCCTCAGCCTTCCTATCTTGCCCCAGGCCTTACACTCTGAACCACAGTGTGTCTGTCAAATTAATTTTGCCCAACAAAAGGCTATTTAGGCTTTCGTAGGAAACAGAAGTAGCATTCAACTGTGGGTTTTAAGTAAGTTTCTTCCCCACCCCCCCTTCCTGTTGGGGTTTGTCATCTTACAGTTTCAAAGGCTATCTTGGTCTTTTTAGTGATTTTTTTTTTTTTTGTTAACAGTATTTCTGCTACTCTGCAGATGCCAATTCCTTGCTGCAAATACCACGTGTCTGGTTCCCTTTGTCAATGTTTGTGCAAGCCAAGAGTAGCTCTTCTGCCCACTTTGGGCACTTAGGTATATGCTGCTGAGAGCTACGGCTCACAGAAATTCAGAAATGACACGGAAGCATTTCCAGGCCTCAGTGTGGGAAAGAAAATGAATACAAGCTCCATCACTGGCTTCTCATAAATGAGGGGCCTCCTGGAACCCCAAGAAACCCGTTTTAATTTTTAAGCATCAGCTGCTCCACATCCGTTGCTCTAAATTTAGTGCTGTGCTACTCAGTTTAAACCACCTTGTGTCCAATAATATACTTTCTGGCCTGCCCCGAGGTCCTCAGGAAACATTTTATCTTTGATATAATTGCCAGGGTGAATCCCTAGTTATAACATACTCTATAGCATATAAAATAATTGTTGCAACTGAACCCATCACATAAATATTAGTGATTGAAGAGACTGGTTGGGATAAATCAATGAGGGTGACATATTTAATAAACTTTGTATAAACATTGTTTGCAACAGCTATAAATAAAAATTGTCTTGGGGAATTTTACATATTGCACATCTCTCTATCCATGGAGAGGGCACTGGCTTGAGTCTAGCTACAGGAAGTGGCAAGAAAAGGGTTTTAAAAGCTGTCCAGACTGGGCGGCAGAGTCAAGTCAGGGCATGTGGTGCCCTAGGAGGGAGAGGTGAGGACTGAGACCTGCACTCTCTTTTGACACTGTCTTTTGCCATGTGAACCAGGTTAGGTCCAGAAGAGCCTTTAGCCAATGGTCTCTCTCTCTCTCTCTCTCTCTCTCTCTCTGTGTGTGTGTGTGTGTGTGTGTGTGTGTGTGTGTGTGTGACTGTCTGTCTCTGTCTCTGTCTCTCTTTGTCTCTGTCTCTCTGTCTCTGTCTCTCTTTGTCTCTCTGTCTCTGTCTCTCTCTTCTCTGTGTATATCTGTCTCTGTCTTTGTCTCTGTGTGTCTCTGTCTCTGTCTCTCTGCCTCTGTTTCTGTTTTTCTCTGTCTCTGTCTCTCTCTCTGTCTCTGTCTCTCTGTCTCTCTCTGTCTCTCTCTCTCTCTCTCTCTCTCTGCTCTCTCTCTCTCTCTCTCTCTCTCTCTCTCTCTCTCTACCCCGCCTCTTTTTTAAGAGAAAAGCCACACCATAAATAAAGCATGATAGAGTTGGCATTTTACATTCACACAGATTTTGGCATAAATAAATAAAAGGGATTTTGTTCAAATTCTGTCATCCTTTCATGCCATTTCAAAATTATCTTTCCTTACTGGTTGATCATATTCAGTTCTACTGTGTGAGTCCTGCTGGCTCCCTCCAGTGGCTGACTGAGCTTTTCTGAAAGACAGGGGTATCTCTCAGGGCTGTGAGGCCCGGTGGTTCAACATGGAATCACTCACTGAGGAGAAAATAAGGTCAAATCCCTTTGGGAACTCTGCCGCACTTTTAACATACCTCACCATTTGGGGAAAAATTTGCTGTGTGTCTTGATTTGAATTAACCAGCTTAGTCATAGCCTTTGACTCAAATTGGCACATTCCACTGTCCCCATTTTACGGATGTAAAGCAAACCACTGTGAGGCAGCACAATGAGCAAGGAGGCTGGGAAGCCATGTGGTGCCTCACATCCGACCCCTGTCTGGAATACTTCCATGATCGTCTCTCAGCCTACAACGGACCATTTCACGGACTCTGATGTATTGTTGTTAGACTCCAAAGGATGGCAAATCCCAGAATTATTTAGATTCCTTCTCTAAAGAGGTCACACAGAATGCACTGTGTTTCAGCTTTAATCTTAATGAAATGCCAAGTACTCACTTTAAAAAACCCAGGTATGGCCGCTGTATCTTCCATTGTTGGAAATTTACAACCTTCACATTTATTTTTATTAGTAATATTTTAGTTCCTCAATATATTTCTCTGACATTAATGGAAAAAACATGGTATCTTCAGGCAGCAAAATAATCTTTCTGAATTCCCATTGAGTTTAATCAAAGGCTAGGAGATTGAATAGCTAAAGTTCCTGCTATGTGTTTCTGGTGTACTGTGTTCAAATTCCATTACATTGGGCTCTAATTAAAATTCATTTGAACTACTTTTTTCATTGTTTAATTGTTTTTTAATTCTTAATGGCTCACATTAACCTCTCTTTTACCCAAGGGGGAAAAATAAAGAATTGAAATAAAAAGAACAGTTGAATTAGGTGGCGATATGATGCCTTTTAAGAACACACCCTGAGAATTGGGTCTGCCAGGCAAATGATCAAGAGGAGACTTAATTAGGGCTCAGCTACTCAGTTTGGAGTTCTTGGGTTTTTATAAAAGCTAAAAGCAAAGCTAAATCGTGTATAATTTGCCATTATTTTTCCAGATAGCTCTTGCTGAAATGTTATTTTTTCACTTTCTTTTCTCCCCCCCCCCCCGATCCTGAGAGTGTGGTATCAGGCCTTGTATATACAGCTTGCCACTTGCCTGCTGTCAGAGAGAGAGGTGACAACACTTGTCACTACCAATCTCTTCATGTCTGGTCTCATCTGAGCGACACACACAGCCTGATTTCCAGGTGTTTGTTGAAACCCCGAGTTATGTAACATGTCGTCTCTGGCTCAGAATTGAAAATGGCAGCGGCACAAGGGAAATGCATTTTTAACTTTCCGGGAGGTAAGTGCGTAGAGCGCTGAGTTAACCCATTCTGGATTATTTAAGGGCAATTTGGGGGTTGAACCCTGAGGCATCACGAATTTGGGGTCCTTGCCTAATAGAAAGGGGTGGCCAAGCAGCACGGATGAACAATTTTTTAAATAACCTTTTTAAAAGCAAGGCAATGGGACTGCTGAGTTTAATGAGGTAAACACTTGTAAAATGACTCCCTGTGAAAATAAGAACAGTCTCTTGCCTGTGCTTGCTAGCTTACAGAGCAAGGGGAAGCATCTGCTCCCACCCACCTCAACTGCGACTTCTCAGGTTCAAGCACCATCCATCTCCCGCAAGAGTAGACTAAAAGCTTGCCCTTTACAAACATAGATGCACGCACATAGCCTTGTTCCCTTCCTGGATTGCTTAGTACATTTTAAAGTTTATCAATTTAGGATGAAGTTTGTGTCTCTAACGTTGTTGCTAGACGTATACATTTTCTCTACAAGTAACCCAGTTGACTCTGCTTGCATGTATTTTCTTTCAGTGTGTGTTATGAATATATGTATGCATAATCCTTATTTTGTACATGTGTATGTTGTGTGAGCATGTGTGCATGTGTATGTGTGTGTGGGCAGCACACACAGACACACACAGACACACACACACACACACACACACACACACACCCCTACAACTCACTGATGTGTTATACTGGATGGACAGCCAGCTTCAGGGGTCTTCTTATTTCTACCCTCCCCAACACTGAGATCCCTGGTGTGTGACACCTGTACCCAGTTTTTTCTGTGGGTGTTGAGAATCAAATTCAGATCCTTGTGCCCTCATGTGAACCATTTCCTAAGTGAGCCACGTGTCCCTAAGCTCTACATCTTTTTCGTATACAACTTATTTTCTTAATACAGCACAGAATGTCTTTTGCTTCCTTTAGTATCTAATCACTGACCCTCGCCAGGAAGCACAGCTTCTCCAACTTGAGAGTGATGCTCAGTTCATACGAGCCGGAATTTAGTCTGAAAGTCAACCAGGTATTTCTGGTTCTGCTCACCTACCTGTGTTGGGTCATCAAAGTCCACTGCAGCGATGTTTACCATATACTGTCCCATGTGGTACACTCTGCACTATTGCTAATGCCACAGACTGGTCCTGAAGCATCTTGGTTCACATTAACGACTATTGCAAATTATAGAAACATAATGGCTTAATTATAGAAATTATATAGAATTATAGGAAACAAAGGCAATACTTCTCTCCTGTCATTCCTCAGCACGCAAATGACAAGTTAGTTGATATTTTGATTGTATTGTGTTGGGATTTTTGGCTTTATTAATTATTGATTTTCAGGTCTTGGATGCATTCCTTTAATCCCAGCATTTGTGAAGGAGGGGCCCATGGATCTTTATGAGTTCTAGCCCAGCCAAATCTATGTAGTAAACTTCAGGGTGGCCAGGACTATACAGTGAGATCATGTTAAAAATTACTGTTTGAGATGTCATTTTAAATTTCATTAAAACAAATTATTATTGAATTTTGGTTTAGATTATGACAGAAGTTTCAATGGTCTGAAATGGCCATTTTGTAATATAGATTTATGCCAAGTGATGGTTTCATCACTGACGATTATAAAATCAAAATATCAATCAACTCTGAAATATGTTGAAGGAACTCTGTGCCCACAAATATTAACTATTATGCCAAGTTTTAGTTCTTTATTTAAAAATAAACAGGCACATTTAACTCACTAGTGTGAAATTTCATACTTTTAACAAATGGTAAGATTAAATGCATACAAAATAGTTCTAAAACAAATTTATGACCAGTGACTCTTTAATTTGAGTATAGTTTACATACCTAAAAATAGAGATTACACACACACACACAAAACCAAAGGGATCATGAGTGAAAAAATGTTAAAGTATTCAAACTCCAAATTATTGCTCTCACTAAGTTTTCCACCCTGAGTTTCTGCCATTTTGAATTATCTTAGTAGCATAAGTTATGTGTTCACCATACCATTTGACTATTGTTATCTGCAGGACTGTAGTTATTTAATCGATGAATGATGGTCCTCAAACATCCATTTTCTGCCAACATCCTGAGTTAAGTACAGAAATTAGTCTGGTGTGGGATTGAGAAAGGTAGCCTCAATCTTCATATTACCATCAATTACCCTTACTTGAAAAATGTATAGTGCCTGCCCTCTTAGTTCACTGTATCATATTTTGACTCACAATCACATAGAGTCAAAATAATCAACTTGGCAAATCAAACAAGATCTTCAGTAATAAATTGCTGGATGTAACAATAGCATTGCACGTAATGTAACTTTACATTGATTTTGGTTTAGAGAAAGTGCCATTACTGTGTTAGGACAGGTATCATCACTTGTAGGACTAGTGTGGAAAAAGCTATTAGACACACCTTCATTTAAACCTTAACGCGATCCAGATCATTTTACACACCCAACTTTATCTGTGCTTGTTCAGTCTCCTTTCCTCACACAATTTGAGTAGTTACAGAACAAGGAGTGCAGAGATTGTTAAATTTTGCTTTTATATCTTAGGGCAATTCAGAACTTGGGATCCAGAAGTAGAGAGGGATGTACTTGAACTCAATCCAAATGATCTTCAATTTTACTATATTTCCTTTCCTTTCCTTTTCTTTTCTTTTCTTTTCTTTTCTTTTCTTTTCTTTTCTTTTCTTTTCTTTTCCTTTCCTTTCCTTTCCTTTCCTTTTCTTTTCTTTTCTCTTTTCTTTTCTTTTCTTTTCTTTTCTTTTCTTTTCTTTATTTACATTTCAAACATTATCCCCCTTCCCTGTTTCCCCTCTGCAAATCCCCTATCCCACCCCCCTTACCCTGCCTCTATGCGGGTGCTCCCCACTCACATTCTCACTCCTGCCTTATTGCCCTAGCATTCTTCTAGATTGGGGCATCAAGCATTCACAGGACCAAGGGCCTCCTCTCTCATTGATTCCAGATAAGGTTCCTTCAGCTCCTTCAGTCTTTCCCCTTACTCTTCCATTGGCGTCCCTGTACTCAGTCCAATGGTGGACTGCAAGCTTCCCCATCCGTCTTGGCCAGGATCTGGCAGAGCCTCTCAGGACACAGCTGTATCTGGCTCCTGTCAGCAAATAAGTCTTGGCGTCCACAATAGGGTCTGGATTTGGTATCTGCATGTGAGGTGGATCCCCAAGTGAGGCAGTCTCTGGATGGCCCTTCCTTCAGTCTCTGCTCCACTCTTTGTCCCTGTATTCCTTTAGATAGGAAGAATTCTGGGTTAAACTTTGCCAGTGGGCTATGCTTAACCTCTGGATATGGTCTCAACAGGTTCTCCCTCCCTTTGTGGGGTATTTCAGTTAATGTCATCCCCATGGGGTCCTGGGAAGCTCTTGCTTTCCTGGCTTCTGAAACTTTCTGGTTGCTACCCTTAGTTCCCCATCCCCCATTGCTACACACCTCTGTTCAGTTTCCTGACCCTCCCATACATCTCCTCCCATACCTGATTCTTCCCCTCTTTTCCCCTCCCCCTCTTCTCTTCATCTCAAATCCCTCCCATCCTCTACTTCCCTGATTTTGTTCCCCCCTTTTAAGTAGGATTGAAGCATCCACTCTGGTCTTCCTTCCTCTTGAACTTCATGTGGTCCATGAGTCATATTGTGGGTATTCCATGGTTTTATGCCTAACACCTACTTATCAGTGAGTACGTACCATGTATGCTCTTTTGTGACTGAGTTACTTCACTCAGGATGATATTTTCTAGTCACATTCATTTCTCTGGCAGTTCTTCAGAAAATGGGACATAGTAATACCTGAGGAATGGCCAGACTGATTTCTAGAGTGATTGTACCAGCTTACAATCCCACCAGCAATGGAGAAGTGTTCCTCTTTCTCCACATCTTCACAATGCCATCATTATTAAAGAAAGTTAACTCATTTGAGATTCAGTGTAACCATCAACAATGAGATAAATGTTATTTTAACACATAACCAATACATGCATAATGGCATGTAATTTTCATTGTCCATGCACTTTAAAAATCTCAAATAGGTACTTTTTTTCAAGTAGGATTGAAATGAACCCACAAAAACTAAACCTAAAGCAAATGTAACCAAACAAGATTACGGTGGGCACCTCAGTGTTTGGGAAGCAGACTCTTTATATCATTCTACCCTAACCTGTAAATATAAAGATATCAGTAATAGTCACTTAGATACTAGAAAGATGAAATGCATGTCAAGTGTCTACATACAAAAACATGATAACTTTTCCTCCCCTGTATAGATTCTGGAAATATGAGATGTTTATCAAAATCCATGAAGAATGCACCCACCCAAAACCTGCTATAATTTTTGACTCACAATTTCCTAGATTCAAAACAATCAACTTGGCAATTTAAACAAGATCTTTAGTAGCAAATTTCTGGCTCTTACAATATAGGATCATTCTCCTGGGTCTAACCTCTTCTCCCTCAACTTCATGGCTTTTGCACAAATATCTTTGTTCTTGTGGTATCTTCCTTCTAAGTTTTGGCAGGCATATTGCATTCCTTCTAAGGCAAAATTATATAACACAAGGATTGAAAATGGTTCACTTTTCCTAGTAAGTCTTTAATATTTTTTCTGGGATTCTATGCTCAGATTCTTCTAAATAAATAGCAAGTGAATAAACAGTACATTAAGGAATCTGCTAGAAAAACTTCAGACGATTCTTTAGTTTTGCCAATCATCCTGGAAATTTTTATTTCCCTGCACCTTTCTAGAACTTACAAGAGCCACTTAATTCATTAATGTGTTCCAATCCCTCATTGTTCTTTATGTAAATTGCTAAAAGCCACATTTTCTATGTGACACACAAATGTGTTGATTCATAACACCTTATCACCCCTGTTATGCCAGGGATGATTTATTCCTTCATAATCCCAACCAAAGAGAGCAGAGCCAAATAATCTGCAAAGTCCAAGTTTATTTATACTGTAGAGCCATCAATTTCCTGTTAGGTTTGGTATTCTTTTCTCTGAATGATGGGCAGAGAGTGAAATGTGCTATATATATATGGAAGAGTCATCAGTTTGGGAATGAGTTTCCTTTGAAATTATGCCCAAATGAATCATGACCTTAGTGCATTTGGTCTTCTGAAGTTTCCTGTGAGCATCAGTGGCCATAAAGATCTTTCATTGTCAATAGGATTCGTCACTTGCCAATGGAGCCCCTGTTCCTAAAATACAAAATCTAAGAAAGATTCACACTAGGTGGCAAGCAAGGTCAGCTTAGTCATCAGTAAAATGCCACAAAGGGCCATGTGCTTCAGCTCCTTTATGAATTTCTCTACTTCTTCCTAGGGTAGCAATGGAGTCCTTTGAAATAGGTGCTATGTTAAGTAGCAGAATCCTCCTGAAGTCACAGAAAATAGCAGTTCCTGGATTCTCAATCCCTCACCTGACACAAGGATTCGTTTTATGATTTTGGAATCAATAAATGACTGATTATTGCCCCAAGTCGGGGATCTGGAGGAGGAAGCACAAACTGTATTCTTCTCCTTAGCATGCCAACTTCCTGTCTGCTGGGTCATCCTTCTTAGCATGACAACAGCAACTTTGAACCTGATTATTTGTATATTCTGGACATTGTACAAGTTCCCTTTCATAGGATGCTGAATATAACATCTTTCAATGCGGTTTTAACTTTCCATTCTTTGTCAACAATTATTACAGAATAGGTCTGCAATTGAGCAGGAGTAAAATAATTTAAACAACTACATCTAGAAAAATTCATTATTTATTTACAACTAGGAAGCCCATAAGAGAATACTAGAACAGGGAAGTGGGAAGGGGTGGATGGGGGAACAGGAGGAGGGAAAAGGGCATATGAGACCTTTGGGGGGTGGGGAACCAGAAAAAGGGAAATGAAATGTAAATAAAGAATATATCCAATTTAAAAAAAGGAAGCCCATAAGAGAATTCCCTTTCCTTGTTCTGTGACTCACAGAAAGCTATGGGAAAGGGACAATAGTTATAAATTATAGTAAAATGTTTATAGACTTAAATTTGCCATTGATCTATCACTAGAGTCAAAAAACCTTCACGAACCCACTGTGCATATTTTTCTCTTTCTTGAACCAGACTGAGAGCATCATCACAAAAGATGTAGAAGAGCCTACCAAATCCTCATGGTTTAGAAGACAGAACTTGTACTCTTGCCTTCTGTACAAACTGAGAGGAACTAAGGGTGATCTACAAAGGTGCATTGGGAGGGGCAGAAAAGTCCAGTAAATAACCAACATGATTACAGACTTGTTTGTTCAAAGAATATAGAGTTCTGATCCAGGAGCTGCTTGGTGGCTTCCAAAGAGGATAACTGAAAGACAGGTCTTGAGAATGAGAAAATGTTTTCTAGGAGAGACTGGTGTGAGAGACTGGAGATAATTTGTGTTTTGAGAGACCAAATAACCAAACTAACTACCTGTGTTTATTTGGAGCAAGATCCTTCCTTTGTATTAAGAGAGTAAGTAATGGGGTTCCCTCTCATCAGTATCTTTCAGTAGGAGAAAAAAAGTCCCATAAAACTTGCTATATAGTGCTTGATCTCCAGACTTGCCTCTACTTTGAAGGTAATGGGATCTTTAGGAGGTAGGGAAATAGGTCACTTGAGGCTGGTGGGCCACTTCCAGATCTACCAGTCCTATGAGGAGTTCTCATACATTTTCTCTCTGAACTCTATCATGCCTTCCCAGTCAGGACTGACAGAACCATCAGAAACCATGAGCTCAAGTCAACCCTTTCTACCTTAAGTTTTCCTATCAGATATTTTGGTCACAAAGATGCAAAAGTGACTAATATACCCTAATTGCTGCCCTCGGCCCACCTGAGTTGTTTAAGTTATGTGAGAGCATCAGGCTTGCCCAGGAATCTCTGTTTGCAGACAGCTTCCATTCTATCACTAGAATCTATGTACAGGTAGAACAAGCCTAAAGAGCAATGCCTCACACTACCTATTAGAACATTGACAAAATTGACAGACAGTAGGCTGCTTGTTCCACTGCTGAATCTCTACTGTGTCAGCAGTGACAGGCTTGTCACAGGCAGCCTTGGGAGAGGGCAACTTAGGTGTGGTGAGGGGGCTAGAGAGCAGGCTTCTGAGAAACTAAAAGCGAAAGCCACACATGTTAGCATAAAAGAAGTTCTCGTTGTGGTTGTGGAATTTTGGTGGCATGATTTTCAACAAATTGTGTCAATTCTAGAGTCCTACCTCTCTGATTCTGTTATTAAATTCCTATAATCTCATCATTGTACAACAACCTCCCTAATATCTGAATGCGAGTTTCCTCAGTATTGCAGGCATAATGTCTTGCTGGAATAGATAAAAGGGGTAAGCAAAGTCATACGGAGTCCTGTATTCAGCTTAGGATAGATGGTATTTAGCAAATGCGATTCCTTTCCTCTGTTCTTGGACATGATTCCACAGGGAAAACAAAGGGTCTTGGGTCAAATTCAAAGTATGCTATTGTATAATCTTACCATGTTCAGATACAGTTTAGGAAAACAGACTTCTCAGCCCTCAGGCATAGCAAAGATTCTTTGTGGAGATGGCACCTGACTGGTACGGTGTTGAGAATCATGCAGAGGCTCTGGAATAGAAAGCATGCCTGGCCTTGTGAGAAGAGATGGAGTAACCTCTCAAAAGCCTGTAAAGCCAGACATCACTGCCTCTTAGTGTTGCTTTTCCTCTTCATGCTGAATAAGGGCAGCTCATGGTGTCTGGGTATCTTCCAGACAATGATGACTATGCTGAAACTATGGGTTCAGAGAGTCAGGATGGGCCTTGTTAGGGACATGAACTTCCTTCCTAAGGATAACTCTGTTGAGCAACAGCAGCCACTGCTAAAAGAACAAAACAAAAATAACGTTAAATAAAATGTTTGCTCACATACCAATAATTTTCTTAAATCTACACGGAAAATTAGCACCAATTTGGAGACAGACGAAAGATCTAAAATAATAACTTCCCAAGGAATGTTTCTCCCTCATTTCCTCTAATTTCAAAATTTAAAATGATTACCATTTTAAAATCTTGTTCTGTGTGTACATATGCAAGTGAGTGTGTTTCAGGGTGTCTGTATGTGTGTGTTTTGCCTATAGTATGTGTATCAGTATTTCTCTCCAAAGGAAAACAGATTGGAGAGACAAAACTCTCGGCTGACAATATATAGTTTTGTAAACACAACATGGAACAATACAAGCATTTACCAACAGGCATTAGCTGTAACAATATGATTTCCAGGGCTGAGCAATATAAAACATATTTATAACACTGCTTTACAGCCTGCTTCTGATGTCGTAGGGTCATGTTTATTGAGATGTACACAGCAAAACCCAAGGAGCCGATCCTGTGTAAGAGAGGCATCTAAATTGACTTCTCCAAATTTTCAATGCTTTTATGTAATAAAAACCTAACACTCTGGACTTTACACCAAATCTCTATCAAAATGGATTGTTAGCCTGAGATCTAGTCAAAAGCATCAGCCTGGGAAAATAAGTCAACAGTTCAGTTTTTTGTTCTGGTGATAGGTTTTTTTTTTCCTTCTTATTTTCTGTATAGTTATGTTTGTTTTTTGTTCTCCTTGCTATTGATACATCAGGCATCCAATCATAAAAAACAATGTCCATGTCACTAAAATGGCCTCCAGGCATCCAGTATATGTACATTGGGGTTAACCATCTGTGTGGGGATGTGACAGCACACCCTATAAAAGGTATTATTGAGTAATATAGACTTTCTGTAATAACCAAACAGTAAAGAATATAGCTTTTTAAAGGTCTCCCTGTGGCTGATCTCATGACTCAAAGATAAGACACTATGCTGCAAGCTAAGTAATAAAATCTGGTGGATACTCTAGGCTAGCTTGTGACAAATCATATCAAAGTATTATTAAAGAAAGAACTTGAGACCCAAGACTATTATTGATTCTTGACAGAATTTCTTATAAATAAAGTGTTGCAATCAGGCCCTGGACTTGCCAAGGTCCTGGTAGAATTCTTCCTATTATAGGGGAGACTTCAAAATAGTAACGCTCCATTAGCGTGAGCCAAGAAAGCTTCTGTGCACAAGGCTACAAGGATGGGTCATGGTCAACAGGCAGCCAATAAGAACATGATTTCCAAAGACCTTTTAAGATGCTCCTTGCTGATCCTTTTTTGAGATGAGTAAAGCTTTGTGCTAGCTTCCATGCGGTCTGGTGTGTGTCCTGGCTGTGTTCAAGAATGAATCGGTGACCCTCTAGGGCATGAGGACACACCTCCATTAGTGTCCATATTCTCCCAGTGAAGAGCCTGATACAGTCAACTGAAATGACAGGGTGATAAATATAAAACCACTCTCATCAATAAGAGTGGGATGTAAAAGCACTTAGTTTCAGCCTAAGTAACTCACGGAAAGTTTGGTTTCAAGAACCAGCGTGTCATCCATCACAACTCTAGCTTCTGTTGACAAAGTAATTGTAAGATATCTCGAATGGAGGCTCAATGTGGGCTGACATTTCTGAAAGGGGGAATTGTGTGCCGTACTTACTCATTAAATGTATTTTTCCTCTACTAAAGATGTTTCCTTTTTTAGTTTATGTATGAATAACTTTAACTAAAGTTCCCTTGACACGCTGACTTTGCTCTGAATAGCACCTATGTTCATTAACATAAAACCTGAAAGAAAATAATTTTAATGTAGTTTTTTTAACACTTCAAAAGCCTCTAACGAATTGATCGAGCACAATTATGCATTCTGAAGGGAATTATAAAGAGATCACAGAAGGTTGAAAAGTTCTAGTTAAAAAAAAAAAAAGAAAGGAAAACTTTGGGGTAAAAAAGAAAATAGGCAGTTACTGCGAAACTTTGATAGACATTGAATAAAAGTAAACTTCTAATGTTGAGTTGTTTTTTTGGATTTTTTTTTTGACGAATTCACTGTTCACAGAGAAGAATCAGCAAGAACCTGCACTATAAGGAAGCTTGGCCATTTCTCAAATGAGACACACTTTACGCAAAGCATTGACTTTAGAGTCAACTCAGAATTTGAAGTTCTGGCCCAGCTGCTACCTCCTTCATGGTGATGATGGACACGTCACCTTTTCTGAGAGTCTGTCTCCCCTTTATTTTTACTTGTCACTTGTAGACAATGTGAGGGTTACAGAATACAATAGCTTTCTTAATGAAACAGGTCACACTGGCTTCTGAAGTCACAATCTCCTTTCCTGGTCCCTGGAGGCAGGCAATGCAGATGGAAGCTACCACCCAGGCTCCATATGCAATTTTTGAAACCTCAAACTACACTTTTTACATGCACAATCTCTATCTCGTATGATGAGAGCCTCTGTCCTGCATTTCTTAAATTCCACAGAGATATTTTAGGGGTGAGGTGGGCTGCCCCATGAATGTTTCTGTGTAGGAATTAGACTGCTTTCTTCTAAGGTGTCTGGATCAACTCAGGATTGATTAGCTTCACCAGTAAACGAAGAATTCTTGCTCTGTCTTGGCTTTGTGTGCTCTCCTCCCAGAAATCACTGCACAGCCTTCCATTTGGAGTAGCACTCTTTTGCTGCTATATTATTCGACATCCTTTCCATGAACTGTGAATTTCTCCTTCTCCTCTTTGACCTCCTAGTACCCAGCACTGTCTGGTCTTGACTGATGAAGAATGTTCAAGAAGAAACAAAAACTAACAAACAAACAACCTAGAGTAAATATCGGTCAGTTTGATGTCATAAAACCAAGTTAAGGTACAGAGTACAAAGACTAAAAGTAAAATTCCAAAGCATCCGAATCATGACCTCAATCCCTTCTACATTTTGCAAATTTAGCCATTGTGACTATTCTGCAGAGTCTCTGAAATTCAGGCAGCCAATCAAAGCCATTTACCAAGCCCCCAAAAGTTGTAAGCGGGAGTTGTGCAGGAAAAGTAAAAAGCTGTACACCCACCTTGGAGAGACTCATTGTCTCACTAAAGAAATACACATGAGGGGGACTGCGGAAAAACATACCACCACCATATGTAGGTTATAAATCTCAGACTACCAGGCAATAAACCTCAGCGGATGTGTTCCCAGTTGCCCCAAGCCATTGTATTTAAGTTATAGCACAAAACGTGTATCAGTAAAACTATATTGGACCTGTTGCGCCACATGAGGCTAGATTTATACTCGTGTAGCAGGAGCAAGAGGCCAGAACAAATGTCCTTTCTTTGTTTCAGATTCAGCCTTCTCTAGTGAAGGATGTTGTGACTTCTGAAGATTTCAGCCTGGCTCAGTCTGTCAGTGGCCCGTATTCATCTCCCTGTTACAGTCTTTGGTGAGTCATTCACAACTTTTCATACCTTGCTTCACTCATCTGTAAAGTAGGAGTAAATAAAGTATCCTTCCTCATAGCGATTTTTTTGTGAGAGGAGGAATTAAGTCAAGTTCTTAGAGCAATACCCAGCATGCAGTGGGTACCTCATCCACACTGGTTATCATCATGGTGGCTTGGAATTAGCCCATCTGATGGAACTTCAGTTGTAACTTTTAACTCCGCGACAAAATTAATCTGCTCAAAGCCGTTTGTTCATCCGCTCCTTCCTTCTCGGCAGGGAGGATGGACCATAGCATGGGCATCTGTAGACGTCGGGCTTATAAAGACTATCTAATATTTCCCATCCAGATTTCTGTGCAGGCATACTTCCGATACCTTCGGCATAGGTTTTATTAGCTCAGGTTGGTATTCAGAAAATGGAGGCTGAGAGGTTGTAAGAGGGGTGGTCCAGGGTGAGAGAGCTTCAGTACTAGATGTGGTTTCACTTTCAACTCCTTTGAAGAGTCCTCAAAAGACCGAGAATACTGCCTTACAAAGAATCAGGTTACAGCCTGATTTTCTCTCCATACACAGATTTGAGCCACCAGTGAGCAAGGGAGCAACTGGATTTATCCAGATCATATATATATATATATATATATATATATATATACACATACACACACATATATACACATATATATCAGTTATATATATATAAGTTATATATATAAGTTATATATATCAGTTATATATATCAGTTATATATCAGTTATATATATCAGTTATATATATCAGTTATATATATATCAGTTATACCAACAGGAAAACCTCTGACAACTTGCCTTGACACCGTCTCTGCACCAGTACAAACTCTAAGAGACAAAAATCAAACATTCCTTTGCTGCTGAGATGCCCCGCTGCCGGCCGGCCTTCTACAGTGGCACTTGTTTCCCCAGAGCACCTGAACCCATTTATTCTCCATCTGTTTCTTGCCTTCCTAAAGCAATTTTATTGCACCCCAGAAGGTCTCGCTTCTCTCAATTAGAGAGGGGAGAAGCACTCAAAGACATCCAGGAGACACCAGAGACTTTGCAGGTAGGTGGGGAGGATAAACAGGTTCATGAACCCAGCAACACGATATCTGATCCTTCGGCACTTAGACACGCACTGGCTTGGTTGATGTTAGCCTGGGAGATTACAATTCAAGGAGACCTGTGCCTAGGAGCCTGCTCTGGGAGGGAGGAGGAATTGGACTGAGTTTGCTCAGTGTGAGCGTAGGCGAGGCTGCTACGGTGGGGAAAGCCAACAGCGGAGGGTGTTGGAAGTCCATGCCTTTGATATGTGTGAAGCAGGATTTGGACCGCAGGTTGCTCAGAGCCCTTGGCGACCCACCTGTCTCTCTAAACACATTCTCAGGTTTGCCTCTATGAAGTCAGAGCATTTGAAAATCTGGGGTTTTATATCAACAGCGTAGATGCTGGCTGCTTTTGGGGAGCGATTCTCGTGGAAGAAGTGAAAGAGCTTCCTCGGAGGTATGCCAGGCTCCGTTCTGAAAGTAATTAGGACAGCTTGGGGAATCAACACTGGGAAAGCGTGGAATTTGCAGGGGCAGAGAGATACGGCAGAGGTCACAAGGGACTCAGTTCACAGCTTTTCAGGTATTTGGAAATGGTACTCACTCATGGAGTCCTTTCAACCCCTCTAGGTAAGAGTACCAATTATTCTACCTATTAAGGTTTTAATGTGAGACCAATAAGTCAAAACCAGTTTAACAACTACGAATTATGGTTGATGTAAAATGTTTGATTTTGGGCTAATAACATATACTAAGTTATAGACAGATGAGATTTAAAATGACTAAGGTAAGAAATTGGGTTCATAATGGACACATTAATAGGATACTAAACTGACTTTAAAGACTCTGGCAGACACAGTCAAGAAACCAAATATATGTAACAACTCCATCCATCTTGCACTTCCTCATCATGTCACCTAATAGCACTGTTAACACACTGATAAATGGTTATTGTATATTACCCATGCATGCTCCTTTCCAATTAGAAGAGAAGAACTAGCATCTGCTGCTCTGTTGTGTTGGGTCAGCTCTCTCCTTTTTGATGTTGAAACACTAAGTTTTATTCCCACAGACTGACTGGTTGAACAGCCATGTTCACCTGTTCACCGTGTTCCTGACTCTGGGGCTGTGGTGGGAACCTTTGGTGTTGGAGATGACCCTTCACAGGAAAAGTATCCAAAGAGCCTGAGCTCTGGCTGCTATTTGCAGCAGCTTCTTGGGGGTAAGACTGGCCAGTATCCTAGAGGACAGGTTATATTCTGCATCGCCACCTGTTAGGCCAAGAACAAGGATGCTATCTTGATGGAGGGTTTTTTTTTCTTTTGCTTATTGTTGCATGTGTGTGTGTGTGCTTGTGTGTGTGTGACTGTTTATTGTCAACATGTATTGAGTCACCAAATACTCTTTGAAAAATCTACTTTAAGTCAGGCTAATTACCAAGAATATAGTAGATAACAGCAACAATAAAAATTCATGACTTTTTGGACTCATATGACTTCATGGCTTGTGTAAGAAATGCCTATATATATATATATATATATATATATATATATATGTGTGTGTGTGTGTGTGTGTGTGTGTGTCTGTCTGTCTGTCTGTCTGTCTCTCTTCCTCTCTCTCTCTCTCTCTCTCTCTCACACACACACACACACACACACACCTCTCTCTCCCTTTCCTTCTTCCTCTCCCTCTCCCTCTCTCTTCTTCCTTTCCCTATCTTTGCTAGCTGCTTGTGGATCAAGGTACAAAGGTATAAAGCTCACAACTACTCTAGCATCATGTCTGTATGTTTCTGAACATCTAAAACTGCAAGCAAGCCTCCAACTACATTCTTTTCTATAAGTGTTGCCTTGGTTATGAGGGGGTGGTGGCACACCTTTAATCTTAGTGCTCCTGAGACAGAGGCATGGGGATCTCTATGAGTCTGAGGCCAGTCCATCTTACAGAGCAAGTTCTGAGTTCTAAGACTGCCAGTGCTACACAGAGAAACCCTGTCTTGAAAAACCAAAACCAAAACAAAATAAAAGAGTTGCTATGGTCAGGGTATCTTGTTACAGGAATAAAAAAAGTAACTAAGATAGCTACTAAACAAAAAAGAGCAAAGAACTATATAATTACAAATGTATTTACCATATGAGATTTATAGCTCAGTCAATAAACTGACATACAAACCTGAGGGCCTATGTTAAATCCCCAGAGTCCACATAAAAAGCTAGACAGAAGGCATGTACTTGTAATTACAGTTCTAACTTACCTAGCCTAGCTGGTGAGTTCCAGGCCAGTGAGAAATAAACAAACTAACTAGGTGTAAGTCTCCCTGAGGAGCAACACCCAAGATTGAACCCTGGCTTCCACACAGCCAATCAGTACAACACACACATACACACACATACACAGATATACACACATACACACATACATACACACACATACACACATACACACACACACATACACACACACACACACACACACACAGTGCAAAAAAATTTAAAGAAAAATCCTCCATCAAAATAGTATAGCTGTTCCTCCTTTTAACTTGAAGTCATATATTTTATATTTCAGCACTTACAAGTCCGTAAAATAGCGAAATTAAACTGTGCAGAAACAAGTGACTCCTCAGAAGAGACAGGACTTCTCCATCAGAGTGTAGCAAAGAAATGAGAATTCATCATTTACAATGTGGAAAATCCCATGTGGAAAATGGTGACTTTCAAGTATCTGGACCAGATTTGTCTACAAGGGATGCTCACCTTGATATTCTGTCTGTGCCCCGACCTATTAGTGAACATATCTATCACTGCTTTGAATTCTTCATTTTTTTCCTTTTCATGACATACCTTCCCTACCTTGGAGGTCATTTAGCTACTTATTATTGATAATAAATTAGACTTTCAGGAGTTGTAATTATGTATGTGAGAAAAGGCACCCTCAAATTAGGGGAGAATTTCTCAAAGGTCAGCAAACAGGCAGCCTAATTGGATGGTTGAGAACTGATTTCTAAAGAAAGCCCTATATTTATATCAGAAGGTCCTTAAGGAGGCTCTGGGATTGGGAAGAAGAGGCCAGAGGTAAAAATGGGGCTAAACTTGCATAAGAGTAAACATGGAATGTGTTCAGGCAACACAGCAACAGACAGCTGTAGGCTGGCACAACAATAAGACAATATGACATTGACAACAGAGTAGATGCCCATTTGATGGGCTGTGCTGGAAGTCCTCAGCCTGCCTGCCTGTTCCCTACCTACTCACTTACCAGAGGTGAGGTATATCTGAAGAATAACCTACAATAAGAAGAGAGAGGTCCTTTGGTAAATCAAGTGGAGGGATTGACTAATGAAGCCTCGTTACCAACATATGGTAATCATAGGTTCCTCATTGGTCTATGTTAGTTGTTCTCTACCCAGAATCATGGAAGGGTACAAATAGAGCTCCAGGAAAATGGAGGTAAGGATGTGGCAAATAAGGACCTAAAACCCAGAAACTCTAAATGTAACACCTCTAAACACAATTAGATCTTTCTCTCTAAAAGAGGAGTAATCAGAAAATCAAGCAGATATTTTCTGAAATCAAGGTTTCTCAAAAGTAAAACACACGACGAAGAAAAGAGCTGAGGAGTAAATGAGCGTAGCTGCAAATGAGCTTGCGTGATCTGACAAGTCTTCATTAAAGCATCATCTACAATCAGCTCAAATAGCCCATTAGAGTCCATGACTGTTCTTTAGGAAAGATGAGAAATATGACCATAGAAACAAAGGAAGAAAATTTATTTAATGTAAAAGAATAACTGATTATAGAAACTTATAGACTAGACATATCTTCAATTTAGGAGCAATGAGAAAGCAGAAATCCTGGAAAGAAATCATCTACTAAGAATCCAAAATCAGAGTTACTTCATGTTTTTAAATCAGGAGTGAAAACAGCAGGCACTGCTAAACCTGTAGTCAAGCAACCATTTCTGCTGGTGATCTTGCATTAGCATTCTCTGTCTCTGGATGGATGGATAGATAGATAGATAGATAGATAGATAGATAGATAGATAGATGATAGATTAGATAGGTAGATAAATAAAGATTTAGATAGAGATATAAAAATATAGATATAGATATAGAGATACATATATAATTGTATCTTTGTATATATTATTAAAAATAGATTATTCTTTCAAACATCCCAACCACAGTTTCCCTCCCTCTACTGCTTCACAGCTCCCTGACACCTTCCTTCTTCCCAGAATCCACTCCCTCTCTGTCTCCCATGTGAAAAGAGCAGGCTTCTAAGAGACAACAACCAAATACAACCAAACAAAATACAATAAGGCGAGAACCCTCACACCAAAGCCGTAGAAGGTAGACTAATAGGAGGAAAAGAGTTCCAATAGCAGGCAAAAGAGTCAGAGACATACCTACTCCCACAGCTAAGAGTCCCACAAGACACCAAACTAACAGCTACAACATATGTTCAGAGGGCCCAGTGCAGACACATACTGCTTCTGTCTAGGAGCCCATATGTGTTCTGCTTAGGTGATTCTGTGGATCATGATCATGATCTCCTGGTGTCCACAATTCTCAGGCTCTTAGACTCCTTCTGTGTCCTCTTCCCAGAGAATCCTTGGACTCTGCTGGAAGAGAGGCAATGGAAACTTTCAATTTAGACCCTCTCTCCTCATCATGTCTGACTGTGGGTCTTTGCATTTTCTCCCATCTGCTGATGAATGAAGCCTTTCTGCTGATGACTGGACAAGGCTTTGATCTACTCGTATAGGATAATATCATTAGGAATTATCTCTTTTATATTTTTTGACCAGTTGTATCTATTTCTAATCTAGGTCTTCAGTTTATCTAGTCTCTGGTTCTTGGTCATTCACGAAGTGTTGGGTATAGGTTCCCTCTCCTGGAGAAGGCCTCAAGTTAAATCAGACATTGGTTGGCCACTCCCACAAGTTCTGAGCCACCACTGCCCTTGAACATTTTCAAGGTAGGTTGAAGGTTCTGTGGCTGGGCTGGTGGCCATTTTGTCTTTCAGTAGCCTGCAGAGTCCCTTCCCATACTAAAGAAGCAAACACAGGGTGACGTTTCCATTCATACACCAGCTTAACCTTTCCACATTCAATGAGCTGTGTAGATGTTGTCCTCTGAAATGGGCCCTTAAGATCAGTTTGCAGAGAATAATCCTCTCTCCTAGCATCAGTCTGGATTGTTTGAGATCTCCATTGGATGTACCTCAGCCAATAACTCAATAAAATGTAACCCATGTAGAACCCATTGAATGCATTATGGCTCCAAAAGACGGACAGCTGAGACTTATTCCCCACTGTCGTGTTTCTACACTGTCTGACGAATGCCTGCCAATTCCAGCCATCGCTTCTTGCACTTTTTCCTTCTACCCCATCTCGCTCTACACCTGATTCCACTCACTCCCATCTACACCAGCCTGCATCCCACCACAAATTCTATTCTATTTCCCCCTCCCATGGAGATCCTTGAATCCCCCCCCAGACCCCTCCTCTTTACCTAACGTTTCTGGATCTACAGATTATAGATTGTTTATCATTTACTTAGTGGCGACTATCAATTTATAAGTGAATACATATCATATTTGTCTTTCTATGCCCTGGTTACCTCACTCAGGATGATTTTTTTTCTAGTTTTATCCATTTGCTTAGAAATTTCACGATGTCTTTGTTTTTAATATCTGAATGGTATTCCATTGTGTCTCTGTATTGCATTTTGTTTATTGATTCTTCTGTTGAGGGACATTGAGGTTGTATCCATTTTCTGGCTATTATGAATAAAGCCACAATGAACATAGTTAAGCAAATGCCCTTGTGGCAGAATGGTCTGTCCTTTGGGTGTAGCAGATTCTTGAAGTACATTCATTCCCAATTTCTGAGGAACTGCCATATTGTGTACCATAGTGGCTGTACCAGTTTGTACTTCCACCTGCAAGGCTGTTTCCTTGCTCCGATTCCTTGCCACCATGAGCTGTCACATGTGTTATTGATATTAGACATTGTGACAGGTGTAAGATGGAATCTCTGAGTAGTTTTGATTTGCATTTCCCTGATGGCTAGGTATGTTGAACATTTCTTTAAGTGTTTCTCAGACATTTGAGATTCCTTTGTTGAAAATTCTCTGTTTAGATCAGTATCCCATTATTTTAATTGGATTGTTTGGTCCAATGATATCTAGTTCCTTTAGTTCTTTATATATTTTGGATATTAGCCCTCACATACGGAATTAGAAAATCTTTTCCCATTCTGTATGCTGTCATTGATAGTGTCCTTTGCCTTACAGAAGCTTTTAAGTTTCCTGAGGGTTGTTTATTAATTGTTGGTCTTTTTGCCTGCTCTATTAGTGTTCAGTTCAGGAAGTTGCTCCTGGGCTAATGTATTCAAGGCTATTCCCCACTTTCTCTTCTATCAGGTTCAGTGTGTCTGATATTATGTTGAAGTCTTTAATACATGTAGAATTAAGTTTTGTTGCAAGTTAATAAATATGTACATAAAATAATAACTTGCATTATTTTTCACGCAGACATCCAATTTTGCAATAATAATTTTTGCTCTCATCTTTTAGGTTGTATTTCTGGCTTCTTTATCAAAAATCAGGTGTCCGTAGGTGTGTGGATTTATGTCTGGGTCTTCAATTGAATTCCATTGATCAGTGTATCTGTTTTTATGTCAACACCATATGGTTTTATTACTGTGGCTTTGTAGGACTACTTGGAATCAAGAATGGTGAGGCCTCCCAAAGTTATTTTATTGTACAGGATTGTTTTAGCTCTCCTGTGTTTTTGTTTTTCCATTGGAAGTTGAGAACTGTTTTGCCAAAATGTTTGAAGACTTGTGTTAGAATTTTGATGGGGATTGCATTGAATATGCAGATTGCTTTTGGTAGGAAGGCCATTTTTGCTCTGTTATTCCTACCAATCCATGAGCATGGGAGATTCTTCTATATTTCATATCTTCTTCAATTTCTGTCTTCAAAGACTTTAAGTTCTTATTATACAAATGCTTCACTTGCTTGGATATACTTATCCCAACATACTTTCTGTTATTTGAGGCTATTGTAAAAAGCATTGTTTCCTGATTTATTTCTCAGTTTGCTTGGCTTTTGAATGAAGGAGAGATACTTATTTTGTTTTTGGTTTTGTTTGTAAGTTATTTTTGTATCCAGTCACTTTGATAAAAGTGTTTATAAGCTATAGGAGTTCCCTGTTGGAAAATTTCAGGTCATGTTTCCTTTACAATTTGTATCGCCTTGATCTCCTTTAACTGTTTTATTGCTCTAGCTAAAACTTCAAGTACTATATTGAATAGATATGGAGACGGTAGAAATCTTTGCCTTGTTGCTGATTTTAGTGGATTTACTTTGAGTTTCTATCTATTAAGCTAGATGTTGACTCCAGGCTTGCTGTAAATTGCTTTTATTAAGTTTAGGCATGTTCCTTGTATCCCTAATCTTTCCAGCACATTTATCATGAAGGGGTATATGATTTTTGTAAGGCCTTTTCTGCATCTCATGAGATGATCATGTGATTATAGTTTTTTTCCTTTCTTAATCTTTCTTTCTTTCTTCCTTCCTTTCTTTTCTCTGTTTATATGGTGGATTATATTTACTGATTTTCATATATTGGATTATATTTACTGATTTTCATTTATTGAACCACTCCTGAAACTCTGGAATGAAGCCTACTTGATCATGGTGGATGATCTTTTTGATGTGCTTTTGAAATCGGTTTGTGAGTATTTTATTGATTATTTTTGCATCTGTGTTCATAAGGGAAATTGGTCTGTAAGTTATCTTTCACTGTTCATTCTTTATGTGGTTTTGGTATCAGGATGACTCTGTCCTCACGAATTTGGTAATGTTCCTTCTGTTTCTATTTTGTGGAATAACTTGAGAGATTTTGTCATTAGTTCTTCTTTGAAAGACTTGTAGAATATGTGCCAAAACCATCTTTCCATGGGTTTTTGTTTGTTGTTTTGTTTTGTTTTTATTTATTTTGTTTTTAAATTGGGGTGGGTGGGAGACTTTTAATATGCTTCTGTGTCCTTAGCTGTTATAGCTCTAATTAAATTGTTTGATTTTGCCTTAACTCTGGTATGTGGTACCCAAGAGGCTCTGCCAGTGCCTGACAAATACAGAAGTGGATGCTCATAGCCTTTCATGGAATGAGCACAGGGTCCCCAAGGGAGGAGCTAGAGAAAGGACCCAAGGATTTGAAGAAGTTTGCAGACCCATAGGAGGAACAACAATATGAACCAACCAATACTCCCAAAGCTCCCAGGGACTAAACAACCAACCAAAGAGTACACATGCAGGGACCCATGGCTCCAGCTGCATATGTAGCAGAGGATGGCCTTGTTGGACATCAATGAGTGGAGAGGCCCTTGGTCCTATGAAGACGCAACACCCTAGTATAGGACAGGGAAGCAGGAGTGGTTTGGAGAGTGAGCAGGGGGAAGGGGAATGGAATAGAGGGTTTTGGGAGGGGAAAGGAAGAAAGGAGATAATATTTGAAATTTAAATAAATATCTAATTTAAAAAATTAAAAATAAAGAAAATTATCCATTTATTTTAGAATTCCAATTGATAGAGTATAGGTTGTTTAAAATATGTCCTTGTGATTCTCTGGAATTCCTTTTTGTCTCTGGTTTTGTTAATTTGGATCTTCTCTCTGTGTCTTTTAGTTGCTTTGGATAATGGTTTGTTATCTTGTTTATTTTCCCAAGAACTGACTCTTTGTTTGATTGACTGTTTATATTGTTCTTTTTGTTCCTATTTTATTGATTTCAGCTCTCAATTTGATTATTTCTTGCCATCTATTTCTCTTGGGTGTCATTACTTCTTTTTGTTCTTTAATGTACTCTGTTAAGTTGCTAGTATGAGTCCTTTCCTTTTTTTAAATGTAGGTATCTAGTGCTATTTTCTTTGCACCACTTTCATGTTTATGTATTCCATGTATTAATTTTCACTGAATTATAGAAAGTCTTTAATTTCTTTATTTCTGTCTAGACACATTCTTCATTCAGTAGAGACTTGTTCAGTTTCTATGAGTTTGCAACCTTTCTGATCTTTCTAATGTTGTTGATGTCCAGCTTTAATCCACGGTGATCTGATAGGATACAGGGAGTAATTTCAATTTTCTTAGGAGTAAGTGTTGACACTTGTAGTACATCCTTGTATGTGGTCAGTTACATGAGGTACAGAGTAGAAGGTATAATCTAAGTTTAGAAGAAATATTCTGTAAATATCCATTCAGTTGTTTGGTTTATTAATGCCTGTTGGGTTGAGTATTTCTCTTTTTAGTTGTTACGTTTTTCTGGATGCCCTGCCCATTTGTGAGAGTGGGCCATTGAAGTCTCCCACAATCATTGTGTGAGGGTCAATATGTGATTTAAGCTGTGATATTGTTTCTTTTACAAAAGTGAGTACCCTTATGTTTGAGGCATAGATGTTAAAAAGTTGAAATGCTATCTTGGTAGACCTTTCCTTTGGTGAGTATGGAGTGTCCTTCCCCATCTCTTTTGATCAGTTTTGTTTTGAAGTCTGTTTTGTTAGATTTTAAAATAGCTACAACAGCTTGCCTCTTAGCTTCATTTTAGTGGGATATCTTTTTCCAGCCTTTCCCCCTGAGGTAGTGTCTATCCTTGTTGCTGAGGTGTTTTTCTGGGATGCAGCAGAATGGATCCTGTTTTGGCATCCATTCTGTTAATCTGTGACTTTTTATTAGGAAATTGAAACCACTGATATATAGAGAGATCCATGACCAATGATTGTTTATTCCTGTTATTTTGTTGTTGTTGTTGGTGGTGGTGGTGGTGGTGGTGATGGTGGTGGTAACGCATCCCGCTATAGTTCCTGTTCATATTTTTAAATTTTTCAGTTTTGAAATTGCCTCAGTTTGTGGTTTTTTTTTTCATTGCTTCTATTTCCATTTTCAGGTCCTAAAGAATTTTATTCATTCTTTCCACTGTTTGTATTTTTCTGTATTTCCTTAAGAGATTTGTTCATTTTCTCTTTAGAGCCCTCTATCATCACCATATAGCCAGCTTTAAGGCTGATTTCTTTTTTGTTTTGTTTTTTTGTTTTTTTGTTGTTCATAAAAGAAATATCATATTTATTTTTGAGGAGGTTACAGTTTTCTTGCAACATATTATTTTCCATTTTCTACCTTTATTCTTTCCCATATACCACACTTCACTTTTTCTCAAATTCATGACCTCTTTATTCTTTGTTATTGAATTCATATGTATGTTTGCATACAGATATATATTCTTATATTTAACCTGTTTTGTCTATATAATGCTACTTATATGTATGTAAGTACATAAGAAGTATGTATCAGAACTGATAATTTAACAAATATCTGTTCTTTGTATTAAATCATCCAGAAAACTCATTGTATGCTATAATTGTAAGCTATTATAGAGAACCAACATAAACAAAAGAATTTCAGAAGAAATTATAAATTACTAGCCTTATGAGAAAAAGGTATTCATCATACCATAAAAACTGAGCCTCTTTCATGCAAAATATAAACATATATTTATAAATCCCAGACAGAAATTAGATATTTATAATTTCTGACAATATTAATTTGTTATATATATATATATATATATTTCAGAAATACACATTTTCTAAGAGTTTTTAAAATTTTTTTATTTTCTAAATTTTTTGTTTAGATTCCAAATGATTTTACCTTTCCCAGTTACCCCCTCCAAAATAGAACATATAATTGGTCATAAGACAGACCTCAACAAATATAAAAAGATTGAACTAATCCCATACCTCCTATGAGATCACTATGGAATAAGAGTGGTCTTCAATAGCAACAAAAACAACAGAAAGCCCATATTCATATGGAGGCTGAACAATACTCAATGATACCTTGGCCAAAGAAGAAATAAAGAAAGAAATCAAAGACTTTTTAGAATTTAATGAAAATGAAGGTACAGCATACCCAAATATATGGGACACAATGAAAGCAGTGCTAAGAGGAAAACTCATAGCCCTGAGTGCCTCCACTGGCACACCTGAAAGCCCTGGAACAAAAAGAAGCTAATTGCCCCAGGAGGAGTAGAAGACAGGAAATCATCAAACTAAGGGCTGAAATCAAGTAGAGAACCATACAAAGAATCAACAAAACCAGGAGCTGGTTCTTTGAGAAAATCAACAAGACATATAAACCCTTAGTCAGACTAACCAAAGGGCACAGAGACAGTATCCAAATTAACAAAATTAGAAATGAAAGGGGAGATATAACAACAGAAATGAGGAAATTCAAAAAATCATCAAATCCTACTATAAAAGCCTATATGCAACACAACTTGAAAATCTGGTGGAAATAGACAATTACCTAGACAGATACCAAATACCAAAATTGAATCAGGATCAAATAGATCATCTAAACAGTCCCATAACACTTAAGGAAATAGATGGGGTCATAGAAAGTCTTCCAACCAAAAAAAGCCGAGGACCAGATGGTTTTAGTGCAGAATTCTATCAGATCTTCAAAGAAGACCTAACACTAATACTCTTCAAATTATTCTACAAAATAGCATCAGAAGGAACACTACCCAAGTGGTTCTATGAAGGCTGATTTCTTGTGCTTCAGCAGTGTTATACTATTCAGCGCCTCCTACAGGAGGATAGTTGGGTTGTAGTGGATGCAAATTGTCCTGGCTGTTTAATCATGTTCTTATGATGGCATCTAGGCATCTGAGTTTGGGTTGATATCAGGCCTGGGTGCTGAATTCTGGGTTTGAGTTTGTTGTGTGTGTGTTTTGATCCTGGCTTCTGTTTCCTCTCTGGAATTTCAGAGTGTGTCCTCTGTGTGTTGCCGGTTTTACTAACCCGCTTGGCTCGTGTGCTCAAATGGAATGCCTGCTGGGACACAGGGACAAGTGAAGGAGAGAAGTCAGGAGGGTATGGTCCTGGGCAGGGGAGAGGGGAGGCAACAGCTGGTAATCTGTTCCACTGCTACTGAGGAGACTCAGGGGTTGGGTCTAGGAGAATAGAGACAGTGGAGTAAGTATGCAGGAAGCTTGTCTGGTTTTCTGGTAGGCATGACCTATAGTTAATCAGGGGCAACTGTTTGAGTTGGGGGTTTGAATATAGCAAACAGTTGGGGCAGGGAGGTCAGGAGGGGTTGGTCTGTGAGATCCACAGGAGATGTGGGGGGGGAGAGGCTACAGCTAGTGTTCCTGTCTTGAGAATGTAGAGCGCTGAGAAGGTTTCCTGGTAACCCACCTAGTCTTCTGCATACTAATTCTTTGAAAACAGTATCAAATAAATTGCTTCAGGATGCATTCTAGCAAAATGAAACAAGAACCCTTTAAAGTATAAGAGAATTTAAACACAATGTAGTATCATAGGGCAATGTAAAAGGAAGGTGATCATGTGATGGGCTTAATAATTAAAATTAATGAGTGCAATGTAAAGAATTTCCTTAGTAGGCAAATCAATTCTATATTGTGAATTGCATAACCCTGACATTGAAAGATCTCTTTGGTAATATGGGGCCTCGTTCAATAAGAAAATAAAAACATTTAACAAAAATGCATGCAATGAGACTTCAAGCAAACTCACTGTGAAGAAGAGAATAAAGCAGAACTCAGCACACAAGTCCTCTTCACTATTAGGTGTGTCTTTCCTAAGGTCTGAGGGCCAGTGAAGCTGTGGACAGATGTGAATGCAGCCCTACAGAAAATGGTAAACAATTCAATATGAGGGTTTTTGTGAGTCTTTGTAATTCTACTGTATGTTTCTTTAATGATAATTTTATAGGTGACAATGCTGAAGTGCTATGACAGAGGGTTGCTTGGGCATGCAAAATGCTTAGACCTGACATCATCTTACAAGAGCGGGCAATGCAGTGATGTCTGCTTCCTTGTGGATCACTTCATTCTGCTAAAAATAATATTTTATACAACGGTACTATGGGAGTTTATTTATATTTGATTTGCAACAACTTCTAGAGAAAGGAGAGAAGACAATTATAATCACAGAGCATAAAAACTTAACAATACAGTTAATAGGATTTTGGCATCTAGTGAAAGGTATAGAAAAGTAGAAAAGAAGTAGGTTTGCTAATTTTCTCACTTATCTCCCTACATCTCAATAAAATTCATGAGTAATTTATTAAATATCTCATGACAATGCACTATTGAGACAGAGGGCCAGAGAAACAAGACAATCAAAAATCTATTAAAATGTTCTATACAATGGACAAAGGATAAGTAGAAAACCAGATGTATTGTTTAGTTGTTAATGTGGTTGCTAGAAATATTAATGGCATAACTAATGAAACTGAAAAATAATGTGCTGTTAAATACTAATATTCTTATTGTTTGACATAACTAGATATAATCTAGTCAATTAATTGACAAATAGACACTTGAATATATTATTTTGAATTTATGTAACAGGATGTGGTGTTGAACTCATTACACAGCCTTTCATCTGATATTCAGGAAACCAGTTCTCAGTCATCAGTGATAAAGGGCTCAACTGTCATTCAAGTTGGATTCTAATTCTCAACAAGGAAAGTATGTCCAAATTTGTATGTGAACAGTTACCTCACTTTAAAGTCCTTGGAGAATACAAAGGCCACTATCTAGTTCTTAAGAAGTGAAGATAGATAGATAGATAGATAGATAGATAGATAGATAGATAGATACATACATACATACATACATACATTTAACAAAGGTGAATGCAGAAGTTCTGTAAAGAAACTAGATAACCTGGGCCATTCTCAAAGCTATGAAGATGGTATATTTGATGTTTTGGGTTTTAGGGGTGTGGTGAGCCTAAATTCTTTGTTTAGATTCCAAATGATTTTACCTTTCCCAGTCACCCCCTCCAAAAATAGAACATATAATTGGTCACAAGACAGACCTCAACAAATATAAAAAGATCAAACTAATCCCATACCTCCTATGAGATCACTATGGAATAAGAGTGGTCTTCAATAGCAACAAAAACAACAGAAAGCCCATATTCATATGGAGGCTGAACAATACTCAATGATACCTTGTGTATGTGCATGTCTGTGTGGAAGTCAAAGGACAACTTTTGGTGTTATTGTTTATTAGCTATCTTTTTTTTAAAAAAATGTGTGTTTTATATGTATGTATGTTTTGTTTTATATATGTATGTGTACTACGTGTATGTGTGAAGCCTTTGGAGCATTGGCTGTCCTGGGCATGGATTTACAGATGAATGTGAGAACTCCCATGCATGCTGGGAACCAAACCTATGTCCTCTGCAAGGGCAGCAAGTGTACTCACCCATTGAAGCAGCTCTTTAGACTCTCCACCTTACTTTTGAGACAAGGTCTCCTACTGATGCTTGGGGCTCTCAAATTAGGCTAAGCTGACTAGCCAGCAAGTCTTAATGCTCAGGTTACAAGCAGGTGTCTCAACTCCAGGCTATATGTGGGTGCCAAGATCCAAACTTGGGGCCTCATGCCTGTAAGGCCAGCACTTACCTGTAGCCATCACACAACCTTCTTCTGGTCAGGCTTCTTGATAATGAGCTCTGACTATAGCAAAGTGGGAAGACAGGCCAACACCTTTCAAAGCACAGGCATACGTCTTGTGCTTCGGAGACTTGCCTTTGACTAGTCTGTCTTCTATCCAGACATATTCAGCTGGTTTTGAAAAAGATATTATTGTGGACCCTGAGTTGTATGCAGTTAAATTCCTTTCTGATCCACTATGAGCAAATGCTGATTGCCATTTTGTAGCAAATGCAAATATCTCATGAGGGCACTCTCTTAATGTTTAGTGAAGAAATAAATAAGACATGAAATTTGAAGGATTATGTCTTGGGGGGATCTCAGGAACTACTCACCAGAAACCGACCACCAACCTCCAGATCTTCTTGATGCCAAAGTCACACTGTATGCATCATGGTATATACAACAAAACATCAGACAGACCAGAGGACTTCTTATATTTTCCTTATAACTGCATAGCATTTCACAATTGCTTCCCGCCACATATTATTATCTCTGTGGAAAGAGTGAAGATCATTAGTCTTAGGCCATCTACCTCGTGAATGTTCAATGGCCACTAAAGATCCTTTAAAGGTTCCTTGTAGATAACATGTGCTAGCGTTACGTCCATTGCTGTATTGAAGGTCAGACTTTCATCACAGCGACTTGACTTGTCCTCTCTTTGCCTCTTTCCTGGCACTGACTATAGTGTGAAAGGTATGTCAGTTCTCCCTCATTGATTTTTTTGGTTTCCATTTCTGCTCAAGAGGCACTTGAGGGTCAAATCATTGAGATGGAATTTGGAATCATTGAGGTGAGCTGCTTCCACTATCAGACTGATTGAATAGTTCCTTCTCCCATACTTCTTTGCCAGCTTCTTCATCTCCAGTCTTTCTATGTATCACATTCTATAGTCATTGGTGTCAGCTTTTGTCTGTCTTTGGTTTGCTTGAGTCTCTGCTCCTTTGTCTCACACCTGTCCTCGTGCAATAGTAGTAGATCAGCACAAGGTGCTGAGCAGATTGCTAGGATCTGCCTCACGTGAAGCACTTGAGGCATCAATGATTGGTTTACCTGAGGAAAACCATTTTTAGAACTTATGAAAAACAGGAAGCAATGTCACTTTTTTATAGGGAAATTTCCAATAAAATTTAAAATGCTTCCATAGACATGTATTTCTTCTCATTATCCATTTGAGACCATGAATGCCATAACATTTATTTTTGTGTATCTTTTCTAGTAAATAAGTGAATTAAAAATGAAAATAAAATAGCAAGTTAGTGACCTATTATTTTTGCAATAATTTAGAAGGCTAATTGAAAAACATTCTATGAACCCCAGTCCTTCCTTGAATTGGTTCTTTTTTGTACAATTTATTTAAAAAATAGCCTATAGAGCATAAGAGGTTCATTTATTTTATTTTTAAACAGCATGTAATAATTTTAATCTATTACAAATATATTTATTATATAAAAATCATTTTTATGGAACTGGGGATATTCAGTAGGCAAGAGGGCTTGCTCTTTAAGCATGATAATTGGAGGTCAAATTTCCAGCATCCAGTTAAAAAAGTAGGTATGGGTGAGCATGCCTGTAACACCAGAAGTACAAGACAGGATCTCACTAGACAGTCAGGGCAGAAAACCAACCACCAGTTCAGTGAGAGACCTCATTTCAAATGAATGAAGTAGAGCGTGATACAGAAAGGTGATGGATGTTCTTCTCTGGCCTGCACATGCATCTCCACAGAGCACATCCAAATGCATACATGTACACAGGCTACACACACACACACACACACACACACACACACACACACACACTGGAAGGAGGGCTCTGGGACATAGTCTATAGCTGTGTTCCTCACCTATACCCACTTCTCCGTTATCCCATCTATTCCCCAAGCTATAAACACGTCCTTCACACTCTGGATCTCCTCCTTTTATTGCTTCTCCCCCAGTTTACAACCTTATGTTCACTAAACCCACTAAGTTTTATACACAGGTGCTTAAGCCAATCTTACCATTTAAAAATAAACTGAGCTCTGCCAACTGCCCCTCTCACGTTGTTTCTCTTATCTGTGTATCATTTGGCTAACTCTCTGCTGAGGGTCATATTTCCAACACATATTTCCGTGCTGCAGTTGTCGACCACCCACTATCAGAAACTGAGCAGCAAAACGGTGGAGACCATGAGGACTGTTAAACAAGATGGAGGGAGGCACCACCGGTACTGTGGTGTCTGAGTATGAGAAATGAATTCAGTGGTTCTCCTTATGGCTCGAACCTTTCATATAATTCTTCAGTTGTAGAGACTCCCCACCATAAAGTTATTTCTTGCTACTTCATAACTGTAATTTTGCTAATGTTAGGAATAATAATGTAAATATTGGATATGTGTCCCCTGTGAAAGCAACTTTTGACACCCAAAGAGGCTGAGACCTCTAGCTTGAGAACCACTCAATCAAGAAAAAGCAGAACAGTGAGTTTTCTGAGCACAACTGAAAGTGTCAAGTGAAAACATCATGGATACACAGAATATTGAAGTCTATAAAGGAAGAAAGTAAAATGGAGATGGAGAGAGAGAGAGAGAGAGAGAGAGAGAGAGAGAGAGAGAGAGAGAGAGAGCCTGAATTAAAGTAGGAAGAATGAAAGATAGAACAAAAGAATGAAAGAAACAAAGAAAGATAAGGACAAGGAGGAAGGAAGAAGGGAGGGAGAAAGATAGGGGAGGAGGGAGGGAGAGTGGGATGAAGCAAACCTATGCCTGGTACGGGGAACCAAGTGACCCACCAGGGCTAGAGATGTCATAGATCTCAGAGTCTGCTACAGAATGGGTTTCACTCTTGAATCATCTAATTTCATAAGAATTCTCCCAAGTGATCAACCATCGTATGTATAATTAACCTCCATAGAGCACAATTTATGAAAGCATCAACATTTTATGTTTTAAGTAATAGTTAGGTAGAAATAGAATATGCATCACAAAATAATAAAATACAATATTTTTAAGAGGCCCTAAACAATACCTGTACTTCTCTGTTTTTAAAAAGGAAAGATCATTGGGGACAATCAGTTTGACTTATCAATGGGTAAATACTATGAGGTATCACGTGTTTTATATCCTTTGAGTTATTTTGAAGACCAAAGTTTGCACAATCAGAGGAGACTCATGTGTGACATCTTTTCCTAATACTGATATTTTTTTTTGTTTTTTTGTTTTTGTTTTGTTTTGTTTTTACAAACAACTGACTTGATCTTTGGATGACAGTATCTGATCTAAATATTTATGGTAAAACAATCTGTCTTAAATCATCACTTCTATTTCTTGTGTGTGTGCAATTACACTTGCAATTATTACACATGGGTGGGGCCTAAGACAGGAGGATCACCTAACTTTGAGAACTTTGTGCCTTAGGAACACAAAAGCTGTTCAACTCAACAGAAGATCCCCATGTGAAGACAAAAGCTGAAGTTTAGCTCGTGACCCCCTTTGCTTGTGGTTAATGGTAATACATGTTTTCTGACCCTGTCTGGTGCTATGTCCACAACCCTCCCAGTGAAGTCTACGCTAAAATAATACAGATGTCTTTAGGCTGCCTGGGTTTTTTTAACAGGACAATTTAAGACCTCATTTAAGACAGATATCTATATGAAACCAGAAGCCCAGATCTGATGATTTCTTTGAGTTGCCTTGGTCATGGTGTTTTAGTGTGTCAGTAGATAAGTAACTAAGACACATGTTGCCATCTTACATTCAGGGGCATTTTGTGGAAGTTCATCCTAAAATGCTGATTTATCCTGGCTGATCCTCTTCCTCTCATTTCCCAGTCTGTTCAGCAGCACATCCTCTGAGATACACATTTAAAATGTTTCCCAAATTGGAATATTTCTCACCCAATCTGCATATTTCAACTCAATCCAGTGGCCATCGCCTCTACCTGACAGTTGCAATGGCTTCCTAGCATTACTGCTGTCCATTCCTACTGCACAGTCAACATGGAAATGGCTAAATGTCTAATAGTCACCAGAATGGATGCTTTTCCAAAAGCTTACTGAGTTACACCAGCTAAAGTTGAGAACCTTTGCCAAGGCCCCCAGGGTTCTATGTGAACTAGTAGCTGTCCATCTCTTTTCTACTCGACCTCCCCTCTTGTCTCTCCCTCATGTCTATTTAAGTCACACTGGCTCTCTAGCCTAACCTGAAATGGGGAGGTCAGGGTTAAGCAGGAGAGTCTGCCTCGATAAGTAAAGTAGATAAAGGCACCTAGTGTCAACTTTACGCTTCTACATGGACATGCGTGTACTTGTATCCACATGTATACATGTGCACCTAAAATCAGGTAAACATCACTACACAAATGCAAATACTACACCCACGCCCACACAAACACACATCAAAATGCCTCTAATATAAATGTGAGAATGCACACTTTTCATCTCTTATGTCAATCCTTAGCTTGCCCATGTGCCTTACCATCATTTACTTTGAGGCTATACAATGGACATGTGAGAATCAGAAGATGTAAATCTGCCGACCTTGCCTCGACGTCTATTTCAAAAGTTCATGGTTACTTTAAAGGCTGTGCCCCCAACTGCTAATTTAACCGACATGGTTATGGAAAGTATGTTTACAAATCACTGCGTGAACCAGGCCTTTTCACTTAGATCAAAGGGCTATTGTTTAAACTGCCTTTGCTTTCATTCCAAGTTGTATTTTGTTTTTGTTTTATACATGCATGAAAAGTGAAGCTGAGAAGTCCACATGTTGAGTTCTTGAACAACGTGTTTCTTATGTATACCAGGTAGCAAATCAGTTCTCTCTGATGATGGTTTGATTTAAAAAAAAATTCATTGACTCAACAGAAAATTTTGGAATTTTACTATGTTAAAAAAATGAAACATTTGAAATTATTGTGAAGGCTATAGTAAATGGAGGAATAAAACATCAAGCCACAGTTGTTTGCTATGTTTACAAAATTCAGAGGAACACAATATCCTGGTTAAAATATAGCTATTATTGTACTAAAACTTTGATGAAATAAGCATGTAACTGGGATGCATGTGATGTACAAAGAAATTGTAAAAATGTCAAAAAACCTTGGGATTTTCAATCAAGGAAAATAGATGCTGTAACTCTATACATACACCACACATTTGTGTATACACACACAAATACACACATGCAACCACACATACACTGACAAACCACACAAATACCCACCCTACCCACCCCACCCGTTATATACACAAAAGAAACAAACATACACACACATACACACACAACCACACATACACAAATAACACAAACACCGACCCAAACCACTATACACACATAAAACACACACACACACACACACACACACACACATACACCAAACACATAGCCAAACAAAACATGAAAAATACTGATATAGAAAAAAATTCAAGATGAGAATTTAAACTTTTTTTTTCTGTGCTTTCCATCAGCAAATGAGTTTTTAGAAACATCTAGATCTTTGAAGGACTGCCTTTAAATCAAACTTCTTGTTCCATGACAATACTACATATTTTCATGTATGACCAATTTTTTGACTATATCTTTGTCAAATTTCTTAAAAATCTTGAATTAAATTATAAAACAAATGGAGTCCCAGCAGAATTTGGCTTTTGAATCTTTCTGAAAATTGCAATTAGGAGCTCAAAGTATCTGAATAACGTGATGACATTTATTCCTGCAAAGCAAAGGAGAAGACAAACTGATAAAATTGGGAATGATCAAATATGATTGAAGACTGACTCTGAGATTTTACAACTGGAGTCTAGAATAAGACTAGACAAAGCATATGACAAATTTTCTATTTGCAACTAATATTAATATACTGGAATTCAATGAAGTTAAAACAATTGATGATTTATAAGTGTCTATATCCTCCAAAGCATGCATATAAACTCACTTGAAGAGTATTATCTTGAAAAATATTTGTCAAAGAAAGACATTCAAACATGGTATCTGTGAAAATAGTTGGCCTAAAATATTTACATACTTCTATATAAAAATAGATTTGAGGTTTATTTTTAGATTATACAGAAAACGCTCTGCGGTTACTGATGCCTAACATTGATGCACAAAACACACCCCCCAATTCTAAATATTATGTTACATAGAGAAAATGTAACTGAAAATGGAAAATATTTAAAATTCGAGGACATTGGCTCAGGGGGAAAGTTCCTGAACAGAACACCAATTGCTTATACTCTAAGATCAAGAATAGACAAATGGGACCTCATAAAATTACAAAGTTTCTGTAAGGCAAAAGACACTGTCAAAAGGACCAATCGACAACCAATAAATTGGGAAAAGATCTTCACTAACCCTACATCTGACAGAGGGCTAATATCCAATGTATACAAAAAACTCAACAAGTTAGACCCCAGAAAACAAAATAACCCTATCCAAAAATGGGGTACAGAGCTAAAGAAAGACTTTAGAAGAATTTCCTGAAGAAATTCGGATGGCTGAGAAACACCTTAAAAATGTTCAACATCATTAGTCATTAGAGAAATGCAAATCAAAACAACCCTGAGATTCACCTCACACCAGTCAGAATGGCTAAGTTTAAAAACTCAGAAGACATCAGGTGTTGGCGAGGATGTGGAGAAAGAGGAACACTCCTACACTGCTGGTGGGACTGCAAGCTGGTACAACCACTCTGGAAATCAGTCTGGCAGTTCCTCAGAAAACTGGACATGATAATTCTGGAGGACCCAGCCATACCACTCCTGGACATATACCCAGAAGATTCCCCAGCATACAATAAGAATACATGTTCCACTATGTTCAAAGCAGCCTTATTTATAATAGTCAGAAGCTGGAAAGAACCCAGATATCCCTCAACGGAGGAATAGATACAAAAAATGTGGTATATATACACAATGGAATACTATTCAGCCATTAGAAACAATGAATTCTTGAAATTCTTAGAGAAATGAATGGAGCAGGAGAACATCATACTAAGTGAGGTTACCCAGTCTCAAAAGAATACCCATGGTATGCAGTCACTGATAAGTGGATATTAGCCTAGAATCTTGGGACACCAAAGACACAATTCACATACCAAATGATGTCCAACAAGAAGAAAGGAGTGGACACTGGTGCTGGAAATGCTCAAAGCATCAGTGTAGGGGAATACCAGAACAGGGAAGTGGGAAGGGGTAGATGAGGGAGCAGGGGAGAGGGAAAAGGGCATGTGGGACCTTTGGGGGTGGGGAACCAGAAAAAGGAAAATGAAATGTAAATATAGAATATAACCAATAAAAAAATGAAAAAAAAACCATCTAGAAAAGAGAATACAAGAAAGTTTATGAGAAAAATAGAAATACAATTCATGTTGAAAAGCCATTCTTCAGAAAGGAAAACCTTATAACATAGTAAAATAAAACAGGCTTAAGACTAATTAAAGCATGTGAATATAATTATAATATTTGGTTATTAGATACATTATAAATATAATATCTATTATTTTAAATGCCCAGATTATTAATACTATATTTTTATTTTGCCTATGATATCTTTACTACTTGAACAATTAGTGGTAATGTATTATTTCTCTAAGGTTTTATCTCCTGCAGTTGATTATATTACAGTTTTGGATACAATTTTTATTACTTGGAAGGCAATGAATCCTGACACCACACTTATTAGGGCTATTGTGAAGAAATAGGAACATGATGGCAAAGCACTTAACTGTATGTACATCATAAGTTTTTATAAACATATTAGTTATTACCATGAATTTTTAAAAAAAACAAATAACCAATTTAGATGTGTCCTATAATACTTGTTGTCCAAAGTAGCAAGTCCCTACTATATATTCATATAGTATGTATATATTCATAACAATGTTGATAAAGATAATCATACTCTTCCTCATTCAGCTTTTTTCCCTGTAATTAGTAAAATTCTCCAATTACCATTTATCCAGTTCCATTAATATCAATGATCAATATTCATGGAAGAGTTTGAAACAGCTGACTGAAAGAATAAGCAACATTTAGTTATCTTTGTCACATAATTTAATGTCTATATTGAATAACTGTTAGTCAAATACATGTTATGAATCATATATGAGTATATGTGAATGTGCATTTGATTTGAATTTCTACCCACCATGAATTTTGACTCCTCTAGCCTTCCTTATGTGTATATGCATGTAAACACATGGAAACAGAACTATCTTCCATCCACCTGCCAGTCACTGTATAGTTACAGCAGGTGCATGAGTCTAAAAATGAAATTCCTAACTTGTATGAACTTTATCATCTACATAATGGAAACCAGAAATAATATTCTCAAAGCCTATTAGATAGCATGCTTGAAGGATGTACAATGTATGGCGAGGGGCATATATGTTATAATTGAAGTTCCCGACATAGGGAGGAGAGAATGGGCCCCACAGCATGACATCCCAGAAGCAGAAGAGAGATGATAACATGCCAAGAACAGTTGCTTTGATTTTGAATGAAATAGATTGATTTTTAAATGTCTTTTATTTTCCCCTGGTAATAAAGTTCCCTTTGCTCAGGAAGGTACCTGGAAGCCTGGGTTATTCATGTCAGCTATATGTAAGGGGGAAGGCAATATTTGATAGTAAAGGATGAAAGCACAAACTCGTGGCTGTCTCTATGAGCACTTTCACATGTGAAATATGTTTAAGTAACGTGCCCTGGGACAAAGCAAGGGGACCATAGCTAAGGAAAGAAAAGTGGCAGTTCTTAATAAACAACTGACAGAACATCAAACCTGGGACCCTTTCACCTGACGGAACAAACCTCAGTCCATTTCCATGGTAGCCATTGTAAAAGTGATTGATTCTCATCACTTTAAGCTGCTGAACTCTACACTGCCAGAGGATGATGGACAAGAGGACCAGATGCAACTTTCACTCAATGTAGTTTCCCTGGACTGCCATCTCAGCATCATCTGAGGATACTCAGGAACATGCAAATGCTCAGCCCCTACCATGCCATACTGGATTGTGACATCCAGGTACCTTTATGCTCCTAAAACCCAAGGATACTTATCAAAAAGATGGCTTCTTCAGAGTCCTCTGGTTTCCAAGCCAGGACTCCCAAATATTCTGTGTTATGCCTCATTTATGGGTTTTCAGGGGCTTTTTTAGTGTTTTGTTTTGCTTTGCATGATTTGTTTTTCCCAATTACTATGAAAGGGTGCCAGAAAAAGCATCCCACAGAGCTCATAACATCTCAATGTCTCTTCTAGCTCAAAGTTCCAAAGTCCTTCCACAGTCCTCCCCAAAACATGGCCAGGTTATTACAGGAATACCCCACTATGCTGGTACCAATTTGTCTTAGTCAGAGTTTCCAATCCTGAACAAATATCATGACCAAGAAGCAAGTTAGGGAGGAAAGGACTTATTCAGCTTACACTTCTGCATTGCTGTTCATCACCAAAGGAAGTCAGGACTGGAACTCAAGCAGGTCAGGAAGCAGGAGCTGATGCAGAGGTCATGGAGGGATGTTACTTACTGGCTTGCTTCCCCTGGCTTGCTCAGATTGCTTTCTTATGAAAGCCAGGACTACCAGCCCAGGGATAGCACCACCCACCACCAAGGGACCCTCCCCCCTTGATCACTAATTGAGAAAATGCCTTACAGCTGGATCTCATGGAGGCACTTCCCCATCTAAAATCCTCTCTGTGATAACTCAGGCCTGTGTCAAGTTGACACACAAAACCAGCCAGTACAAGGATGAAAGGTTTATTTTGGCTCCTTGGTGGGATCGTATAGTCTCTCAAGGCTTGAGAGGTATTTCAGCAGAGTGACTTTGAAGCTGGTGTGACAGAGAGAGGGACTAGTAGTTACACCACTTAACAGTTTCAAAGTAAAACAACAGACTTGGGGTGGAACTAGGCCAGAAAGAGAGTCTTCAGCAAGGCCTCACATCCAAAAGTTCCCACAACCTTTCTAAACAGCTTCATCAGCTGGGGACCAACCATTTAAACACTTGAGCCTAAATATGACATTTCACATGCAAACTGCAAGAAAGGATATCGATTGTTGGATTAAGTCAAAAGGAAGAGTTGAGAAATAGACCCCAAATATTGTCTTAGGGAGGGCAAGGTGCTTTAAATAAGATTTAAATACATTTTTCATTTCTTTAGATACCCAAATATTAAATGTTATAAACAGTCATTGGGCAGAGGTCCCCATGTACAGCTATGTTGAGAATGAGGCCATATTATATCCTGTGAGTGTGCATGCTATTGATTTTGATGATTTGGCCTGAGTAGAAGTAATGATAGCTAAATATCTAAGATCTATTGCCTTGTTAGCTGCGGTAACAGCCAAAGACAACATAATAAGAGATTTACTGTTTGGCTTTAGATGAAGTCTCAAGTTAAAGTATAATTAAAATGTTCATTAACCTGCCAAGCTGAAAAAAGTGGGTTAGGACTTGTCCTGTGAGAAGAGCTGCAACACCTCATTTCCTATTTTGTCTCATGCCCACCTTGTCCATGGAATACGCCCACCCACCCCACTGGAATGGAAGAAATAGGCTTACCGCTTTTACTTAATTTGTAGTTGGAGATCCAAAAAGACACAAGGAAAATCCTTTGTTGCAAAACCCTGTGATTATTGAAATTCCGTAATTACCTTGTCTCAGACTTTCCTTCATACTGACTGAGATCATGCAAACCATTCTTGATTTTTTTAAAGGTCAAATTACCTTGCTTCAGCATCTTCTAGTGATTGTCCAAATGAGACTAGCTTAATTTAATATGTCTCTGCTACTTTCCTTTCAATCCAAGGGGGCATCCATCATGGGCTTCTCATTCAGGCTGATATTGATCAGGTAATTGCCCTCAGCTTGTCAGACTATCATGATTTTTAAAGAATGAGTCTTTTCTAGAAGAAAGTAGAGCTAGAGAACAAGAAAAAGACAAGGATTTCAATCAGATATTTGCCCCAAAGCAAGTCAAAGTAAAGGGAATGTTTGGGGAGAAAAGAGAGTTGCCAAGGGAGGGGAGTGGTGGATTGTTTTCAAGTGTGTAAAACTCTCTCGGGAGAAGCACTAATTATCCATGTGGTGTGAATCGGGAAACTTTCCAGGCTAGATCACACTACAATTCAGAATAATAGAGCTTTAAGAGCAGCCATATGTGCGGATGTTCAAAGCAGTTGTTCAAAACATCACCTGCCTTTATTAGTTTCTTTTCTTCTTGGTGTGATTAAACAGGAAGCTTCAGGGGAGGAGGTGCTCATTTGGGCTTACTATTCAAGGGGATACAGTCCTCAGTGTGGACTTGGCAGGGGCCTGCGTCCAGCTGGTCACAAAGCATCTGCAGCTAGCAAACAGGGTAATCAGGAAGTGGAGCTGGATTATAGGACTGTCACCAAGGCCCACCCTATCAGTGTCCCACTACCCTCATGGAGGCCCCACCACCTCAAGGTTACATAACCTTCCTACCAGCACCACCGTCTGGGGGACTGGGTTCAAACACTAAACTTCTATATAGAGTTCACAGTTCATTCTTAGCCTTCAGTCTCAGAATGAGACTGGATCTCTTGATGTAATCAAGGAACGCCATTTTCTCTCTTCTCTTGCCTGGCATGGATAATAAGACAAACCATTCGTTTTATCCTAGATTATTAAATCAAAATGAAAGCCAAAATGAGAGGAAAAGCGCCTGCCAGGAAAGGGTTTGCCACAGGAGATGGTCAAATGCTACTGAACAGAACATCTTCCCAACATGCCTCCTCAGCTGGGGTGGACCTCAGGGATACAGCTCAGGAGGTGGAGTATAGAGCTGGAGAGGAGTGGGCCTGAGGGGTAGGGAGGGGGAGCATTTTCATCAAGACATGCTAGAGAAAGCCTCAGTAGGACTTCTTGCAAAAAGTAGAGCAAGCTTGCAGTAGCCCCACTGAAGAGTCTACAAAGTCCAAGTGTGAGCATGCATAGTGTATCACTATCATTAATGGGGTTTCAGGGAGTGCAGGGGGTCCAGCTGTTTGGATCCATCACAGAGAGTGGGCCTGATGCAAGGACTTCAGCAAACCACACACCATCACCAGCTTGATGCCTTCAGTGGAGAGTTCGTGCCTTGTCACCTTGAGAGAAATCCTCAGGACATAATCCTTTAAAAGTCAGTCGCTTTGATAAAGGTAACTTAAGTAATTTGTTAAAACAGTTGACTCTTTACCCTGGATTTTGCCATATCCGAATTTAAAGCCTCCGAGACTACCCCACGAGGTAACACTGTTTAAAAGCACACACATGGCCCGCGTGAAACCTAATATTACTATATACTCTTGAAATGATATTTGCAAATTTGCTTTTGAAATAATTTGCTTCCAAGTGACTGGCTTGATTCACGGTTTGTTATGAGCTCTGGGAAATCATAAAGGTGGAGAGGTGAAATTTTTACAAAGTGAGAAAACTTAAAACTCACACATCATTTTCAAACAGTGAAGTTTTAATGAATATTAAATTTAACAATTAGGTTGACACAATATCACATGAAAGCATTTTGTAGACCATTTACTAACATCCATACTACAGGTCTCATTTTGGCATTTTTGAAGTCTGCTTTCTTTCCTTTTTAAGCAGAAAGCTTCATCTTAGCTCATACCTTAGAATCCTGTTCCACCAGAAGTGGCTTTTCACAACATGACTATGACATGAAATAGAGGGCTTGTTCAATCCTCCTGGTAGATACGTTGTAGACCATTTTCAAGTTTCCCTAATTAGGTCATCTCTTACTGGGGCTCAGGAATATCATGGAAATCCAAGGAACTTTAGAACAATATACCAAATAAAACAGCAGTGCCCTGAAGGGAAAAGTATGACCCAGGGACACGGTGGCTCTGGGCTCTGCGTTAAACTCCCTTTCTATCTGTTCCCAAGAGACCGAGCATAATAAAACAGAGTTGCCAAGAACGAAAAGAAAACGTAAGGAAAAGAAACAAAAGAAATTTTCGTTTGCTTCCATTTGTATTTTGAAATGTCAGAAACACATTGGCATCTTTCCCACATTTTATTTTCCTACCCTTGTCTCAAGAGAAAAACAACAGTATGATGAGCTAACCTGTAAACACCTCGGTGGAGGGGTGTGTGGGAAATCAATATTCTCTTGTGCGTCCCCCCCCCACTCTCTGAATGACAGGCGACACCGTGATTTTTACATCAAGCTCACCACCCTGCTTCCTCTTCCTCTCTGACACCTGGCCCCAAACCTCCGGGGATATTAGCAAATGGTACATCAACATACTGTTGTGGATGCTCCTTGTTGACCACTCTCTGTGACTTCAGACAAATGCTACTTCTCAGGCTAAACACTGTTATTTTATTCTGCTATATTTCCTTGTTCTTAGATAACACTATAAACCTTTTTCTCATGCACCATGATGTACAACGTCTATATCGTATGTCTGTATGCATGTGTATGTACCGTTTGTGTGTACTTTACCACTGTCCATTCAATTTAACCTATCTACCCTTTCACATTTTCAGAATTAGCTGTATTTGTGAAAAGGATAAAGCTCCAATTTTACAGAGCCGAATTCTTTCTTAAACCGTGTATAGAATATGCCTTTGGCTGTTCCCTGTGTAAATAAAGTGTAAAATAATCAAAGCACCATCACGACCTGACAGCTCAGGCCTTTGATGAATAGGGTTTTATGTGGGATTATCATATGACATTTCCAGACTAAATTATATTTATGAGTCATATAGAGTACTATTGCATTATTATCCCTCAGTGTAGAGCCTTACATTCTGCAAGGACTGGAAGAAAAGCAAGAATCTGGGGATTAGATGCCCTTTGTTTTTTCAACATGAAACTTAAAGAATTACAAATACAGAGTGTAAAAGGAGAGTCAGGAGAGGAACCGTCTCCCCATCTGTTAGTGACATTCCCCTGACTGTTCATCTGAGATTCCTGCACTTCTGCAGGGAATTCTGGATCCTGCATTGTCCCTTAGGTGCTATTACTTTATAGGATTAAAGGTACCATGTTCAGAAACTATTGGAGATGAATTATTCCACCTCCCTCTCTGTGCAGATGAGGGACCTAACAGAGTAGAAACAGATTTGAAGTTTCCCACCTCTGTGCAGTGCTTTCTCCCTAACTGTAAAGCTTGCCCAGATAATAAGATAAACATATGTAGATCAAAATACCAAAAATCACGACATAAAAGCCAGGCAAACATCTCCAGTTTCCAAAAAGATTCATTTATAGTCAAGCATTTTTGGAAAATATTGTGGCATGTTCACATTGTTTCTACTGTGTGAAATTTAGAGGATGCTTCTCCCTTTGACATTGATCTCGCATAACTCTCTCGCCATCTATAAGACAGAAAGATGAGTATTATTCCTCAGTCTGTCTTTTGTAAGTCAGAAACCACAAAAGAGGTTGATGTGGGCCCTTGAGAATGTGCCCCCCCCATCAAAGATAATCTCCTGTGGTCTGTAACTTATCTGGACATATTCCCAGCTCCAACCCTGGTTTGTGCTCTTGAGGGTATAGTTAAAGAAATGAAGAATTTATCGTCACCTCAAGGAGTGTAGAGGTTTGTGGTAAGATGTGTGCATTGAATATGTTGCATAGCATAACCCATTTTAAAGGTTCCTCCATGACTGTATTCTAGTTGTAATCACTTTGGACCACCGTCCTATAAACAGAGCGCCATCGAATGAACGCTGCCTCTGAGGTTGTCCTTTTTTCAACAGGTGAGATGGCTATGCCATGAAACAAAAGTAAAATATAGCTGTCACAGCCGTTTCCTAGCAAAACCTTACAACTTACTTATAAGTCCAGGAACCACTGGGAAAAATAATACAATGAAGAAATACTGTGATAAGATGCAGAAAAAAAAATCCTCTACCAAAACCCCCTTTAGACAATCACGGAGTTCAACTGTCCCTTTAGTCAACACATACGGAACTGTTTATATCACTGACACAAGATAACTTGACCTGAAATGAAATAAATTATGACATAGGAAGATAGTCTGCTCCAATAGAAAGAAGTGTCTATTGGGATAATTAGCGTCTTTTAGTAAAGTACTTTCCAAATCGTTCAGTTATTTAACAGGCGTTCCCAGGACCCTCACGGTTGAACCCTCCAGCTCTCTCAGTGTTGGCTCATATTTCAAAAGCCTAAATATTGACAAAACATTGTCATATCTTCTGTTTTCAAAACATTGTTAGTATCAGCCTTGCAGGTCTGCAATCTCAATATTCTCCTCTGTATCCAATCCCTCCACTGAAAATAGCAAATACAGAACTGGAAATCCATCACAGGATGTAAAAAGTCATATTACTCTGAAGGAAAAACCAGGCACAATACCAACTTGGACAAGGAAAAGCAAGCAAATAAGACTGGCTTTGGACCTGGACTTGCTTTTCTTAAATATGTGAATCAGTCAATCGTGGCAGGTGTTTCTCCATTACATTAGTATTAAGCAATACAATATGGTCACATGATGGGTATCCCATCAACTCAAATTTAATGTTAATGCCTTGGATGATTTAGATGAATAATGGGACTAAATAGGGAAATCATATGCATCCTGTTAACATTGCAAAGGTTCTAGCTTACCAAATGCGGAGTTCTACCTGAACAAATTTACAGTATTCATGTTTAGTTGTATAAACTCTCTGATCATCATTAATTATTTTTAGAAAATAAAAAAAATTAGTTGACAGAATTGGGGCTCTCTTCACAGTGATCTTTAAAAGTAATGCAATTTAAAAATATCTGACACAGAACTTTACCAAGCAGAAAGCCCTCTTGTGTTCCTAATCATATGCAGATGCAGATATCACTTGCTGTAATGAAATAATGATACCTTATTTTCTGGCATTTCATTGACAAGTAATAAGAAAGATGTCTAAATGGGTGTGGCAGGGTGAGGGTTAAATCTGATTGTAATTAGATTGCAGTATGCACGGCCATGTGGTTAATAGTAAATTTCCCTTGATTAACTAGCCCTGTTTGTTAAGAGCTCCTATTAACATTAGAGCTATACGTGTTGGCGGTGGAGACACACCATGGACCAGCACAAAATTAATGAAGGCAGGTACGCATGCTGATTAGAATGCGGCAGTTTAATAAACTCTTCCGACATTAAATTATTTAATGCATTCATACTCATGCAGGCTATTCGATGGTCAGCTTGACCACCTATGTGTTAATATTGGGAATTGAAATGCAGAGAGTGGAAGAGATATAGTGGTGTATGAGGTAATTAGCTCTCATGTCTGATAAATGGGGCAATACCTATGTGTGCGCATGTTTTAGCACGCCACGAATGGTGCTTTCATTAGTGGGAATCTTCTGCAGAAGACTTTATAAATGTTTAGTTTGATTTTTACACCATAAATAGTGGGTCTGCACTGTCGGTTGAATATTTGAGGCAAATTTCAAGTCAGCGATAAGGTATGCTGTCTTGTTAAAATAAATGGGTGACAAGAATTAGATAGGAAGCTTATCAATAAACATCTCCAATCTGGGCATAATCTCTATCATATAGGAAAGGTATCATATAAGTATAAATGACTTCCATGTGTGAGTGCAAATACCTATTAGGCTTTGAGCAAAATAATAAACTGTTACTTTTGTATGGTGCCATATAGCTTTTGATGTGGGCATATTTTTATTTTATTTAATTGTAATCATAAACATTTTAGGCAGGTAGTGTTTTAATAAGTGGCCAACTTGAATCTGAAAATCGCAGTTATTATAACTCGAAGTTCAGCGTTTTTAGCATATTTTCTCAGCTTCCCACAAACTTAGTGCATGCAACAGTGTTACTTAGAAAGGAATTGTTTTATTTATATTATTCTAACCAATGCTGAGAAATCCAGGAACTTAACATCTTTATGAACAGGGTGATACTTTCATTCAATAGAAGCTAATTTCTACGTTTGAAAAATACTCAAATATAAACAGGCACTTTAAATGACTTCCATTTTGTCCAGATGCTAGGATATTTTCTGACTGTGTTTTCAGAATTCATAGGGACTTTCACGAGGTTTGCTTTGCCAGGCCAGAACAATCCAGACTTGGGACTTTGGGTGTAGCATGGAAAGCGTGAACAAGGTCAAATATAGGTCTACCGAATCACATGACCACCCACTATGAAAGTGCGCTCTGCCAGGGCAGAACCCTTTAGAGGAGGCTTCATTCATTCGGAAGCAGTGTGTCTCAACCTGTGGGCTGAGACTTTAACAAGTCTTAAACAAGACTTTACAAGACTTAAACAAGACTTTAATCCTCCTTTTTTGATGATCAACCCGAGGACTAAAAGGAGCCCTAGATTTCTCGGCAGACAGAAAGCACCACCATTGAATAGCATGCTCTGCACACTCCTTTCTCTGCAGGCCTTAGAGGTGATGCAGGGCTTTGGGGGCCTTGGGTATCTTTATGGGTCTCAGCCAGCCTGGATGGTCTGAGTTCCTACTGTCCTCCACCCTCTTGGCTAGCTCCAAAGGATGCTGTAGTCATGAATTAATATTTCTCCCTCGGGTAGCAATTATAACATAGGTTGCAGTATCATTGATTCTTTTGTTCTTATTGCTGCCTTTGAACTGTGGAGACTATTATTGATGCCTGGCACTTCTGAGAGGTGCTCGGCAGCTATGTGAACACTGTAACTTATAATAGACTTCCCACAACATTGTCCTTGTATCCATGAATCCGAAAGATGCAAACACCGTTGATGCCAATATTCTGTTTTTGGTAGTCATGGTGTGAGCTGACAAGATGGGTCATGTTGGACTCTACATCTACTAGATCATTTACACAATTATGACCCTAACCAGTTCCAAGATGTGAATATTTTCCACCAATACTGTGAAAAACATAACTGTTTTTATCAAGCTAAATTATTCAGCCCAAAGCAAAAGCATAGACTCATAACAGCTTAAACCAGGCGCCCCCTTCAACCTTTGACTGCTTTGTGAAACAGGCATAGGGTATGTACTTTTAGCTGGGCTGCCTTGCCTGGCCTCAACGGGAGAGGAAGGAAGTGCCTAGCCTCACTGAGACTTGCAGTGCCAGGGTGGGGGCGATACCCAGGAGACCTCCACCTGCTCAGAGGAGAAGAGGAGAAAGGGGGAAGAAATGTAGGAGTGGTGACCAGGAGGCAGTCAGTGAGCTGGGGTAAAGTGAATAAGTAAAATAATAATAATAATAATAATAATAATAATAATAGTAATAATACATTTAAAAAGTAAGTTGGACAATCCCACTCCACGAAGAAGACTAACTCCCAGCCTTCATGCAGGATAAGCTCATAGCAGCACTGATCATGAAGCCATGAGAATGGCGGGATTAGATGGCTAGGGTACCGACGTGTGGTAACCATAAAGCTACAGTGGTTGAAATCATACCTGATTTTGCCTTAAAATTCTCTTACAGGTTCAGATAATTTTATCGGCATGACATTTCCTCTGCATCTCCTAGGGCATTATATTTACTCCTTGTCAGTATTTTGAATTCATGTAACCTCCAAGACAACACAGTGAGGTGGGACTACTTTTTCTCTCTGTTTTCCTTATTAGGAAATATGTCTCAGAACATATAATTAACTTCCCAGTAGGTACAGAAGGACAGAGGCAGAAATTAGATTCAGACTTAGAAAACATTAGTGGTCTTAGTGCCTGTTAGATCCCCAATGTGTCTATTGAACAGTTGAGTATGGCTATTTTGAATTCTGATATGCTATAAATGGAAGACGAGCTTTTTTAAGCAATTGGAATTAAAGCAAAATTATGACAATATTTCATTGTGTTTTGGATTGATTACATGTTAACATTATGTCTTGAGTATTTGCTAATTTGTTACTTTTCACCAGTCCCTTTTGAATTTTTCTATGTGCCTACTAGAAAATTGTGTATAGAGAGCATGCACATAAATATATACACACTACATAAAATACATATGTGGATGTAGGCTGTATTTATAATTATAGCATATTTAATACAATTAACCATATTTATGTCAATTACATTTTATTTTCATTTATTCTTATTTTTCCTCATTGTTTATTATTCTCTCTTATATTACATGTCAACTGCAATTTCCCCTCTCCCCCCTCAGTCTCACCTCCCGTTCACCCTGAGTGACCCTGCTTCACCTCCTCTCATGAAAAAAAAAGGGGGGCCTTCCAGGGATATCAACCAAAGGCAACAAAACAAGCTACAATAAGACCAGGTACATATTCTCACATCAAGACTGGATGAGGCAATCAAGTAGGAGCAGAAGGAACCCAAAGGCAGGCAAAAGAGTCAGAGTCAGCCTTGCTTCCACAAGAACATCATGCTACACAACCATAGCACACACGCAAAGGATCTAGGTCAGACCCATACAGACTCTCCATTTCTGTGGGCCCACTTGAGACTTGATCAATTGATTCTGTGGGGCTTGTTCCTGTGGTGGCCTTCTTCCCTCTGGCTCCTCCAATCCTTCCCCCCCTCCTCCACAGGATTCCCAGAGCTCTGCCTAACATTTGGCTGTGGGACTCTGCATGTGCTCCCATCAGTTGCTAGATGGAGTCTCTAGTCTCTCTGATGACGATTATGCTAGGCCCTGGTCCCACCACACCATACAGCCATGGCAATCTGCAGGTGAGAGGTTTTGGGGCCAGGTTGGTGTCCCAATCCCTCCTTTCCAGGTCTTGCCTGGTTACAGAGAATGGCCTGTTCAGGCTCCAGGCCCCCTATTGAGTGGAGGAATCTTCACTAGTTCACCCTAAGAGGTTCCACAGAGTTTCCATTATACTAGGCTTCTACCTCAATCCCAAAATGCCACCAACTCCAGTTGTCTCTCCCAGTAGTCTACCCTCCATCGTTATTAAAGAATTTACTATATTCTTTGTTTTACATATTCCATATTTCCATGAAATAACTTCCCTTGCTTCATCTCACTTGAAGGAAAGGCAGATTAAGACAGATGCTTATAGGATTAGCCATCTTCCGCTAGCTTTCATGTTTAGAACTTGATGTAGGATTCTGAGTCACTGTCTATAAAAATTGATTATAAAATTAAATTGGATGACCTATAAGACTTTCCATGGAACTTTTCTGATTTATCACAACTTACCATGAAGAAATCTATCGGAGGCTGGGGATTCTTTCCATGTCCCCATCCAGGATGTGTGGCTGCTCGGCCATGCTGAAGTCTTTAGAAATGGGCATTATGTGTTGTCTGTCATTTTTGCAGAAGACCTGAGCAGAGAGAAAGCTCTTGAAGAGCATGGTGTTGGGAAGGACAGATTATGGGTTCAAATCACTAGTGAGATTGCGTCTACTGAAGGAGCAACAAATTCTTCAGGAAATGTAGCAAAACAACTAATTTCATGCACAATTGTACAAATTATCTGAGGACAAGTATTACCAATTTTTATTTGCTTACATTATTATTCAGACAGAAGCATCCCTCAGAGGAGGGGTGGGGGAAATAAAATTAAGTTTTCTATATGAGTTGCTGACTGACGTAATATGCCTTCTAGATAGATGAGTAAGTCAGCAGGTACTATGAGCTAGATTCATGGGGAAAACATTTCAAATTACAGTGGAAGCCCATGACAAATATAGTATTTACAAATTATACACTTGAATATTTACCTTTTCATGATGGGGAGATGACACATGGGAAATAAAACAATAAAACACCTGGGCTATAAATGGTAATAGACACAGGCCGGAATTAATTAAATATATTAAACTTGAGTATAGCTCATGATAGTAGATGTTAAATCCCAAGAAGGGCAGATACTTTAAGACTCCCCCCCTCCCCCTTAGAGATTTCGGTGGGACTGAGAGGCAGGTGCACACTGTTTTCTTAAATAATGAATCAAATAGAGAAATTCAACTTAAAAAAGGCAAAAACAACAATGTTTTTATTTTTTTCTTCTTTTTCTTCTTTTTTAATCCTCACCTCTAGCTTTAAAACATCTGAATTCTAAAACCAAATTTGGCAGGCACTTGACGGCATGCTTTTAGCATGATGTTTTAAAGATTCAGCTAAGAGCAATCTTTAGACATTAATGGAGGTCACATGGCAAATTCCACTCACACAACCGCGTTGTCAGCCCATCTCTCCAAATATGTGTCTGAAGCTCTGGGCTGGATGGATACAAAGAGACATTCTTCTTCTCCCTCCTCTCCTTTGAGTTCTAAGAACATCTTTTAACTGCTCAGGCTAAACAGCTAATTCCTCTCTAATATATTTTACTGGCTTTGGTGCTCAACCTAATTTAAATCAGTAGACTAAGCCAAGTGGATCTAGGTCGTTGTAATGTTCCATTAGGAAGCTCTGATCCATTTGTAGCTGAGGTATACCCAAATTCATTAACATTTACTCAATAGGCTTCCAGCAGGTGATTCCAGGAGAGGAAACAGATGCATTTGAATGTCACCTTACCACACATGTGATGATTATAGACTTTTCCTGTCCATATAACAGTGCTACATCTAGTTTAAGGAATATGAATAATGACATCAGTTTAATTTCATTTTCAATACAACAAATTACACAGAAATGTTCTCTGAGAAGCTTTGACAGCTAGAGGAATCCAAACTTCACACAGGTGCAAATGGGATGACCTCCACAGCTTTCTAAAGTTTCATTACTGAAATTAAATGAAGTCTGACTCAAAACACTAAACCACAGGTAGGCGAGTCTGAGGTTGTGGGTTCTAATCCCTGCATGGGTAATATGACCTGAGACAAGTCTTCTCTAGAACTGAGAAATCATGGCAAGAAACATGTTGGGTAACTGTGATCTCAACTACGGGCTCTGTAGTTCTGGAAGAAAGCCACCCTCTTACCCAAAGCACATTTAGTAGTTGAGCTAAGGAGATTAAAAAAGCCATAAATAATCAATATAAAAATGAAAGAATGGTAAGAATTACTTTTTTATTAGATATATTCTTTATTTACATTTCAAATAATTTCCCCTTTCCTGGTTCCCCCCTCCCCGAAAGTCCCTTAAGCCCTCTTCCCTCCCTCTGTTCCCCAACCAACTCCCTCCCTCTTCCCTGTCCTGGTATTCCCCTGCACTGCTGCATTGAGCCTTTCCAGGACCAGGGGCCTCTCCTTCCTTCTTGGACATGATTTGATATGTGAATTATGTCTTGGGTATTCAGAGCTTCTGGGCTAATATCCACTTATCAGTGAATGCATACCATGTGTGATTGGGTTACCTCACTTAGGATGATATTTTCCAGTTCCATCCATTTGCCTAAGAATTTCATAAATTCATTGTTTTTAATAGCTGAGTAAATATACCACATTTTCTGTATCCATTCTTCCGTTGAGGGACATCTGGGTTCTTTCCAGCTTCTGGATATTATAAATAAGGCTGCTATGAACATAGTGGAGCATGTGTCCTTATTACATGATGGGGAATCCTCTGGGTATATGCCCAGGAGTGAGATTTTTACCTCATACCAGACAGAATGGCTAAGATCAAAAACTCAGGAGACAGCAGGTTCTGGAGAGGATGCGGAGAAAGAGGAACACTCCTCCACTGCTGGTGGGATTGCAAGCAGGTACAACTACTCTGGAAATCAGTCCGGAAGTTCCTCAGAAAACTGGGCATGATACTACTGGTAGGCATTACTAATAGAGGTCAGAGAGAATTACAAAATCGCAGAGAGAGGAGAGATACCATGAATTCAATAAACCTACAAGAGTCTCCAGGAAACACCATGATGGAGCAGAAAGTATAACAGAGAGCTATGGAATGTAAAGTGTGTCCTAGGACAGCCAGCCCAATCCAAGCATTTCAACCTTTATCATATAGGAAACTATGACTCGTGGTTCATAAATATTCAAAATTGTAAGTAAATAAATAAGGCCACAGACAGGAAAACATTCTAAATGCTATAGAGATCAGAAGTGAGTTCTTGGGTTTGGTTAAAGTAAAACAAAATCTACCCTTAATATAGTCATTTAAAACAAAAACTGGGCTGTTTGTCCTGCCTATAAGGGAATGACTATTCTACTTGAAGTGAAATGGAAAGACCCACCCCAAATGTGGGGGCACCATTCCATGACTTGGTGTTTTAGACTGAACAGAAAGAAAAAAACAAGTTGAGCAGCAGCATTTTTCTCTTTCTAATTTTGATTGTTGAAACAGTGTAACCAGACATGTCATGTACATGTCCCTGTGCCTTTTCAATAAAAACGAGCAAATGAACAACAAGCAAACTCCATATCTGAAAAGGGTGTGGTAGCTGAATCTTATAGAACCAGCCTTCAGGAGACTGAGGTGGAAGAGCCGTGAGCCAGCCTGAGCTACTTGGTAATCCCCAGCCTACTCTGGCGTTCAGAGTGAGGCTGTGTCAAAAAAGAATGTGAGACAACAGAGCTTATCTTGGCATCAGTGTCTCTGGTGGAATATGACAGAAGCCTCTGTGGAGGACACTATGGGCCATGTAGGCAGATGGTTCAGTAGTCTCTGTCTACAGAGTGCTCCTGGTCTGCAAGGAAAATTATTAGCATGCATCATCTTCACCCAAAACAAATACAAAAAGCTTCCTGCTAAAGAGAAAGACAAGACAAAAGAGGGGATAAAAGATAGAAAGGGCAAGCAGGAATAGGAGACCTGAGACATGGACTGCAGTTCCTGAGTAATGTCAGAGGGACCTGCTGAACCCAGGGCCCCATGTGAATGAGGCGGGAGAGCACATGCACACGCACACTGCTGTGTCCTCCTTACCGTCCCTCTTCCATTTAGTCCAACCTCCATCCATCCTCCACGTCTCACCCTCATATTCCATCTCTTCACCCCTTCCATCCTACATCCATCTCACCTCTCTCTGTGTTCTCTTCTTAAATCATCACCTCATAAACTAACCTTGTATCCTTAGGATCTCACATCCCATTCCCCCCTCTTGTAGTCAAACAAAGTCAGCTTTCTTTGCATTGGTCTGTATCTGTTTAAATACTGTTAGTCTTTCTTAGTTGTTTTCCAAGTTTTCATTCTTCTAAGCCATAAGACAAGTTCAAAAAACCCAAACAGATAAGAACAAGATCTTCCATCTAGGGCAAGAAAGGGTAAAAAGGCTTGTGGTGGTTTGAATATGCTTGGCCCAGGGAGTTGCTCTATTTGGAGGTCTGGCCTGTTGGAGTAGGTGTGGCTTGTTGGAGGAAGTGTGTCACTCTGGGTTTGGACTTTTAGACTCTCATCCTACCTGCTTGGAAGCCAGTCTTCTGTTTGCCTTCAGAATAAGATGCTGAACTCTCAGCTCCTCCTGTACTATGCCTGCCTGGATGCTGCCATGCTCCTGTCTTAATGATAATGGACTAAACCTCTGAACCTGTAAGCCAGCTCCAATTAAATGTTGTCGCTATAAGAGTTGCCTTGGTCATGGTGTCTGTTCACAGCAGTAAAACCCTAACTAAGATAAGGCTAAAATTATCTTCACATAATTAGCATTACTGGTACTTCCTAGATGTGTAGGCATTGTTCTGGAAGTCTTGCATAAATTAACCCTTCTAATTCCTTCTCTAATTCTCACTCCCATGAGACAACTACTAAATTATTTCTGTTTTGTTGAGGAAGACAATGAAGCCCAGGAAGGTTTACTAATTTTCACAAAGTCTCAAATCTGAACAAGGATCTTGTACTCAGCCTTTAAAGAGAATGGATATCCAATGATAAAAATGAATTGAAGCTTGAAGAACTGAAGTCATCTTTGCAGAGCTGGGAAAGGGAATTTGGTGGATAGAGAGAATGATCCCTGAAATAGGCCATGCCTCAAGTTCATGACAATTTTCACTATTGTCTAAGTTCAATTTCCACCTAGGTAAAGTTTTCTTAAGACTTGGTTTTTAAGGTGAAACATTATTGAGAGGTCTATTTGCACTGTCTACCAAGTAAATTACAGATAGGAGTGTCAAATAAAGCAGAATGAGTTTACCAGAATAAACTAGGTAAAATGATGTTTTAGTTTAATTTCTGTTCCTCTGATAAAATACCTGGCAAATAAAGCAATTTTGAGTAGAATTTGGCTGTAGGATAGTTCACAGTTCCAGGTTACATTCCACCATAGCTGGGCATTTTAAGTATCAGAAATTTAAAACAGCTCATCACCTCATATCCACAGGCAAGAGTAGAGAGAAAGAAATGTACCCATACACAGTTGTTCGCTTGTTTTCTCCTTTCCTATACAATTCAGGAACCCCTTGCTAGGAAATGGTACTACCTACAGTGGCCTAAGGTAACAAGTCAACAACCAAGGTGGTCCCTCAACAATTAGTTATCAAAACAATTACCCACAGACATGCCTACAGGCCAACCTGATTTAGGTTATTCTTCAATAAATCTTGTCTTAGTTGTATCAAGTCGATAGTTAAAAAATAAAGATCACAAATGTTGTCTGCTATATCATTTTAAGATTATATCCCTTTGCAGGGCTTGGAAGAGCTACTAAGTCGAAGGGGCAGAGAATCATCCATTGCACATGTGTGTACAGTCCTCCAGTGCACACATGAAGAGGCCCCCCAAATTCTCTGTAGGTGCCAATAGAGGCTACTATATTATTACTAAACGACTCCTTCAGTGCTTACTCCCAACTCTCCTTGTTTAATGAGATTCCCAACCAATGTCAATTTGTTCCACAAATTCAAGTAATCAGTTTATAATTGTTTTTCTTTTTTAATACTCACTTTTTTCTTTCTCTGGTCCTGTGAGAATTTACATTTTATCAGATATTGAGTTTGATTGATAGGAGCCATTCACCTATATTTAGGAGACATTTTTCAGCTACATCTCAGTGTTTAGTAATTGGCTGTTATTGGTGATAATAGGAGGTACACAGCCATATTCTGCTGTCATGCATGAAGAGAAGTTAACCCTTAGGACTGAGCCTTAGTGTTAGCTTCAATAGGATGAAGTGTAATTTCTTACATATAGATTTTTCCAAATGCAAAACAGATATAAGAGCCCACTTAGAAGGGAAAAGGAAATTAATCACGGGAGGGAGTGGGAGGGAAGGACCTGACTGGGAGAGAGGAGGGGGGAGGAGAAACTGAGAACAGGATCAGATATTGGGGCAGGGAACAGGAGACAAGGACAGAAGGCCAAGAGAAGGAATGGAAATAAGCATCCTTGGGGAGTGGGAGGGGGAGACCCTCTAGAAAGTGCCAGAGACCTGGGAGGTAAGACACTCTCAGGACTCATTGGGGTTGACCTTAGCCAAAAAGCCCAATGTTGGGGAAAGGGAATTCAAAGAGTCCACTTCCAGTAGACAGGGCCTTAAGTGGAGGCACAGGGTTAGTAACCCACAGTTAAAATTCCTGACCCAGAATTGTTCCTGTTCTAAAAGAACTCCGGGGACAAAGATGGAGACAAGACTGAAGAAAAGAAGGTCCAATGAGCCCCTACCAGCAGCTGACTGAAACAGAAGCAGATACTTACACCTAACCATTAGACTGAGTTGGGGACCCCCTACGGTTGAACTAGGGGAAGGATTGAAGAATCTGAGAGGAAGAGCAACAGCATAAGAAGAGCAGCTGTCTCAACTAACCCGGAGCCCAGAGAGGGCCCAGAGACTGGGCCACTAACAAGTTGCATATGTGGACTGGCCCCAGGCCCCTGGCACATGCATAGTAGAGTCCCTTGTCTGGCCTCAGTGGGAGAAGATGTGCTTACTCTTTGAGAGACTTGAGGCCCCATGGAAGGGGGACACCTGGTAGGGTAGGGGGAGTAACCTCTCAGAGGCAAGATGGAGGAAGAACAGGAAGAGGAACTGTGGCAAGGGGGACTGGGGGTGGGCAATGACTGGAATGTAAATAAATAAAATAATTTTAAAAAATAGATTGGAAATAATAAAAAGAAACTTCCAAGTTTTTTGTTTGTTTTGTTTTTTGCTTTTTGGGTTTTTTTGGTTTTTGGTTTTTGGTTTTTCAAGACAGGGTTTCTCTGTGTAGCTCTGGCTGTCCTGGAACTCACTCTGTAGACCAGACTGGTCTCGAACTCAAAAATCCGCCTGCCTCTGCCTCCCAAGTGCTGAGATTAAAGGCGTGTGCCACCACTGCCTGGCTTGAAACTTCTGAATTTGTAATACATAGACTTTGGAGTGTATAATAAGTGATTGCACTTTCTTTAAAATGTAGGGATTCGTTTGCTACCATTCATAGACTGAATTGACAGCAGCAGTCATCTCTCCCAGGGAGAGACTTGTTAGACTCCCAGGGAGTCCAACAAGTAGCTCTCCCTCTATCCCTCTCCAAATGAATAGTGCCTCTAGCCACATCTCTTGTCTATTAAAGCCCTGTCTTTGCCATCACACCTTAATAATACACATGATTTCAACATCTGTGATATGTGCTACTACCATATAAGTACACTGTGGAAATTACTAGCCCAGTCAAATCAGTAAGTCTCATATTAGGTTTAATATAATGGAAATGGATTTCTTACTCCATCCTTAACACTTGCTGCAATGTGTTACTTACCCTGGGAGAACGTTTGTGAGTCTGTTGATAAGCAGCTACCTATAGGTATTTTAAAACAAGCATTGATTATCAAGAAGGATCGTGTAGGCTTCTTCCCATCTATGCAGGTAAAAAATAGGCACAGTCTTACATATGCACATCCTCTGCATCCCTCTGTAACTGTCAGCAGCGATGCCACAGAGAATCCAGTCCCAGCTATTCCAACTCTCTATGTTAGTATCTTCCATATTTTAAAACTTGATTCAACAATCATTCCATACCAAGGGGGATACCATGACTTTTGAAATGTTCAGTGCCTTTCAATAAAAATAGATGAAATAATTTTACATAAGCAAGTTTAAAATGTCAGGAGAACAGAATGGATCTATTTGAAATCATTCCTGAAACAAAATTTGATTTCTGTCAATTGTGCACGAAGAACAATAAAATAGCCAGGGAAACATTTTTGATATTACATGGTCCTTTGAAGGGGGTGGGGGTCAGTCTTAGACTTCTGAGACTTGGCATCCTAAAATCGTATCAGTTTGTTACAATATGTTAGAATATCTCCTGAAAGTTTGCTTTAAGCTAAATCAAAAGTGGGACACATTGAAAACAAAATGTGGTGAATTTCTGCAGTGTATGAAAAGTTATTGATGAGTCTCCTGGAGAGTTGGGTTGATTATTTTATAATCACCACAATTTTTTAAAAATGTTCTGCAAGAGATTTTTGCAACACCTTCAGTGTGAACCAGCTGAGTCTGAATCTACAAATTCTTAAGCCAAGCTGCTCTGAAGACATGCATTTCTTCTAATCAATAAATGCAGGTGATTTTTATTAATGCATCCTGGATTTAAAAAACAGATTGAAAATAATACATTTTGCATGTTTCTTGAGAAATCCAGAAGTGGCATATACCATGCAAGGAGGGAAAGCAGCAAAATAGAGAGGAAGCCAGTTGTGATCAGAGCATACTTTGTTTTTTAAGGTACCGTGTCTTGCTCTGGAAGAATCATTGAACAATCACAAGAATGCTGTTTTTTAGGGATTTGTTCTGAACTGTGACTAGATTCTGAACTTCTAAAACATTTATTCTCATTGTAAACTGAAGAAGATTTCCATTCTTAAAGGGGATACCCCTTTATCATTGTGATAATTTGTAATTAGACTAATATGACCCCCAAGGGCCAGACAATCAGAATCTTTTAAAGTGACTCTTACTTTAGCAATTTCAAGGGAGCTATCCCAAACCCACATCATCATCAGAGTTTTAATGCTTCAGTATTTCTAAGAATGACATGGTATGTAAAGAGCCCAGAAGTATAGTTGAAGCACAGTTCTCAATGACACTTGTAAAAATTCATTGTCTTTCCCAGCAGTGCTACAAGTTAACTGATCTATTTCATTATTATGACTTGGAGAAAGCAGCCTCAGACCCAAGAAGCAAGATACGTCCACCACACAAGGATAAGGGCTATCTTCCTGAAATGAATTGAAATACGATCCCATAGCATGATTCTAAAGAGGTAATTTCTTCAGGAGACAGTGGGCCAGTTTAATCATCAATTCCTGTACCACTGCCTTACTGATGACTGTGATCGCTGTCACACGGCCTCCCCCCACGTCCTTTACAGGTCCCAAAGGGAAGTGAAACACTGAGCCCTGGCCTTCTGTCGAGATGGTGGGATAGGGGCTCGCCCCATGTAGGGTGCAGAGCTGGCAAGGGAGGGTTACTGACTATTAGGTAGATATTTTCTTTCTATTTCATGGAACTCTTAAACATCCCTTCTATACAATGTATGCTTGGGGTAGAGGAAGCACAGCTTACCAAGATCATCCTTATCTTCTCTCTTTCTTCATGCCATGACTCAAGGTTTTATTCCATATAATTCCAGAAGGAGTGGGCAAAAAGGAGCAGTTTTTCTTCCCGGCCATATTTCTGCCGTCACTCTGGGCTCCCTTCAAACACTCCTTCATTTGGAGTTGACTTGGTAATAAAACCTTGAAAGATGCTTCTTGTGTAATAAATATATTTCCAAGTTAATTTATATCAGTGGTCATTTGCACCACTCACAAGCCACTTAGCTATGACAGTTGCCTAAATGTCACATCTTCCCAAATAGATTGTAGATGAGTAGAGGTGTATTTCACCATGGTCTAGCTCCAGGTGCATGGAGAGATTTTCATGTGATGGTAATTCAAAGACAATTTGACTTTATAAACTCAACAGATATTTCTCATAAAAGTGGCCCAAGGATAATGTCAGAAGATATGAAGATTTTATCAAAATATTTCTTGCATTTTATAGCACCTTCACACTTGAGGAAACAACAATCTAAAACTAAATAAATGTCAACTATAGAAAGATCCTAATGGTCTACAGAAGGAGACATTGAATATAGAATCATATTAAAGTCTCTAGTTCAATAAGCATTGCTTCAAATCTTTTGAATGGGAAATTCTGGAAAGATATTAAAAAGTCACACATGTAAGTGAGAAAAGATTAGTATGGGAAGAGTTTAGAGCTAGGGGCATGACTAGCTCAGTGGGGGAGAGCTTGCCTAACATGCATTAGGTCCTGGGATTGATTCCAGACTCTACAGAATCAAAACAAGGCTTCATATTTGACTCCAATAAAAGTTATTTTTCTCACTTTAGGGGCTTGGATGGAAAATGAAAGTTGAGTTTAATGTGGTAAAAATTAATCCCTTTAATTCATTTCTTAGAGATAGGTAGTCCAAAACATGTTCCATGTCTTACCTAATGGGCAGGCCATTATCACTGTCCTGTTAAATCTGTAGATGATGGAGAAAGAGAAATTCCATTGTATAAAACATTAGTAACCTGACTGCCAGAATACTGGATGCCCAGACCCCAGGCTCTCTTATTGTGCCTTATTATCCACTGCTTATATGACACTAAAATATGAGAAACATAATTTTTAAAGAACTTCTAATAATCTCCAAATGTGACATTTTCTCAAAACTCTCTCCCATACCCATTGTCACTGAAATCTCCTCTAGTGACCAATAGATTGACACCACAGCCTCCAGCAGTATGCCATCACCTGCCTCTTAAATAATCAAAACACCCTTACTAATGTCCTAAATGATATTCCAACTTACAGGTCAAACTACTCCGAGGCTCATTACCATGGCCATGATATTGTTGGAAACTCTTTTCCTATCCTAACTAGCTAGTTTTATCTTTCTACCATTAATATGCAAAACATTATAATTTAATTATTAAATTAATCTTGACATATCAAATACTTCTTAAATGTGTCTGAAGGCTCAAACTCGATGTTCAGTAAACATGTGCTAACTGATTAAATAGTCTAAAATGTGTTTAAATGTACAGCTAGGTCCTAGCGAGTCAATGCTTGTCTTGCTAAGCAGCCTGCACTGTTTCCTTCTATGTAAATATGCATAAGTTCAATAGTTCTAAAGGGAAAATATACACTGAAGCACTTTTGCCTTTTTGTTTCCATGAAAATCACATTGTTCTGAAACATTCCCTGAAGAGATTTGTCTCAGACAGAATTCTACAGGCACTTCCATATTTAGAAGTGTTAAATTTATTTTGAATCTCCAAAACTTAAGACCAATGCACCCAAGTGTGTTTGCTTTTTTATAAGTCTTTCAGCAGGTCGGACCCGACAGCTGGATGTCTCAAGGTGACTGACTAATGAATGCAGAATGTATCACATGAGAATTTTAAGACAATCTGTAAGAAAACAGGACAAAGGCTTCACATTTTACCTATTACACAATAAAGAACAGATATCAGTTTCCCCACTGTTGAAAGTGCTATGAATGACTCCCAGTAGTTCCCAGTACAGTTGAGTGGGACTTGTCAGCCCACAGAGCAGAGTTCTCACAAGTCCTCAGTATGTGTCTATAGGACAGGTCTTTAAAATTTTGCATTACCCTGGCTAATTTTCAATCATCAGTGGACAAACAGACATACATCTGACAATGGATTGCTTTCTGCTGACCTTTTAGATGCTAACTGGGTGTGATTAAATCCTCCAGGAGCTGCAGGTGAGTTACCCAGGAATAACTTCCTTAAGGTTGGTCACATGCTCTCTCTACACACAGCAAGGTACCAGCTTTTTATTTGTTTTGTTTTTGTTGCTTTTCAGTTAATTATCATAGAATCACTTCTAAAGTTAAGAAAAAACAAACAAACAAACAGAAAACTTGACAGTTATTAGTAGGCTGACTTTCAGTGGTTTAGAGGCCTGGTTAGCTACTGCAGTTTCATGACCAAAAATCACCACAGCACAGGCAGACAACTGACATTTTGCCTCGGCCTGTATCTGTGGCCAGTGATAATTAACCTGAAGGTAAAGAACCAGTCATGTTCTTAATACAACAAGGCACCTCTTTCAAAGTTGGGGCTCTTCCTGTTTTAATAATCAAAAGGAAAAGACCTTTGGTACTTAATATTTAAACAAAATGTTTAATATTTACACAGTAAAGTTCTTCTTCTGATATTAAACCAGCATTAAAGCAGGGATGGAAATTGGTTTATAATCTCTGACACCGGGCCTGGAACCTTGTAGTGTTGTAAACAATGTCACTCCTCAGATGGGCGCCACCTGCAGTGGGTTCAGAAATGTCAACTGTAATTAAACATTTTATTTCAAGGATAATTCATAGGTTATGTGCATGGAGGACTGCTTTTACGCCATGAAAAATTTCAAAGTGCTGGGCTGTGTCAATAAGAAGCAGGTCTGCTTTATTATTATTTCGTGTTTTAAAAAGAAACATGCAAACGGGCTGAGTCATAATTATTATTGTTCTCAAACATATGCTTCATATTTTGCAAAGATTTTTTAAAGTCAACTCCATGAAGTTTGAAAGGCAATGCCTCATCTCCCCCTAACCAACTCGAGCTAGATACAGAGGACAGAAACGGTCTGCAAAGTACCCTAAGCTTCTGTGGGAAGTCGTGTCGAGGTTAGAATTGAGTTTCAGCAGCCCCCAAAGTTGTCTTTGAAGCATTACTTGTTTTAACATTTTAGTTTTAATGAAAACTCAAAGACAATTTACTATTATGAAAAGAATGAGAATTATAGGCTGCTCGAAGGTGTGGGGCCACCTAATACCTCTCCTATGCCATAACCACATAGCTTACAGTATCATCTACTAAAGAAAACATCTTCTGCACACAAATTAGCTTTAGAACTGATCAAGGACACCTGACCAAGGAACAGGGATCACCTTTCACAGGTGGGCACCCAAAGCAAAGAAGCCTCACACTTGTCAAATGAAGCCACAAATATTGGGATACTTTTTTAAGGATTAAATGTTTATTGTATCACATGTGTTTTAAAGAGTGTATTTTGATGTGAAAATACAACCAACTGGAAGGCCTCCCATCAATATTATGAAATGCAAAGAACATGGACACGTGTTATTTCCCTTAGAAACTTTTTCTTAGAAATATAATAGCTATAAACTATGTGAAAAATTCTAAGAGAGAAGTGACATACTTAAAGTTCTATAACAATGTATATACTTATCTGAATAACATCTAAATTAAAAAGCTGCTGTTAGGGAAAAACGTTGGAAGAAATGTGCAAGTATGAATTGGGGAGCAAATGGTAATCATGTTCCCGATTTTCAAGTTCCCACTATGAGATCATAACTATATTAAAAGCCCATGTCCAGCAGGAAAACAACCACTTAGGGGAATTAAAAGACCCACAGGACACTTGTTCACTGAACCACACAAGAGATGGGGTGGAACAGATGTTTGATGGAAGCCTGCTTCCAACACTATTTGAATGTCTATGTCTCATACTCAGCATATATAGAAGAGTCCACAAAGAGCAGCCACAGAACAGAATAGGGAGGGAGAAGACGTTACTGGACTATGGAGCAAGCTGGTTTGAAATAGGGGTTTCTATTAAATTAATTTTTGATGCTGAGCATTAGACAATCCCTTTACCTTCCTGCTAAGATGGCACTACTCCGGCTACAGGCTGGAAGGAAGATAGACAGTCCCAGGCCCAGCTGTTTCCAGCTCTGGCGAGGAAGGCAATATAGGTGATGATCTAGGTTATGTCTGTAGCTTTCACAAAATAGGATTAGAGTAAGCCCTAGGCACTGCGACTACATGTCACTAATATAGACCAAACACAGATGGTAAATTTTCAAATCATATATTTTTTTCAACTCAGGAGAAAGCGTGTGTCTTAGGCTAGAGAGCTAGCAAATGACGGAACTGCTAAGGTGGCCCAAATGGTCACATCGGCTCTTCCACCAATCAAGATGCAGATATAGATAAACTTGATGACAGATACAGGTTCTTTGTCTCCCACCATCAATCAATATCTGGTAGCTGCTTCTCATGTGACTTAGAAAGGCCTCTCGCTTTCCCTTTTAGCCTGATTTGATTCTCCACTGCAGCTTCCAATTCTAATCTCCTCTGAAAAAAAAGAATCCATCAGTGCAATGGACCTGCCGGAGTGGCTATGCCTAGGGCTTTCAGGGAAAACTCCCAACAGCTGCATTTCTAGTCACAGCTGGAGCAAAGCTCAGGCTCCTGCTGAGGCCTTGGCACAAAGACCAGCGACATGGATGTCACAGACCTGGAAGAGACTTCAAGAAAAGATTCTTCCCTTCAGAGATGCGACAGCCTAGGAGAAAGAATTCTCAAGGCCTACACCTGACCAGATAAGAAGAAACTCATTTAGAACAAATACAACATTCAAAGCTATTGTTTTTCACCACAGAAATTAATTGATTAACTTTTCCCTCTGCAAATATATTACTGAAAGTTTCTCAATGCACAAACCCTCCAAACAAAATTAATGGTTTTGTTTTGAAAATTAATTTAGATATTAAAAAATTATGTTTTCCACCAAGATCTCAGTTACTCAGATTAAATATTAACCAAAAGCTGTCTTCTGCTTAAATGGAATTTAGCCTTTGAAGTGTTTTTATTAATCTTTTCTGATGGAGGTGCTTGAAATTCCAAGAGAGTGGTTCTGCCACCGCTCCTGCATCACTTACTGTAATTTATTTTCAGAACATAATTCTATTTATAAATGAAAATCCTATTAAAAGAAGACAAGAAAAATTAGTCCTAGACTTTGCATTGGTAGAGTAGAAACAAAATGAGCGGCCTAACCTGAAGTGACATTTACAAATTACCTGTTAATTTAAACCGGGTTGAGGGATGACAGGATTTAGTCAGACTGACAGAAAGTACCAAAGCAATGACAGTTGAGTCTGGAGTGGTCATAAAGCTCTCCCTGCTACCACATTTATCTGCGTTCTTCTACTAGCCCAATGCTCCCCCCCCAAAGCTCCCTGCCTTGTAAATAATATATTTCTAAAAATATTTACACTTTTGGCAGGTAAAGGAGAAAGAGTGGTACCCAGGCAGGGGATTTACTCCTGTTTCAGGGTTTGAAGTCATTGACTGAAAGTGGCTTTTGGCATTAGTTATGTTAGTGTCCTGCATACCTAATCCCTAATAGCAATTGTTTTCTTCTAAGGTGTCTTCAGTTAAATAGAAGGACCCCAAAAGTCAGTAAGCTTGAACAGCCTTACATCTGCATGGAAGCGCATTGACCCTCACTGCGACCCATCCTGAATTACAAGTGCTGAGCAAGGGCTTCCCGTTTTGTTTTTGTTTTTGTTTTGTTTTGTTTTGTTTTTTAAAGAATTCTACTAGATTTACAGATCGGAACATTCACGAACATCTATAGAAAATCTAAAGACAACAATTCTTTTAAAAATGTCTTAGAGAGAAATAGAATTGTTTTGGAAATGGATTGCTTTAGTCCAATGGAAATCACTTCTAGCAGTAATAACTAGCTGAATACATACATTTACAAGATCAGATACTTTGACTAAATATCTAAATCGTTTTAGTAATTTATCTTTTTCCCAAAGCTTCTAGTCTACCTTAAATTTACATAAGGTTGTATGATTTTCTCAGGTGAGGCATATTCTTGGGAGCACTAATAAGAGGTATATTTTTAAATATAGTGGATGCACAACACACAAGAAATGTACACAGTCACAACAAATAACACATCATATGCAAACTGCACATATATCCACAATGCACAAATACACAAACACAGTTTGGTCTTTTCTGACCTCTATTTCTCTTAAAAGGCAGGATTTCTGTTTGCTTTTTAAAAGAATTCAAAGCTCATGTTTGTTTATTTATTTTTATTTTGTAATACATCAACAGTAAACACATTAGGTAAAAATGGAATACATAGAATTTTAAAATGTAGTTGAGTAAAGCAGAAATAGTTTTCTTATATCTCTAGTGAGGCTTTCTGGTGTATCATTTGCCTGCAGCTCATCAGGGCTCCTATGCTTTTCCCTCTTTAGCTGAGTTTCTCTGTCTCTGAATTCAGCATAAGTCAAAGAACAGTTTTATTCTTTCATTTTGTTGACACACTCTCAATTTCTATTAAAAGCACAAGGAGAATTCTGCAGCACAAAAGCACTTATTGTGTTAATCCTGCCAATCCATGAGCATGGAAGATTTTTCCATTTTTCTGAGGTCTTCTTCAATTTCCTTCTACAGAGACCTCAAGCTCTTGTCATACAGATCTTTCACTTATTTGGTTAGAGTCACACCAAGATACTTTATATTGTTTGTGGCTATTGTGAAGGGTGCTTATCCTTTGAGTATAGGAAGGCTACTGATTTGCTTGAGTTGATTTTATAACCAGACACTTTGCTGAAGTTGTTTATCAGCTGTAGGAGTTCTCTGGTGGAGTTTTATGGTTCACTTAAGTATACTATCATATTATCTGCAAATAGTGATAGCTTGTCTTCTTCCTTTCCAATTTGTATCCCTTTAACCTCCTTATGTTGTCTAATTACTCTAGCTAGTACTTTAAGTACTATATTGAAAAGATATGAAGAGAGGGGGCAGCCTTGTCTAGTCCCTGATTTTAGTGGGATTGCTTTAAGTTTCTCTCCATGTAGTTTGATGTTGGCTACTGGTTTGCTGTACATAGCTTTTAATAGGTTTAGGTATGGGCCTTGAATTCCTGTTATTTCCAAGACTTTTAATATGAAAGGATGCTGAATTTTGTCAAATGTTTTTTCTGCACCTAGTGAGATGATTGTGTAGGTTTTTTTTCTTTGAGTTTCTTTATGTGGTGGATTGCATTGATGGATTACCATATATTGACTCATCCCTGCATCCCAGTGGATGAAACCTACTTGATCATGGTGAATGATCATTTTGATGTGTTCTTGGATTCGGTTGGCAAGAATTTTATTTAGTGTTTTTGCATCTATGTTCATAAGGGAAATTGGCCTGAAGCTCTCTTTCTTTGTTGGATCTTTGTGTGGTTTTGGTATCAGCATAATTGTGGCTTAGTAGAACGAGTTGGGTTGTGATCCTTCTGCTTCTATTTTGTGGAATAGTTTGAAGATTATTGGTGTTAGGTCTTCTTTGAAGGTCTTATAGAATTCTGCACTAAAACCATCTGGTCCTGTGCTTTTTTTGGTTGGAAGACTTTCTATGAGCCTTTCTATTTCTTCAGGGGTTATGGGACCATTTAGATGATCTATTTGATCCTGATTTAATTTTGGTATTTGGGATCAGTCTAGGAAATTGTCCATTTCCTCCAGATTCTCCAGTTATATAGGTTTTTGTAGTAGGATCGGATGATGTTTTGAATTTCCTCAGTTTCTGTTGTTATATCTCCCATTTCATTTCTAATTTTGTTAATTTGGATACTGTCTCTGTGCCCCTTGGTTATCTATCTTGTTGATTTTCTTAAAGAACCAGCTCCTATTTTGCCAAAAGCAATATACAAATTCAATGCAATCCCATCAAAATCCCAACTCAGTTCATCATAGAGATAGAAAGAACATTTCTCAAATTCATCTGGAATAACAAAAAACCCAGGATAGTTAAAACTATCATCAATAGTAAAAGAACTTCTGGGAGAATCAATATCCTGGACCTCAAGCAATACTACAGAGCTGTAGTGTTAAAAACTGCATGGTATTGGCACAGTGACAGGGAGGTGGATCAATGGAATAGGATTGAAGACCCAGAAGTGAACCCACACATATATGGCCAATTGATCTTCGACAAAGGAGATGAAAACATCCAGTGGAAAAAAAGAGAGCCTATTCAACAAATGGTGCTGGCTCAACTGGAGGTCAGCATGCAGAAGAATGAGAATTGATCCACTCTTATCTCCTTGTGCTAAGCTCAACTCCAAGTGGATCAAGAACCTCCACATAAAACCAGACACACTAAAATTAATAGAAAAGAAACTGGGGAAGACCCTTGAGGACATTGGCTCAGGGGAAAAGTTCCTGAACAGAACACCAATTGCTTATGCTCTAAGATCAAAAATAGACAAATGGGACCTCATAAAATTTCAAAGTTTCTGCAAGGCAGAAGACAATGTCAAAAGGACAAATAGGCAACCAACAAATTGGGAAGAGATCTTTACCAACCCTACAGAGGGCTAATATTCAATGTATACAAAGAACTCAAAAAGTTAGACCCCAGAAAACCAAATAACCCTATTAAAAATGGGGTACAGAGCTAAACAAAGAATTTTCACCTGAAGAACTTTGGATGGCTGAGAAGCACCTTAAGAAATGTTCAACAGCATTAATCATTAGGGAAATGCAAATCAAAACAACCCTGAGATTTCACCTCACACCAGTCAGATTAAAAACTCAGGAGACAGCAGGTCTTGGTTTCTTAGGCCTTCTTTATCGTTTGGATTGGGACAGTTTTGAAGAACACTAGCCAGTTATTCTGTAGAGTACCTCTCCCTTTGGGATTTTATACCATTTTTCCTGATGAGATTAGTGCTTGTATATTTGGGGAGGATACCATTCCTGATATAAATTTTCAGGGACTATATAGTCAGTGTGACTCATCACTAGAGGTTTTAATCTTGATTTCCAAATCTAAGCAATGTTCAACAGATATTCATTTCTCTAAGTGCCTACTATATACTCTTCTTGGCAAACAGGTCACTAAGTAGATCTTCATGCTCAGGGGCACTGAAGACTGGTAAGGAGTACCAGAGACCATCTCCTGGAGAGGAGACCTTCTCCAAAAATTATGTTGACTCCTTCTGCAGGGAAGATACTTCTCTTATTATTTTACTTGCATCTATTCATGGTTTTATAAACTCACATATTTATCTTACATTTCGGGTTACTATAATTTTGGTTGTTGCTGTGGCTCAAAATTTTCAAGCTTTGTTGCTTTTATCTTAAGACTTCTCTTTACAGGGTCACTCTCTTATCAAAATGGGCTCTGCCCTGTTAGCATAACACTATCCACTCTGGCTAGGGACTTTGTGCCATAGCCTTAAGCACGCCACAGAGGTCGTAGATTTTCCTCTTCCTGCTTAATAAGCCACTGTAATTAAGCTCATATCCCTCCTCAAAACCAGGAATTGTGACCTCAGAACTTTGATAGCAGACTTCATAAGGATCTTTCTTAGAAGGAACAATTTATTGGAAGATATAAGGGGCTATGTCCCCTATGGGTCAACACTTCAGAATGATTATGGGGACTCAGGAAAGAAGCAGGGAGACAGAGTCCCAAGGTAATCTAGTCACTGCCCCTTTGAGCTCGGTTTCAGCAACAGTCTCAGACTGAAGACAGGTGATGAATTTGGGTTCATAGTGAAGTTAGTTGAGAAGGAAATGAAGACAGGTTTAACAGGAAAGATTAGTGGACTTTCTACCTCTGGGCACTAAACGTCTGCTTTGGTCCTCACTAATCAGTTTTCCACATGCCTCCTGCCATTTGCTTTACTTAGGATGAGTTCCTAGAGCTCAGATTGCTGCTCCGTGCTGGCTGCCTTCTCTCTCTCTCTCTCTCACTGCCCTCCATTTAACCCACTTCTTTTTTCCTAAGTGCCTGTGCATAGAGGGCTGGTCAAGGGGGAAATTATGTTGATTAGGAAGCATGGTCCAATTAAGTCGGACATGATGGGGAAATTGCTTTAGAGTCCAAATATATACCTGCAGGATAGAGGGCCTCTGTAACACCTGCATAAAGAGTGTACAAATTTCAGAGCGTATAGCTCAGGGCAAAGAAAATGGAAGGCTGATAAATTTGCATGTAAAAGTGATTAGGGACAGCTAAACAATAATACCTATCTTGTCGGCAAGAGGAAATGGTGTAGATTTTTCTCTAGACCTGTGATATTTAGAAAACATCTGCTTTTTAAAATAATAGAATTAGAGATACAAGGAAGGTTAGGGTATTGGCAGATTTTAGTTCTTGCCTTTCATGATTTTTTCCCCTTTACTCTGACCCTCTCCCACTCAAATCTTCACATGGCACCCTGCTCATAGCAATTGCTGATCACAGTTTCCATCTGAGGAACAAGACTTGAGGAGTGTTCTAAGTCTTAAATGACATGAGCTATAGGAACTGGGACTGTAGAGGGCCAGAGGACATCACAGAGAGACCACTGACTGAGAAGAAGCTTTGGAAATGCTCTGCCTACCTCATCTGACTGCTTTGGTAAGGTTTTTATAGTAGTTGACAGATTATGTAATCTACCCACCCCGTGATAATGCTTTTCTCTTTGGTGTAGAGAAATTGTTAGGGCATTTCTATTTCAGCTAGTCTCTAGTTAATAATCAATAGTCCTGTTGTCTAATGAAGGGATGGCCTTGACACGGGCCTTTGTGCAGTGTTAAGATAACATTGATCGCTATCATTATCATATGCCCTTGATATACTGAATAAGGACATGAATATCAATCTTAGAGCAGAACATTTCATAAATCTTAGAGAAATAGCTAGGATTGTCCAAACCAGCATATACTTCTTGACAGCAAAGTGACAGAGGAGTCCAAGACACAGATCATTTATAATTTATCTCTAAGCCCAGACTGAAGTAAAACTCAAAACTAGCATTTAGTATAAAAAGTGTTTGTCACAGAACTCAGAGGAGCTCTCCATTTTCAATGGTTTCTGAAGAAACTTTTGGGATAGAAGGAGGAAAAGATATTTTGTTTTGTTTTGTTTTGTTTTGTTTTGTTTTGTTTTGTTTTGTTTTGTTTTGTTTTTCTTTTGGCCATTCCCTTTCTGAAGAGTGTTTTGGATTTTACAATAATTTTCGATTACTTGCTAATAGAAGGCATGAAGCAGGATGGGCCAGGCTAATATTCAATATGGCTGAGGAGCTGTCAAAGCAGTATCCCTTGTCTAATATGCTATCTATAAGCTAGTCCTAGATTCCAACCTTTGCACTTAAGTGCAAAATGGCATCAATACTGAAGCCAAGTGTGCTGACAGAGAGATATAGTCTACTGGTGGGAAACAAAAGTAGGAGGATTGTAAGTTTGATGTCAGCTAAGCACACAGTAACTCTGAGGAGAGCATGAACTATAATGTGCTACCCAGCCACTTCCCAGACTTAACCAAAAAGCTGAAAACTCACTCTGATTGAGAAATACTAGTTATTCATGAGGTTGTTTTGATTAAGTGGGTGTTAAGGGGTTTAAGTTGTTCTGTATTGACAGATAGCAAACAATTCAGAATGAGAAATATTGGATCAAAATTTGAAGGTAAGTCACTTTTAAAAATAATATTTCTTTTTATAAGACACTGCACTAATGGCTCATCAACTTTGCTGGGCATCTTCACCACAAATAGGAAGAGACCTTGTTCAGAGAGTTGACCTGTTCTTGGTAACTCTCCAGTCTGGAGAAGACACTCAATGCTGTGTGGAGATTCTGGAGATGGAAGCAAATTCACACTAAGTATTTTTTTCTATATTCTTTGTTTACATTCCAAATGATTTTCCCTTTCCAAGTTCCCCCCTCCCCCTAAGTCCCATAAGTCTTCCCCAATCAACCCCCTCCCACTCCTCTGTCCTGGCAATCCCCTAAATGCTGCATCAAGCCTTTCCAGGACCAGGGCCCTCTCCTTCCTTCTTCTTGGGAATAATTTGATATGTGGGTTTTGTTTTGGGTATTCTGAGCTTCTGAGCACATTTTATGTATCCATTCATTCATTGAGGGACATCTGGGATTCTCTGGGGTCTAACTTCTTGAGTTCTTTGTATATATTGGATATTAGCCCTCTGTCAGATGTAGGGTTGGTAAAGATCTTTTCCCAATTTGTTGGTTGCCATTTTGTCCTTTTGATAGTGTCCTTGGCCTTACAGAAACTTTGTAATTTTATGAGGTCCCATTTGTCAATTCTTGATCTTAGAGCATAAGCTATTGGTGTTCTGTTGAGGAACTTTCCCCCTGTGCTCATGTCCTCAAGGGTCTCCTGGGCACATACCCAGAGGATTCCCCAGCATGCAATAAGGACACATGCTCTACTATGTTCATAGCAGCTCTATTTATAATATCCAGAAGCTGGAAAGAACCCAGATGTCCCTCAATGTAGGAATGGATACATAAAATGTGGTATATTTACACAATGGAATACTACTCAGCAATTAAAAACAATGAATTCATGCAATTCTTAGGCAAATGGTTGGAACTGGAAAATATCATACTAAGTGAGGTAACTCATTTACAAAAGAACACACATGGAATGCAGCCACTGATATGTGGATATTAGCTCAGAAGCTCAGAATACCCAAAACACAATCCACATATCAAATCATTCCCAAGAAGAAGGAAGTAGAGGACCCTGGTCCTGGAAAGGCTTGATGCAGCAATGTAGGGTATTGCCAGGACAGAGAAGTGGGAGGGGGTTGATTGGGGAACTGGCAGAGGGAAGAGGGCTTATGGGACTTATGGGGAGGAGGGAACTGGGAAAGGGAAAATCATTTGGAATGTAAACAAAGAATATAGAAAATTAAAAAAAAAGAAACCATTACCAATCAGAAAAGAGACAATGTTTCTCTGCAATGGTCCTCTTGCATAGGATGAAAACATTAGTGAAATCCAAATAAACTCAGGAGTTTTAGCAGTAGTACAGTTTAAATGCAGGCTTCTTACCTCTGTGAAATATACCATGGCAACAGAAAGTGTTGATGCCAGAGGAAGCTCAATGAAAAAAAAATAAGAAATGTTCATATCCTTTTCAAATTTCCTGTAAATCAAAAGAACTTCAAAGGAAAAGGTTATACACAAGATACCAATATCTTTATCTTTATAATGACCACCCTAAAATTTATATACTGCATAGAAAGAAATAAAAATATGATAGCATTTTTGTCAAGAAAAAGAATGCAAGAAGAAAGGTTAACTTGATTATTTTTTTCTCCAGTAGCATGAATAACATAGCACCTTCAAGCATAGCATCTTCAAACACTATTTTAGCTACAGAGTATGGATGAAGCTTCCAGGTCAATACCAGCTGTGTTTATCCATGTGCTAAGATTCAGGTGTGTGGTGTTTTCAGCAGTAGAATTTTGCCATCCGATTCTGGATAGCGATCAGATGCAACTGCAACTGCCTGTAACCTTTGGGAGGATCGTCGGAGCCCACTAACAACACAATGGAAAAGACGTAGCCCAGGCCCTGGCCCTGAGCTGTCCATTTGTTAGCCCATGTGTCTGGTGGGAAGCAATGTCCTTGCTCCTACCACCTCTATTATAGGGCAATCCCATTTACACACATTTTCACATGTTCACTACATGCTCCAGGAATCATCTAGACATAGTATGTTTCCATGTGGTGTCATCAAATGTCTTCAGTGTTAATTATCTATCCCTCCTTCTTCTACTCGGTCCTCCTATCTAGCCTCCACCTCATTTACCTCTCTATAAAACATTTACCCCTCCTTGGTGTATCAATGACTGCTTGGGTTCGGGTGTGGTTGTTTATGTCCACGTTGAGATTCTCCATGGAAGTTCTAATTAATGGAACACAGTTTCCCATGTGCCTTCTATGTAGTCTCATTCTATTTCATCCACCCCACTGGCCTCCAGGAGAGGCCTTCTCTGCAAGTCTTACACGCTCTCTCACTGTCTGTCCTTCCTTATGGTGCAGGGCACAGCTAAATTATGTTGTATATTTGTGTATGAATGTTATATTTATAAGTGTACATATCCCTAAAGGCTTTAGCATGAGTTACATTTTTGTAGCTTGAATATAGTACATATTCAAAACATCAGTTTTCAAAAAAACAAGAAAATTTCTTGAATAGTTTTTCTCCTTCTACAAGAGTAAAGTCAAAATTTTCCCTAGGCTATTTAATAATGCATTAGATCAATTTGAAGATTTTTTTTTATTTTTGCTTTAAGAAAAAATAGCTTTTGGTCTTCTCTGGGTTTCTTTTTTCTTTTTCTTTTCCTTCTTTTGTATATGGTATATAGAAAGACTATTTCAAGACAATCTTTCAAGGCCATGCCTATCTATTGAGTTCTTTGCATTTGTCAAAGATTTTTCTTTCTAGTGACAGTGTGGAACAAAGCAAATACCTAGAAAAAATACAGTTTTAAATCCAGCTTAAAACAGTTTTAAGTTTAGTTGGACCTCTTGGGAGTAAGAATAAAGGGAAAAAAGAGGAAAAAGACATTTGAGTTGAAGTTTTAAGAATACTTGCAAGTTTAAAAGAATAAGAAGTAGAAACCTACACAGAGCACATGGGCTCAGTCCAAGAAACATTAATTATACAAGATGCATGGTATGAAGATTTTAAGAGGGTAAGTCTAAGAAGAGACAGTATATGGTTGTATGTTTGGGAGTGATGCTTGATGCTCTTCTGTTTTATTCAGATTTGCATGACTATAGCAAAACACCTATACAGATTACTTTAAAAGGAGGAATGATTTATTTTGGTCCTGACTTTTGGATATTTTCTTCCATAGTCTCAATCAATTGGCTACTTGTCTTGGAGCTTGCGATGAGGTTTTGTAGGTAGCCTACTGAATGGCTCCGGGAACATGGGAGAAAGCGGTGACCAGGCATGGAGATCCACTTCAAGAGCATGTCCTTGAGGATTCTGCTGACCATTCAGGAGATACCTTCTGAGAAGCAAAAGGAGTCAGGGACCAAGTTTCCAATTCATGAGCCTGGGGGGGGGTCATTAAAATTTAAACATATGAACTAGAGAGGTGGCTTAGCAGTCAAGAGCACTGAGTGGCCATCCAGAGGAGGTAGATTTGACTCCCTGCACTGATGTGGTAGCTCACAACAATCTCTAGCTCCAGTTCCAAGGGGATCTGTCATCCTCTTCTGGCATCTGTGAGTGCTGCATGCACATGGTATACAGGCATACATGCAGGCTGAAGACTCAGACACACACAAAATAAAAATAAATACTGGAAAATATATTAAAATCTGATCAGAACACATAAAAGTAACATGTAAATGTTGCATTATAAGTTAAAAGATCTGAGGTTTTTAACTTATCAGCATTATATTGGTCATGACTAACATCAAAATTTAAAAATGTATACTAAGAAAACCATGCATCTAGTTATCTATTATTCGGGGAGAATAGCTATTGATTCATTAAAGACTTTGAAATCAGCTTTATAAATACAGATTGACTAATAACAGCATCTACTGTTCAGATCTCAGTTAGAAACACAGGCAGTTTACCCTGGTGTGAATTCAATATGTAAGATTAGATCTGTGGGGAAACTGGTGGAGAAAGCACACGGAAGCCCCAAAGAGTTACAAAAATCAGGAAAACTCAAAGATACTGCCTCTGGTGTCAGCCTTCTTCAGTACCTGAGTGTTATGAAGAAGAATCTAGAAGAATCTTGCGTCTCTCCTTTGCCAGCCACCTTCCTAGCGTTGTCCCACAGCAGCACCATCTCCTGATTCTGGTTTTCCATCTACCAATGTCTTCATTAGTAGATTCTAAAGGAAAAGGCTGCTGGCAGAAATGATAAGAAATTCAGTTCCATTCTCAAAGTTCCTGCTGTCGAGATGTGACAGGACATGGCACTGAGTTGCCAAGAGTGACAAGCTATAATATGGATTAAAGGAAGGAAAAGTACAACTTAAATTGCGTTTAAAGGACAGTGAGAGTAAACTATGTCATTCTCAAATACATTGGTAAAATAAAACAACAAAATAAAAGAGGGAACTAGCTTCTAAGAAGTTTGCAAGTCTAATTCCTCAAAGTTCCTCCAACGCAGAGGAACTAAGGGACTATGAGCCTTGTCCTGGCCAATCACTGTGCCCTTTGACTCCAGGGCTAGTTGATGCACTATCAGATGTTAATAATTATGAATCACTGTTGCAGGATATTTGATCACTCTGTGAAACCCAAGCTTGTGTTGTTCATTGGGGAAAAAATCTGCTTTGTTTTGTTTTGTGGTGTAAATCAACCTTAGCACACACCTTCAATCCATGCACGAGCCATCTGTTTATTTTAAACAGGACTAAATAAAATCAACAATAGGTCAAGAATCAGAGCAAGCAACCAGTTGACACAGTGTGGAAATAGGAAGAAAGCATGTAGACTAAGAGGAAGTCTGGAGGACAGATAGAGAGATGCACAGGAAGTAGAATTGCGGGACATTCAGTTTGAGGGTTTTTGAGATGGAGTGGAGAAGGAAAGTTTTCTTTGGTGACATTGGCTCTCTGAGAAGGAAGGCCAGCTGGGTGCTCTTTGCCTCTCTGAGCAGGCTCTCACCCCAGCATCTGGGTCCTGACTCTTTATTGGTAAAATTGAATGTTTAAAATTTTGTTAAAACAAACAAACAAACAAAAAACCCATAAAAACAAGGCTTCAAGTGGGAATTATTATGACATATTACAGAGTTCTCTGTAAGTATCTTAGACAGATAGATTAGATCTGTAAAAATATTGTAGTTGGAGGTTAAAGATAAGGCTCGGTGGTTAGAAGAACTGGCTGGTCTTGAACAGGACTCAAGTTCAATTTCCAGCCATCAGTCATTCCAGTTTCAAGGAATCCAATACCGTATTCTGTCTCCATGGGCAACTCCCATGCATGATCCACACACACACACACACACACACACACACACACAGGCTTACACCCTTGGCTGATGCACTGAGCACAGCTCATTTCTTCTGCCCGCAGGTGGCATCCTCTAGCTCCTCTGTCCATCTCAGTCCTTTGATTCTATGCCTTTTCTTATCTTCCAAAAGTGTCTTTGCCTCAATCTTGTCTTCTATCTCCACTGAGTAGCCCAAATCTCGTCTTCCTTTCCTCCTCCTCCTTTTTCTCCTCTTTTCTCCCTTCTCCTCCCTTCTCCTCCTCCTCCCACTCCTCATCTCCTCCTTCCTCCCTCTTCCCTTCTCTTCTTCCTCCCTCCTCTCTCCTCCTCTTCTGGTGATTCATGTTATTTTGTTTTACAAAACACTGCTTTCCAGTGCGCTTTCCTTGAGGTGCAGGGTGGCCGTGAGGCTCTCCTTATATCACACTAGTGTTTCTGTCTTAGGCTTTCTATTACTATGATAAACACCATAACCAAAAGCAATTTGGGGAGGAAAGGGTTTATTTGACATATGCTTCTATCTCTCTATTTATCATGCAAGGCTATGAATTCAAACAGTACAAGAACCTAAAGACAAGCTGATTCAGAGACCATGGAAGAGCTCTGGTTATTAGCTTGAACATCATGGCTTGCTGAGCCTGCTTTGTTGTAGAACTTAGAGCCACCCACTCAGGAGAAGATCCATGCATAAGGAACTGACCTGTATCCTATCAATCACTAATTTAAATGCCCTATAGGCTTGCCTGCAGACAGATTTTTTTCCTTAATTGAATTTCCCATTTCTCAAATTACTCTACCTTGTGTCAAATTTTACACAAAAAACTATTCAGCACAAATGGCCTCGTCAGCCTGACACACAAACACATCACTGTGAAGCTGTAACCTTTCCTTTTTTGTTCATCCCCAAGATCAAATATTAATATTAATATCACAATATAAAATATTTCCAGTTTTAAAAGCCCCAAAGTCTTTAAAATTTCAAACAAGTAAAAGTTTGAAGTCTCTTCAAAATATCTGAACCCTGCTTTAAAATCCAAAATCTTTTTAAAAAAAAAAAATCCCCAAATCTCCTTAAAAATTTAAAGTTTCCCAACCCTGGACTCCTGTCGAATAAAAAGGTAAATACCTTTCTTTCTTCAAGAGGGAAGAACCAGAGCATAGTGCCAATATGAACAAAGCAGAACAAAATCTCCCTAATGTAAGTCATTCAGTGTTCAGTGTCTGAGCTCCAAAGAGCGGGGTCACTTCTCTGTCTCTTGCCGTTGTAGCACACACAGATTGTCTCCTAGGCTTGGGTCAGCTACCCTTACACTTGCTGTTGTGCTTGGCAGGTGAACCATGGTACTTGCATCTCCAAAGCACTGAGGTCTTCGGCTTCAACCGCAATGCACTTTTATCCGTAGCCTCTCTTGGATCTTCTTCAGGGACTCCAACCTTGCAATAAATACAGTGCTGAGCCTCGGCGGCTCTCCATGACTCCTTCATGCCTTAAAAACCAACACCACCTGAGCGACTCTTCCAACCGAAGTTCTTATGCCAGCATTTAGTGGATTTGGGGGATGTGTCTTGCATGTGTTGACTCAGAGGAAACACTTCCTAGAAGATGCCACCTCTACAATGCTGGTGTCTTCTTGTTCACTGCTTATTTTTAACTCCATTGAAGCAGTTTCAATTGTCTCAGTAAAGCAAAAGGATTGCTTCAGTAGTTCTCTTATCTTGTTCATCACAGCTGATTCTTCAGCCTCAGCTAACCAGAACCAACAATTCTTAACTCAAAATAGCAAACCACCCAAATAGAGTCAAGGGACTCTCAGAGTTCCCTCTAAAATGTCACAAGCCAGGCTTCTATCATCTGCATTGCTCTGAACATTCTTACCTTTCAAGATCCCACAAAACAGCTGATCAAGCTTTGAACACTTGTTGGCTTTTTTAGCCCAAAATTCCTAAGTTCTTTTGTAATTTTCCTATAAGAATCTCTGTCACAGCAGCATCCCAGTCTCAGTATCATTTTCTCTCTTAGGCTTTCTATTGCTGCAGTAAATACCATGACCAAAAGAAATGTGAACAGTGTCTTTTAGAGTTTTATTGCTATAAAGAGACATTAATCTCTGCAAGTCTTATAAAGGGAAACACTTAATTGGAGCTGGTTTATTGGGGCTGACTTGTAGGTCAGGGGTTAGTCCATTATCATCATGGAGGGAAACGTGGTAGCATGCTGCTACTAAAGAAGGAGCTTAGAGCTCTGAGTCTGGATGATAGGCATCAGGAAGAACATTGTCTTGAGCTTCTGAGACATGAAAACCAATCTCCTAGCTGTGCACCTCTTCCAGCAAAGCCACACCCACTCTAAGGCCACACTTCCTAAGAGTGCCACTCCCTGTAGCCCTGTGAGGGCCATTTTCATTCAAACCACCAGAAGAAGGGAAGGATGGTATTTTTTTTGGCTTTTGTTTGTTTGTTTTTGCTTTTCTTTTCTTTTCTTTTCTTTTCTTGGGTTATGCTTCCACATAATTATTCATTATCAAAAGGAACTCAAGACAGGAGCTCAAACAGGGCAGGAACCTAAAGACAGGAGCTGATGCAAGAGGCACTGAGGAGTGCTGCTTACTGGCTTGCTCCTCCGGGCTTTCTCAGCCTCCTTTCTAATAGAATCCAGGACCACCAACCAGCCCAAGGATGGCTCCACCCACAATGGTGTAGGCTCTCTGTTATCAATTACTAATTAAGAAAATGCTCTACAGGCTTGCCTACCGCCAGACCTTCTGGAGGCGTTTTCTCAGTTGAGGTTCTCTCCTCTCGGATAATGCTAGTTTGCGTCAAGTTGGCAAAAGACTACCCAGAACAATCCTCATTGTTTTCATACATCTCTTGTAAACAAATTCCTATGAGGTTATTCTCCTAAACCTTCCCTTAAATTATGAGAACTGTAGGTCCTCTGATTGTCTTTGTTGTGTTAATTCAAGTCATGTTAACTCCCCCTTTAAGGCCAATTGAAGTTTCAGGGTCTCTGGATAAGATTTATGACATATACATTATTGCCTAGGAAATGGATCTTATATTGGGGAAGAAAGGCAAGTTTCCGCAACACGGAACCAGGTAGCCACACCCATGGGCTCTGCCACTAGATGCACAAGGGCTCTGGCATCTCATGTAGTATGAAAACAGATTTTTTTCGCAGCTGAATCTGTTTCCTTTGTAACTTCAGTCCATGGCAGCTGCATCTTCAGTGTGGCAGGTAATCCAAACTGGGTGAAATTAGCAGGAAAATGTGCTTATTTGCATGTTGTCACCTAAAATAGTTTATGAGATGGGGGAATGGAGGGAAAAGCAGATGCAAAATGACTGTGGTTACAGCCAACATAAGTTAGGCTATTACTTTCTAATCCTGTTGATGATAGGGGACTGCCAGACACTCTTGATTCTTATGTGTAATCAAAAGCAAAGATCCCAAGGAAAATCCAGCATACCGGGACATTGTCTTGTTTGCCAACACTCCTTTGGGACTCTGAAGTCCTTAAAGCAACGAGCAGATTACAATGAAGCATAAATACACCGTTTTTATATCAGACAGATACAGTTTTATTCTAAAATGGCCTGTTTAGAGGAAAATGATACCTGGCCTTGACAGTCCAATCCTGAAATGGTTCCATTTAAGAGCAACACAGCTTGGGTATACTCATAAGTATCTGAAAATTAAATTTTTTGTTATCCACAAAACTTCACACTTATAAGAAAAGCCACAAAATAGTAATGTCTTTTCTGTTATTTTTTTTAAACTTAATGAACAGACACAATCAGAGACATGGCAATTCCTCCACCATTAGCTACAGAATTTCATCATTGTATGGTTCAGCTTAAACAACAGATGGGGGTAGGGTGAAGGACTGGTGTTCCAGAACAACCAGAGAGGGTCAAATTCAAGTTTAGGAATTAATGGAGAAAATAATCCCCACCCCCTACACACACACACACACACACACACACACACACACACACAGAGAGAGAGAGAGAGAGAGAGAGAGAGAGAGAGAGAGAGAATCTATAGAAGTAGTCTGGATAGACGCATAGAGACAAATAGTCTAGAACCTAAATATCCACCGCATAGGGCCTGTTTCCTGATTATTTTGCTGATGACCAACATTGTAACTGAGCAGTCCATTGATCCAGGCTCTAATGTAGATACTTATCTGTATAAGAGAATAACTATTATTTTCCTCAATGATTATTGCCAGCCTTGAACAAGCTACTAAACATTATGTCATTAGACCATAACAAACTACTGATATGTGGTATAGCTATAATGATGCCTGGAGGCCCAGACTCCTTCCAAAATGAACCATCAATCTATATTAGAATATTTTTGCACATCTCCATTGTGGTGATTTGAATAAGAATGCCTTCCATGGACTCATCTATTTTGAGTGCTTGGTCCACAATTGGCAGGATTATTTGTGAAAGATTAGGAAGTCCAACAAGGTATGTCACTGAGAATAGGCTTTGCCATTTCAAAAGCATTCCTCAGGCACTTCTCCAGGAACACACCTGCTTGTCTGCTGTCATACTTCCTGACAAGGCCATGGACTCTAACTGTGTGGAACTGTAACCCCCACATGAATGCTTTCTTCTATACATTGTCTTGGTCAGGATGTTTTACCACAGCAATGGAAAAGTATTTAAGGTATCCATTCAGTACTAAGTGCCATAGACTTTCCTAAGTATGACCTGAACAATAAGTCTGTGTATGATTTTGAGTCACATGCATGTGCTCATCTAAAACCACCCTTCAATTAAGACATCGTTTTATAAGCAGTTTCTCAAGTGAAGGGATTTTTAAAAACAATGTTCAAATTCTGTCTTGAATAAGGTGCTTTTCCAGGTGTTCTTTATATATAATGGAAAAGACCCTGCTGACCTCCCACGAAAGTCCTTGTGAGGTAATTAGGAAGACTCAGATTTTTTTCAAAACCTATTAAGAGAGAGAGAGAGAGAGAGAGAGAGAGAGAGAGAGAGAAAGGGAGAGAGAGAGACCAACACAAGGCAGTTTACTCACTAAAAAATGTACTACCATTTATACTATGTGTCAATGTCCCAAGTGATCACAGATTCTCTTGTTTAATAATGAGGACTGTAAGTGCCAACAGCGGTACATCAAGCCAAATGCATATTCTGAGTCCTGCCGTCTCAATCGGCAGCATCTTATAGCACCTAACTCACCTCTCAGTTTTTACCTTTTCCCTTCTAGTTAATCCTCAACTGCTAGATACTCCTTACAATGGGTGCCAGTCTGCATCATTTCTATCTAAAACTCTTTAGTGTCTTTCTTTACTCAGAGAAAAGTGCACTGTTGCCTTCTGGATATGATGAGACTGTTGCATCCATGAACTTACAGGAGATGTGATTCCATGTACAAGTCACAAGGTCAAGCCAGATGGCATCTTAGCATAGAGTGGGAAGGGGTTCGTAAGCCCTATCCCTGGCATAGGGAGTAGGTTTTAAGGGTGTGATTTCTGGTAGGTTGACCATACTCTCCAGGGGATGACCCCACACTTGTAATATAGTCAGTTCAAATTGATGTTGATGGGTTATTCAACAAAATGGAGAAAAATAGGAAGTTGGGGGATAGATAGGTGGTGTGGATCTAGAAGGAAGTAAAGAAAAATTTTGGATATGAATATGATCTAAATACATTGTATGAGATTCTCAAACACACACACACACACACACACACACACACACACACACACACACAGTTGTAATGGCAGCCAGGCATGCCTTCTCTTTGGCCTTGACTCTCATCACTGTCACCTTCTAGTTCCTTGACTCTCATCACTGTCACCTTCTAGTTCCTCTGAGTCTATTTCTTCAGGTGTTTTCTCACTTGCTTTCTTCCTAGTGAACCAACTTTTAATCTCGGCACAGTGGCAATCTCTCTGGCCACTGTCCTTATCCTCTTTCCCTGCCTTATATGTCCCCACAGGCCTCACCACATACCTTTCCTTGGTTTTGTCTCCTGCACATCATGTATAGTCACAAAAATATTAAAGGCGCTTTTCATTTCAGTCCTTAGTTGTCCGTGAGCGGATGTTCTTAGAATCTACATTCTCAAATGAGGCCACCAAAGTGGTAGTGAGTTCAACCCAACTTCTCACTTATATAAGCAGTTCTCTTGAACTTATTTCAAGATTCAGGGATCAGAGAGACAGCAGCAAAGGGCCCGAGCAAAGATATCTCCATTATACAACTACATTAGGAGAAAAAAAGAGAATGCAAAGAATGGGAGACACCCTATGTGAGGTGTCACAGTTGTGGAATGGGGAAAATAAAAATCGAGTTCAAATCTCAATCTTTGGCTAACTAGCTCATATAAATAGTCACAAATCAGATTCCAGCCACCTAGAGTTGTGTTGTGTTGAGGCTGGGATTCAAGGAGGATTCAAAGAAGTGACAACATGCATGTTGAAATTAACTCTGAGTAGTGCATAAAAGAAAGCCTATGCTAAGCTAGATTTCGTGGGTGCTACTTTGAAATCAGAACTGAACTACTGGGCAGATATGAGGGGGAGGCGCAGTGGCTATGCAAGACCTGTCATCATCAGGGTCAGGAAGGGCTGAGCAAACACAGCAGAGGGAGAAATCTCCAGCGGGAACTGTTGTTTCAGTTCTCGGAAAATGCAACTCAAGGACCATCTGGAAATTCTCATTGTTAAATGGACGTGGAGAAACACAAATGCTTTATTTCATATTATATAAAATGTGATTGGTTTACAAAGAGGCTATAAACACAAGGAACAAGCTCTTGCTTGCATTTAAAGTAGTTAAAAAATCACAGAGATGCATCAAAAAGTATCACAAAAGACCTGGAATTTTAATAATTTGGAGAGAGATTTTGAAACACAAGGCGGGGGCAGGGATTAGATTCTTGATATCCAGTTCTCATCACACCAGGAATCTCATATTAATGTTTGTTAGGAGAGGAATCCGCCCTAATTCCTACTGCCTTAATGTTGAACAGAAATGTCAATATGTTTTATTCAACCTTTTAGTTTCCCTCATAAGGTAAAATCTGGCTCAGAAATATCAGTCCATGACAATCTTTATAAGTCTAAAATTGTGTGTGTGTGTGTTTGTGTTTATGTGTGTGTGTATCCTTTATAAACATTTTAAAATTACCAAATTTCAATTATTACCCAGAATACCCCTTACATATAGCAATTTGTGTGTGTGTGGAAATATTTATATAAAAATACATTGAAAGACTTTCAAATATTTCTCAAAAGGGTAGGGAGTAAAATGCATTAAAGAAATCATGTGGTTTCTAAGGTTGCATCAGAGGATATTTTAAACAGATTTCCCTCCATCTCTAGCCATCTAGTCTGTATACAGTCACAATGCATGTGATAAGAAGCAATGAGAAAACCTGAGTGACTGGGCAATAATGAAGAGAAATAATTTGATTAAAGAGTGTAACATTTAAAGCCAAAGAAAACTTTACAGAGTTCTTAAAGATGAATGCAGTGCTTAAGGGTAAAGGGAGGAGAAATTTGATTTTACATATATTTTATTAATGTTTTATAATTCAGAAATCTGTTCTTGAAAAGTTCAAAATATCAGTATAACTCTTTCTGATACTATATATGGCCATAGCTAGGTTTGCGTGTAAACACACCACACACACACACACACACACACACACACACACCTTTAAATGGAATTTGCCACTATAGAATATTTAAAATCCAGACTTGCTGCATTTAAAATGTATGGAATTTATTTTTAAACCAGCCATATCTGAATTCAATGCCTTATATTTTGAGTTTTAATTCCAATCATGCTAATTTTAAGTCACAAACATATATCTGCCGGTAATGAAGGTTGTTTAATTAGGTCCAGATAAAATAGCTCCAATTCTGTTTCTGATCCACCTGTCAAAGCAAATCAGTCTTTTACATGGCTAAAAAAAACAAATTAGACTAGCTGATGACTTTTTGAATATTCAAGTAGATGCACCGAGGATAAATCCACACAGAACTTGTGACTGAACAAAAGCCTGAGACGTGACCTAGAGATGAAGATATCTTATTCTGCCAAAAGCAGATTTGCAATACAAGTTTTTCCAGTATTCTGAAGTCAAGGACAGGGCACTGGAAGGAATGAGAGAAGTCAAAAATGAAATAGCAAAACTCTACAAGAAGTAAAAAAATTCCTGTTTTAGGGCAATGCAGGAGCTTACTGTGCTGGCAAAATAGACAGAAACATCAAGGAAGTGTCTGAATAGGAGAGAGTATTTTCTCTTCTAAGGAAATTCCAAAAGAGGAAATACCCTTACTCTCGGAGTCTATAGCCCCCAGAGAAGTTAGTTTCAAGAATTACTAAAGGTAGAAAAACTACCCCTCATGGGTCTGACACACATACCTTTTGAATATTTTTCTCTGCAGCTAGTCTATATTAAAGTATGACAGATGTCAGTATAGATCCAAGTAAATACAGAAGTAAAGGATTTTGAAGTTGGAATGGTAGCCACATGAGCTGGATGCTTTAAATAAGAAGATACTGAAGGGAGAGAGAAAGAAGTCCCTACATCATTGTGAGCCACCTTACTCTAAGGTAGACAGGGTATAATTCTGTCATGCCTACCTTCTGAGAAAAGGCATGACTATCACACTGTCAGACCATGCTCATGTGGTCATGTGACTGTTCTCCTATTTGTTCATCATTACATTCACAGGAGGATCTTCCATTCAAAGAACGAGTTCACGTTTAAATCTGTCATTTTTGAGTTATTTAAACAAAAGGCATTGCTGCAAAACCTCTTCTCTCAGGGACATGCAAACAAGTGTCTACCCACTCTTTTTCAGACCACTGACTGCCAAGTACAATTCTACAAAAAGTCCCACTTGGAGACCTAGTGAGGTTTGGGAGCTTACAGAGCATGTATAATTGGTTGGCTACTAGGAGTATGGACGATTCCAAACTAGCCACAGCAGACAGTCACACCCAAGCATGAAGACTCTCCACTGAACTGCAGCTTTAGTTAACTTTTGTCTGTATTCTTGATCACCTTTTATCTCTTGAAGAACCATCAAGGATCAACAACTGTGATATTGGGGAATGGCTGCTCTTACACTTAACCATTGCTATTCTGATGAAGATAATAGCTACTATGCTCAGAGATAGCCTTCTACAAAAGACATGATGATGATAAATAATGATAACAATAACAACAACAACAACAATAATAGTATTATATTGGAGATGACTGATAGAGAGATGATAGATAGATAGATAGATAGATAGATAGATAGATAGATAATAGATGCACTATTTGCTTTGATATTTTAATTAGGGAAAGATTTAAAAATGAAACAAAAAACAATTTGATATCTATTTTAAATAAACTAATCCCAATCCTGTAACTCTACATTATGATTGAAATTCAAAGCACCCTCCCAAGGTGGATATATTGAAGAATTGATTCTCAATGTAGTAGTATAGAGTTAGAACCTATAGAGGAGATTTGGTAAGCTATTAAGAGCTGGGGAATATTTTGAGTATGTAGTTCATTGGGAGGTACTTTTGAAGATCTAACTTGTCCCAGCATCTCCATTTTCTTTTCCTCTGCTGTCATGAAATGTCTGCAGCATATATCTGCAGCATAGCCCCTTCTTGCACATTCTGACTCTTTGATATGAATCTGTTTATCACATCCAGCCAAAAAAGATGGAGATAGGTGACCAATGAATGACCCATGAACACAAACAAATCATAAAATCTTCTTTTATGTTTATTTGTTTCAGGTAATTTTGTCCCTTTGACAGAAATACACCATTCACAAAATTAATGTAAAATTGCTAATATAGATAAATAAAAATGTAAAATTATGATGTACCTAGACAAATTAGGATACATTTTTTCATAATTTTCAAGAAGGCAGATTCCTTAGATAAAGACACAAACAAGAATCCCAAAAGGTGACCCGCCCAAAGACCTCAGGACACAGGAACCAAGGAGCAGCCTGGGACAGGATCCTTCCAGATTCTGTCTGAACCCTGAGCTGATCCTGTGCCACAGGGCCCAGAGCTGATCCTGTGCTACAGCGCTCCATACCCAAATACCATCAGGAGAAAGCTGGAGCTCCCAGGAGTTCTGACAATGTGAAAACAGATTAGACCACCACTTCTGCTCAATTTTTTGTCCTAAGAGGGACCTGCCCAGAGTAGTCAGGACACAGGAACCAAGGAACAGACAGGGACAGGATCCTACTGATTTCCATCTGCACCCCAGAGCTTAACTTGGGTCAAACCTGTCCATACCCAAATTCCTCCTGGAAAGAACTAGTCTTCCAGGAGTATTGACACACTGGCTTGCAGGAGGAACAAGCCACAGTCAGAGACAGCAAGACCAGCTAACACCAGAGATAACCAGATGGTGAGAGGCAAGGGTAAGAACATAAGCAACAGAAACCAATACTATCAGGAACCTCTCACCATTTCCTTTCATAGAGGACTTAATAAGAGAATTTTTCTATTTCTCTGATTTGATGTTCCAAATAGATTTTAAAAACTAGTTGAGTGCATATTACTTTTAGCTTCAGAAGGTATCATGTATATTTAAGAGGCATTTATCTTTTTACATTTGTTTAATCTCTATAGGAAAAAAGAGTGAATATACTGTGGACTCATAACTCAAATTTAATTTTCATGAGTTTTAGATAGTTTCTATTTATCATGCTAAGACAAATCAATTGATTTAGGCTATTTTAAATATTTGGTCAATGGATAGAAATTATTAGATTTATGCCTAAGTGATTATACATTTAATAATCATACAATGTAGTATTCATGGCTCTGCGTTCCATTCCTTTCAACTGATATTTTGAATAGATGGTTTATATAGTATGGCTTTATGTAGGCTTTCTGCTTCCTTCTTATGTGCTCAATGTCTATACAATATCTGAAAATGCACACCTAAGTACACTTATGTCTTAGAATTTGTTCCTCATTTCTTCTGTGATAAATTGTATTTGAGATCTTTATTAGACATTGTTGGGCTTAGAGACATGATAAGTAATCAAAAGAAGTTACAGTGGTGTATGTGTTTGTGTATGTGTGTGTGTGTGTGTGTGTGTGTATGTGTGCATGTATGTTCATTCTACTAATATCAGGATAAAGTAAACAATTGGAATTGTAAAAATAATATTCATAGTATTAAAAAAGAAATAAAAAGTTTCATGTACAAATAAAAAAAAAGAATTCCAAAAGGCAATAAAATGACCTTTAAATTAAACACCTTTACTCTTAGAGGTATTATTAAGAAAAAAAATGATAGAACTCATTTAAATATGCACACACACAAACACACACACGCACATACCACCACCACCACCACCACCACCACCACCACACCACACACACATTTTTTATAACTCTACCCACAAAATAAAAAAAAGAGAAAAATATTTAGAAAAATATTTCCTAAACTATGATAGGCAAATTAATCCTAAGTGCATGGAAGAAAGTATGTTATTAAGTTAACATAGCTTTGTTCTCACTTTTATCATACAAGCTCAAACTATGGTGAGATAGAAGCACACACACTAGAATGATTAAAATTGAAGATTTAGGATGTCAAGGATTGGCAGGGATATAAAGCAACTGATGTTTCCATCCGTCTTTGCCACACAGCAACACAACTTCCATAGAAAATAAGTTCCTTGTAAGTTAGTAATATATTTTCTTGGAGGAGGACCCAAAACATCTACTCGATTCCACTCTAATTCTGACCCCAGCCATTCCTAGAAATTACTTCATTCCCACATTAGAATCAAGGGCCTTAGATACATCTCAGCAAGTAAGGAACTTGCTGTCAAACCTGAGAATCTAAGTTGGATCCTAGGAAACAATATGGTAGGAGATAGACGCTTCCATTATTTCTTCTCTGACCTCTACAACTGTATTGAGGTGGACACTCATGCCCATACACACACATAAGTAGATGATGATGATGATGATGATGATGATGATGAAGAAGATAGATAGATAGATAGATAGATGATAAATAGATGATATATTGATAGATGATAGAAGATAAATTGTTAGATCATAGGTATATTGATACATGATAGATTATAACTAGATCATAGGATAGATAGAAGATAGATAGATAGATGATATATTGATAGATAATAAAAGATAAATTGTTAGATCATAGATATATTGATACATGATAGATTATAGATAGATCATAGTATAGAGATAGAAGATAGATAGATAGATAGATAGATAGATAGATAGATAGATAGATAGATGTAAAAAATAATCCTAAACCAAGTATTCATCAGTAGAAGATGGCCAGCAAGACACAGAAGACAGCATGTTGGGAAATAGAAACATTTCTTTAAGCCAATGTTGTATACAGTCACAAGGGTATAAAAATGTATCCAAAGTTGTTAAAATAGACACCAGAATGAATATATTTGCTTTATTTGCATTACATATCAATCAAGTTATATTAAAATATTAAGTTGGAAATGTGTGTTCTAAACTTTATATTGTTTAAGCAAAGAATGTGAAGAGCACGAAACTTCAACCTCCAGCTCATCTAACTGATAAAAGAACTGGATCTGAATCCTATCTCTTACATCCCAACCAAACACTGTCTCTATAACAGCTACTAACTCACTGGACCTTAGAACTTATTTCAATGGACTTTAACCTAAATGGCCTGGAGATGAGAGATTTTAGCTTTATAAACAGTAAGAAATTCTATAGAGGTTTTCAGGATAGCAATGGTAGTAGTGGTAGTGCTGGTGGTGCTGGTGGTTGTAATGGTGGTGCTAGTGGTGAAGTTGATTTCTACTTTACAAATGTCATTCTCTTTCATCCAAGTAACAGATGCTAATTTTCATTCTTTTGTTCCCAACACTTATTTTCATATGCTATAAGGATTTAAAAAATGCTGTTTCACAAGGTCACAAGGTAGTATGTAGGCTAGCCTTAGATCTTCATTGTTCAATACAGTAGTGACAAACTACTTGTAGATACTGAGCTGAGACTTGGGGATGCTTCAAACTGAGATACAAAGTAAATTTTCCTGTATATTTCTTCTTTGCTAACAGTAAACAAAACGATGTTAAATTATTAATATTATATTGATTACTAAAACATTGCTACTTAGGATGCATGGTTAAATCAAATATATTTTCAAATTCATTTACTGTATTTGTTTATTGGAAAGTCTTACATCCATACATGTCTCACATCTGTGGGTAGTCATATGTTTTCTGTTGGACAGTGCTAGGGAGGCAGTTACCAGACTCTATTTACCACACTGACTGGATTTTACAGATGTGTCTTCTGGGATAAATCAGTATGATTATGCTTTATCTAATAAGTACCCTTGTATAAACTACTATGCAGTCTTCATACATTTGCATATTCACTGTCTTCTTCAGTCTAAGATTATTGCCACTGAAAGGAAACCGAAATTAACAGAAACTAAGTAGCTGTCCAACACCAAGGTGGCAGAGCGGAGCTTTCAGCCCCAGGTGTTCAAGACTCATGTTCATCCTTTTACTAGTCTAGTGACACACGTGGCTGCCAACGTGGGCAGATACATTTTGGAGTTGAAAAAGTGCAAATTGAGATGGCTTGCCATTGGTAGTTCCTTGTCCTAGAATTGTTACCCTCAGAATGATTTGTCACATGTTGCCCAGGAAATTCAAATGTGTTCCCAAGACTATTGGGCCATGTAAAGCACAGGGATAACTGGGCAGAGTAACATCAGAGAACTCTTAAAGAAAAGAAAATGGACCATATTTTCTTTATTCATTCTTCAGTTGAGGGACATCTAGGTTGTTTACAGTTTCTGGTTATTGTGAAAAAAAGATACTATGAACATAGTTGAACAAGTGTTATTGTGGAATGGTGAAATATCCTTTGGGCATAGGCTTAGGATTGGTATAGCTGAGTCTTGAGCTATAACTGTTCCAAGTTTTTTGAGAAACAGGCAAATTGATTTCTAAAGTGGTTGTACAAGTTTTTGCTCCCACCAGCAATAGAGGAGTGTTCCCTTTTCTCCACATCCTTGCCAACATGTGCTGTCACTTGAGATTCTGAACTTAGCCATTCTGACCAGTGTACAATGGAATCGCAGAGTTGTTTTGATTTGTATTTCCCTGATGACTAAGGACTTTAAATATTTTTTCTAATTGTTTTATTTTATTTTTTTACATTCCAAAATTTGGCCTCCTTCACTGCTCCCCCACCCCGCTTCCCTGAGGCATCAAGTTTCTACAGGATTAGGCACATTCTTTCCCACTGAGGCCAGAAAAGACAGTCCTCTACTACATGTATGTCAAGGGCCATGGACTAGCCCATGTATGCTCTTTGGTTGGTGGCTTAGTCTCTGGGAACTCCCAGGGGTCCTGGCCAGTTGATGCTGTTGTTCTTCCGATGGGATTGCCACTCCTTAATCCTTCCCCTCCCTCTTCCATGGGGGTCCCCAGCCTCAGTACAATGGTTGGCTGTAAGTACCTGCATCTGTTTTGGTCAGCTACTGGTGAAGCCTCTACCAGCCATGCTAGGCTTCTGTCTTTAAGCACAACATGGCTTCAGTAATTGGGTCAGGGTTTGGTGCCTACCGATGGAATGAATCCCAAGTTGCACCAGTCATTGGATGGTTTTTCCTTTAATCTAAGTTCCATTTTTGTCCTTGCATTTCTTTTAGACAGGAACAATTCTGGGTCAAAAAATTTTTAAGGTAGGTTGGTGAAGCCATCCCTCTACTGGGGGCCCTGTCTGTCTCCTGGAGGTTGCCTCTTCAGGTTCCATCTCCCTACTCTATTAAGCATATCCCCACTGAATATGAACCTCTTACATTCCAGGTATCTGAAACTTTCTAGAGGTTCCCCCAACCCGGGCCCTCTACAATTGCATATTTCCGTTCATACTCCTGGCCCTCTGGTTCTCTCCTGTCTTGCACTCTTCCCCCACTCCCACCCACTTCCCTCCCTCCCTGTGATTATTTTGTTCCCCTTTCTAAGTGGGATTGAAGCATCCTCATTTGGGCCTTCCAATTATGGCGGTGCATGCTGGTAGGATTTGCTGAAGGAGGTGAAGGCAGGAGGATCTCGAGTTCAAGGCCAGCCTGGGTTACACCCGAACATTTCTTTAAGTGCTTCTTGGCCATTTGAGATTCCTCTGTTGAACACTCTGTTTAGCTCTGTGACCCCCTTTAAATTGGGTAATTTGGGCTATTCAGTAGGATGCCATTTTTGTCCTATTAACAGTGTCCTTTGCCTTATAGAAGTGTGACAGTTTCATGAAGTCCTACATATCAATTGTTGATCTTAGTGCCTGAGCCATTGGTGTTCTGTTCAGGAAACTGTCTCCTGTACTGAGTTCAAGGCTATTTCCCACTTGTAGCAGAAGAGCAGCTTGGTCTTCATGTCCCAAACAACAACAACAACAGGGACAATCCCACAAGCTGTGGTCTGTGTCGGGGTTACGTTCTTCTAACTGGGCTGCCTTGTCTGACTTCAGTGGGAGAGGATACACCTTGCATCTCAGAGAGACTTGATGTGCCAGAGTTGGGGGATATTCAGGGGGCCCCACCAGCTTGGAGGAGAAGAGGGGAATGGGGGAGGTATTATGAGAAAGGATGACTGTGAGGAAGGCATTGAGCTGAATGTACAGTGAATAAGTAAAATAACAAAAATAAAAAATAATAAAGAAAAGAAAATATGAGAACAAGATTTGTTATTTAAGCCTGACTGCCCATGACGTATTAAAGCAACATAATCTAAGTTTTGTCCTGTGCTCTAGTTAAAATATATGTCATAGTTATTTCAAATATAAAAAATGTTTTATAAACTACACTCCAAATCCTTTTGCTCATGGAGATCACAGTCTAGTTGGGGATGAAGGGAAAGCACATATACCAAAGAAATAAAGTAAGGGAATTCACTACTGTGCCAAGAAGGAAAAAGAAAAAGAAAGAAAGAAAGCTATCAGTGGTGCATGCCAACAGTTACCTATGTTATCCCCTTTTCTTTAGGATGAAATCCCAGCAATCTTTTTTAAGAAGTATCCAGCCTGGCCTGAGGAAATAGGAAGATTTATTTACATCTCTGTACCTCAATCACCTCTTTATAAACCAAATGTAATGATATCCATTTCGCAAAGATGTCATGGAGATTAAATATATAATATAAACACTTAGGACAATGCCAGACATAGAAATATTCTCTGTACAAATGAAAGAGAAGCAGCAAGAGTAAAAAGTCATGAGCCAGTAACTTCACCCTGAGTATGTCTCTAAAGCTTCCCTTGCAACTCAGTTTTCTGCAATGAAAGGTGCTGTATAAGCAAAAAAAGTATTATTAGTATTAATAAAAATATTTCAGCCATGCTGCTTCTTGCATCATATGTAATTCATTAGCGACAGTTCATAGGCAAGACCAAATTTTCATGTAAAATGATGTTTTATGGGTCTTTAGGACATTAGACTCACTGGGTATCTCCGCCCCATGAGGAGACCTCCAGAGGAAGGAGGACAGACTGACTGAACAGGCTTTCTGAAACCCTTTCTTGCTCAGACTCACTCAGGATTTTTTTTCCTTCTGATTTGACAGCCTCACAGTGACAGGAAGATTACGTGGCTCTTCAAAGGGTGCATGTTGCATTGTTCATGGAAATAGGATTTATAATGATGTTAACTCAAAAGAAGAAATTAAATATAAAAAGGTTAATGAAAGGTTTCCATCATGATTACAGTGGCCATGATCAATCAAGGGCCAGAGAAGTGGCTGCTTTACAATTAAAATACCCAAACACATTGTTATTTATCACTATTGTACATTGCAGCAGTGGGCTACAATTAATCGTATAAATCACCCCGATGAACTAAATTCTGAAGTTCCCTTTCTGTCAAATAAGATACCCATGTTATTGTTAAACTGATGAAAAGACATTTTCTGATATTCTGGTTAAAAACCCTCTTATTTAAAAAGATCTTTTATGCAGAGATTATAGGGAAAACTCTAGGCAGGAAACTTTAGTGATTATTTCAAAGCTCATTAGATTTCAAGGATGGCTATATACCTCCTATTCAGATGTATAATAGCATTTCCACAAAGGCTTAGGAAGAGGTGAATTAATTGGGCCCTATGCTAGGTAGTCAGTTGCTCACTCACTCACTCACTCACTCACTCTCTCACTCAGTCACTCATTCATTCACCCATTTATTAAGTCAGTACTTATTGGGTGTTGATAAGTGCTAGATACCCAGACAGACTTTAGAGCACTGCACTCTCGAGCTCTGGCCTCTGTACCACATAGTCTGGCAGGGAAGAAATTAATAACCAGAAATGTGAGAATATGAATGACGTATAGAAGAGCACAGAAACATAAATAGAGTTTGAGTTATCTGGTGAAGGGAGGAAGATTTCTACTGAGAAAATCTACTGTCTCAAGGGAGACAGAGTTAGAATGGTGCTAATCATGGTAGAAAATACGCAGGCAGAGAAAATAGCCTCCACAATTGATCACAGTGGTATTATGGGGCCCAGACTATGGTAGACACACCATAAATATTTATGCAAAAGATGGATACTGTTCTGTTCCTGGAGGTTCTTCTCCTCCCATAAACAGAGCCCTAGAATTCCCTAGAAATTGATGGTCCCCTGGATAAGGCTCACACCAGCTCTTTTTCCTTACTGATAGTGCCACACAGAGAAAACAAAGATGGAAATACCAAGTTGGGGGTAAAAGAGAAACATCACAAATGAACAACAGAGAATCCAGGTATAGAAGAGAGGACCAATTGGCCCTCCTGAGGGCCACCTGGCACCAAGATGTGATTGTAAGGCATTATGGCTTATTTTTCTTAGTAGGAGAACATGCTGCCCCACACTCATATCACCATACAGTTAGCTTGTCTTACACCCAGTACAATGCCACAACCAAAGACAGGGTGTGAGGACTGACGCTAGACCAGATTCCTATTGCAAGTCAAATGTTCTAGTGTGGTGCTGTCTCCTCTGAGAGAGAGCCTCTCTTCTTGATCTGTTGACCCACAGATGCTGCCTCTTATTACTTCGTTTCAGACACTGTGTGAACCAGCTCCCTGCCTCTCTCTGCATTTCTTCTCACTCTAGAAAGAGAGATGCAAAAATGCCAGTTCCATGTTTACACTAAAGTGTTCACTTCAAAAGAGTAGAAGCAATCTAGAGCTCTGTAATGAGGTCATTGCCTCATTGCTGCAATAGGAATGAGTCATAGCTAGTCTCAGGACAAAGATGATGTGACCAGAACAAAGGATTCTGTGGTTCCTTGCAACTAGATAATCTGATCTTCTCTAATGCCCTGTGGGGAAATTTATGTGAAACTGTTTCTTTCCTGCCATCCCCCAACCTCAACACTTGAAGATTACAGACGCTACATGGCAGAGTTCAGGCAGGCAAAGGAGTTGAGGCATTTTTCTTAAAGCCAGCCACTAAGTTTAGGCTTCATACGGAAAACAGACACTTAAGAGTTTTTCACTGCCTTTAGGGAATTTACATACAGCAAATAAAATACTCATTCAATGTATTATTCCAATAGAACCTCAAGGTAATCTTGTGTATTAGGCAATGCATGAACTAACAAGTACATTCCGTGCCTAAATGAAACTGATCCTGATAAAAAATCACTGATTCATCTAAGTGGAAATCAGACTGTCTGAATCACAACCATGTTCCCTTTACCTAAAGTACAAAATAAAAAATGAAGAAAGGAAGGGAGGGAGGGATGCAGGGAGGGAGAGAGGGAAGGAGAGAGAGAGAAGAAGAAAGGAAGGAAGGAAGGAAGGAAGGAAGGAAGGAAGGAAGGAAACTGAAATGTAAAAGCTGTGTGTTCCTTTTGTTTATGAACTTGAGAGGACATGGGGGTGCTGGGGCAATTCCAGACAGGGCTATTTTTGTTAGGTTATTACAAATATCCAACAGAAGGGAAACCTGGAGGGTGAGAGGTACCGGCAACATGTGGTAGTTAATTGAACATATAATCAGGGATGCAACGCTGTGGCGGCTCTGGATTATATCAACAGGCATAATGATGTTTCTAAAATTATGCACCTACAATTATCCCTTAAAGGTAGGTGATAAATGAATTAACTAAGTACTGGAGGCACAAAACTTCAATATTTAGAAATTGACTGCTGTGGGGTGTGCAGGGGCAGTGTTAGGGCAAGAAGTCACCATTGGGGTGATTCTTCGGTTCTTAAGCTTGTGCGGGTTTAAGAGTCACTGGTACAAATGCTTCATGTAGATGCAGCACTCTTAAAGGGAGAAAATGAAGAATTTATGTGTTGGCCCTGGTAAATGCAGCCGGGGTAGGGGCAACGTCACGCAGAAAATTTGCAAACCTACCCAATATAAGCATAGTTTCTCCAAGCAGTGGGTATGAATGGTCATGTCTTTAATATGTGATTCACCAACACCTGTCATGAGAGTTCAGTATGAGCATCTTAAGGAGAAAGGCTAGCAAGCCTCAACCAATGGAGAATCCAAATGTGGGCAGGAGTAATAAGAGATCAAACGATAGGTACCATGAGCTTCTCCATAAGTATCACCATGAGTACCATTTGACAGCTTCATGTGCCTAGAAACCCAAGGTGGGATCGAGTTCTAGGGCCAGAGTGAGAATGAAAGTCTGTCTGAAAGGGCCTGTCTCCTATCCTGGATTCTCTCTAGGAAAGCACACAAGTTGAGTTTTTAATCTCTGTCGAGTTTGTTCTCCCCAACTTCAAAATAGGAATGAAAATTGCTCTGAACATCTTTGTCTTGTTGTAAAATTAGACAGTTAAATTTTATGGTTAGTTTGGCTCCTGGCACAGAGCAAGTGTTCATGGAACAGACACCATCACTGTGGTTATAACTGGGCCTCAGGCAACCATGATCTATGTGTGCTGTATACGGCTAGGCATGCCTCAACCTTCTAATGATACTGCATGAATTTCCAAACCTAGTTTTGGATGTGAAATGGCCCCCAGGGGCTCACAAATTTGAATACTTGGTCCCATCTGGTAGGACTGTCTTGGAAGCAAGAAGAACCTTTGGGAGGTGGATTTTTAGCCTATGGAAGTGGATCACTGTGGGGGCAGGCCATGAGGTTTATAGGCTGTGCCCCATTCCCTTTCCTCATTCTGCCTCCCTTCTGCCAAGATGTGAGAAAGAGGCAGACCAGCAGAATATTCTTGTTACTATGGTCTGCCCATCCCTCCAACAGAATATACCTCCTAATAGTGTAAGGCAAATAAATTCTTCCTCCCCTGAGTTGCTACTGATTGGGCAGTTGGTCACAGCAATGAGAAAAATAGCTGATGAAGCCGATGTCTCCAGTGTTTGATGTTTTATAGGGAGCCTGTGGGCATCAGGAGTCATCAGTCCTCTTGGCCTGCAGCACTTTGGTTGGGTGGGCCCTCAGCCCAGATAAACAAAGAAATAACAAAGATTAACCACTGCCACAGTTCAGGTTGAATACTGGATAGACAGAGAAGTTTCAAAGTAATCAGGCAAAGAGGAGAGGGGACAGTGTACGTCATTCTAGATCACTGATGACTAAGTGCACTTCCAAAGGCTCCCTTAAAATGGGAAGCTCTTTGTGGCATCTATAAGATTCGATTAAAGGGCCTGTGGAAGCATACATCTAGTTGAACCAAAGGAGAGATAAATTAACCTATAAACAGCATGCTCTTTCTTGTGGAATCCTCTAATGGCCTGATTTAGGATATCAGCGGACGGGAGGTCAGTGCCTAGTGCTTTCAGAGTTCAGCCTATTCATTACCATCAGGTTCACCAGGCCACACAGAGGTTCTAATGAAATACACTCCAACCAACCCCATAGAGGGGCCGGCCCCTGGAGTGCGCACACAGCATGGGGGGAGGTAGCAGACAGACAATGATCATTTTGTGTTTCCAGACAGGTAGGGGTCCAAACAGCACTTCTTCATGTGCTCGGTTGTGTTCTTTCAGGGAATGCCTCTCACTGAGACAGCTTACCTGGAAGGACCTTTACGCTTTAGCAGAAATGCTCTAGTTCACATTAAAAAAAAGGAAAAGAGAGAAAGAAAGAAAGAGAGAGAGAGAAAAAGGAAGGAAGGAAGGAAGGAAGGAAGGAAGGAAGGAAGGAAGGAAGGAAGGAAGAAAGAAAGAAAGAAAGAAAGATCACTAGTCAGTACCCTCCAGCATCAGGGCTGTAGCAGGAAGAGGGACATTAAACATGTGCCTGATTTCACCGAATTCCTCCCAATCTCAGCTGACAGTACATCCCTTGAGCCTTTTCTCAGAGTCTGGCAGGGGGGGGGTTGGGGGGGAGAGTAGGAAAGAAACACATATTCTTTGAAACCTGTGGAATCGTAGCTTCAAATAATACAACATACATGCTTGCAGAATTTGTTTCTTTTAAAGAAAACCAAAGTGCTTTAGAGGCCTGCTTTCGGGTCCACATCCACGGATACACAGAGAAACAGCTTTATAATCTGTGAAGCAAATTAAAAACATCCCAGCAAGAAAACATCCACTTTTAGCGCACACATATCACAACCCAGGGCATCTCACAGGCTTGGATATACCCAGCTTTCGGCAGTATTAGAGGGCAGAGGAGAAAGATACCTCTTCCATGTGCTTCGCAAGGGATGCAGAGGTGCAAAGCCATGCATTGTTAAGTGGTCTAAGTGAGTCATAGATAAGGCCCAGTGATCTCTGGGGCTGCTTCCTGTGAGGAACCCTGCTAGGGGGAGAGGATTCTTCAAATGCTCCTTCTCAATCTGTGTCGGTACTTTACTATGTGAATTTGCCATGTGAGTCAGACAGAAGGTCCAGAGAAATTCATTTTATAGAATATTCTAAGGCAGAATGAGTGGTTTTTCAGGGTAATTTTTTTTAAAAGTCCCCCCTTATTGGGTTATTAATGGCTTATGTTTTTCCACATAAGCTCATGTACACTTTTGAAACATTCTGTTACGCCTGGAGTTGACAGAGGGAAGTCAGTCGATCAGAGCTAATAATAACCAAGTGTAAGACATTAAAATCTGGGGCTTCAGAGACTTAAGTGGTTAGGAGCACATGCTGCGCTTTCAGAAGACCCGAGTCCAGTTCCCAGCACCCACCCTGGGAACCTCACAATGGGCTCTAACTCCAGCTTCAAGGGAATCGAAGCCCTCCTCTGACCTCTGCAGATACTACACCCACATATATGTTTAAGTGTTAGAACAAACCTCCACACAGACACATATATGTTAATTACAAAATAAAATCTGATAAAGCAAACATTTAAAATCTGAAATCTTGGCACTCTGTAACCTGCTCCTTCTAAATAGATTGCTTTATCTAAAAATGCTTTCAAGTACACACATGTACACACACATATAAACACACAATCTTAAGTATTTTCTTTTGAATAAAAAATCTAAATGTCTTAAGAGAACAAATGAGTAATGGTAGTAGGAGGCCTTTTAACTGGCGACTAATGGCAAACAACTGCTGAGGTAGTCTCCATTATCACCCTGTCTGGCTGTTGACCTCACCTCAAATAATAACATATGATAACATATGATATCATATGACCTGACCTCATGTGATAACAGCTATTACCATATGCATGGCAACTCTTTTAAAGCATTAGATGCTTCTCTGTGGTACAGAAAAGTTATGGCTATGCAATGCCATAACGTTCGGGTTATCTTGAGGGCTGCTTCTTCTGCTCATGAAAAATGCTTGCTCTTTCCTGCTTTCCTCGCGAGCATGCTCAACTGTAACGATGTGCAGTCTTTTAGTAAGTACAACCTCAATAAACACTGCACTGCCTACACCTTTGTTAGCTGGTGGCGTGGCAAGCCAGACTCTGGGCCTCACTAGGTTTAGTGCAATATTCTAGGAGAAACACACACCAGTTTGACTTGGTGGAGGTGGTGCAGAATTCTGAGTCAGGATGAGGAGACTGTGCTGAAAGGTGCGGAGAGCATCCAACTAAGACACCCTCTGGGAGGGAGGAGGGTGGGGGGCAGTGGCAGGGGAGGGAGCGTTAGACCAGCAAAGCCTTTCACTGACTCCCAGAGATGACACTGGCCCTTAATCTGGCCCCTGTTGCTTTCCATGCTGCTAGGTCTTGTCCTTTTTGTCATAGCTCTTGTTACTTTGATGAAGGCTCCTTATCCCACAAGGTTTCGATGCCCAATTAGATAACTGCAGTAAATTCTGCATCTAAGTGCAGAGAACATACCATGCTTTTTAAGGACCGCGAGCATTTTATTTGCTCCCACACGTACATGGGTGCCAATTATTTGACCCAAGGCTAACATTTTCTTTCTGGAGGGAGTCCTTACTTTTTCTTTGTTGCACAAGCAACACCAAAAATTTCTAGTTCAGAGATTTTTTGTGAGACATAAATATCTTACAGAACTTAAAAGAATTTATAAATATGGCAGAATAAACAGCATTTACCCCAAGGTTTTATAGTTGCCCTGTTGATATTTTATTTGAATTGAATATTGGCAATTTCATTGTATTTGTTCAAATGCTAAAAACTATTCCTTCTGCAAAATTATAATTTGCTGTTAAGTAATTCATAGTGTTCCTCCTACAAGTGGAATTTTTAACTATAAGGATATACCATATGCTTAGAACTCAGACTATATCCTGATTTTTATTGATATAAGTAACTATTGAAGGAACAAATATTTGAAATATCTGTTAAATCTAGGTAAGACATTTAAATAGTATTCTGAAAAATGGCTGTAATCCTCCTGCCTCTGCCTTCTGAGTGCTGAGATGGCAAGAGTACCCAGCCCATGTCCAGCTGACATGATTTCATTTAATGAAAATAACTTGGGTTGGAACAGGAAAAACCAGAAAGAGACCAGTTAAGAACAGGAATAAACAGTGAACGAGCAGATAGATAATAGTGACTGTGATTTGTAAATTAAATGTGTTTTAAGTCATGTTCGGGGGACAGAACGCAAAGAAAAGAAACTGCTCTGTGTCACCTTTCTATCCATACCTTTCTATCCATAAAATTGGTAATATCTATGCTTTGCCTCACCTGTAAGAGGGTATCAAAAACTCTGCCTTGTTAGTTCCATATTCCTCCCAAAATAGCCAGCAGGGCTCATGAAAAACATATTATTTAATGAATGTGGCAGAGTGCAATCACTCTTTAAACTTTTGGTTTGTTTTACTCCTACATGAATCTTAAGCTGAATGTCAGAGAATTATAAAGAGCTTTAACCCTGTGTTTAGGACCTAAAATCATTCAAAGTCCACAGAAACCAAGCAGAACAGACACATAGGAACCAGGCCCCGGGCTGTGCCTTCCCCCTCTCCCCAGGAGATTCCTGCAAAGGGTAATAGATTCGAGGAGTGCTGCAGCATCAGAGGAGAGGGGCCTGGTCCCTCTTCCAGACATCGTGGAGAAGAGCCCGAAAGAGGAATAGTGCAGGATGCAACCATCTAAGCTAAAGGGTCAAAGTTCACATCAGTCTTGCTTTCAAAGAGGGCAAGAAAACTTTCACAAGGTACTCATCCTAAGCAAAGATCAGATCAATGGGAGAAGGAGATCTTTTGTGCTCACAAAAAGACATGTATGTGATATCAAGAGGAAGGTGGCTTTATACCTCTGCACTAGACAAATTCTCCCCAGAACAGAGGTCGTTGCTAATTATTTATCATCTAACCTACACTGTTGCCTGTGGTGGAATCTGAGACACGGCAATTGGTATAGAAATGAAAGTAGGGCAGTAATGAGAAATCTTCAGGAAAAGGCATTCAGTAATGCTTCAGTGAGCATCTGTTGTTGTTGTTGTTATTGTAGTAGAGGTAGTTGCTACTGTTAAAAGGTAGATATAGCCGGGCATGGTGGCGCACGCCTGTAATCCCAGCACTTGGGAGGCAGAGGCAGGCAGATTTCTGAGTTCGAGGCCAGCCTGGTCTACAGAGTGAGTTCCAGGACAGCCAGGGTTATACAGAGAAACCCTGTCTCGAAAAACCAAAAAAAAAAAAAAAAAAAAAAAAAAAAAAAAAAAAGGTAGCAAAACTAAGGAGTGAAAAACACCATTTTGGAGAGACTAAGGCAGTGTCTCTGTAGAGGCACAGTGGGAACAGAGAGGGACTGCCCTGTAGAGAAACAGAAACCTTTAAAGAACCGGGGGAAGCAGACTAGAAAGGGGGTAATAGGTCCTAGAGATTTCACAAAGGAGGACATGTTTGAACTTGAGGATGAGCCTGACATGAGAAGGGAGAACAGACAGGGATTCCAAGATAGCTATAGGATTTGGAGTGGCTACAAACGAGAAGCTCACGAGGCCAATGGGCCAACTGCAGGGAGACAGTTCTGCATTCCTGCAAGGCAGAATCCATCCGCATCTTGAGCCAACGCTCTTCGCCCAAATGGCACAGCAGAGGGAATAATGAGACAACCATGTAATCTAACCAAGTCAGAATTTAAAAAGAAAATTTAAAGAGAAAGAAAGAAGGGGAACACAGATAAAACAGATTTCGCTGAAAGGAAGCAAACCCAGAAGTAGAGTCTCAGAATCAGGATGAAACCCAAGGCCATGTCAGAATGAAAAGGACACGGGATGCAGGCATACAGGGATAATAATAGCTAGCCTGGTTGGAGAGCTACGTGGCAGGCGTGAAGTTATTTTGTCTTCACATATATGTCTGTCTGTTAACTCCAATGATGTACAGATCAGAGCAAGATAAAACAAGGTTAAGTTGCTTGTTTAAAGTCACACAGTTGATACAATGCCACAGCCCTTACTCACAATCATACTGCCATACGTAGTCTTAAGTTTAACCATCTGGCTAGGTGGCCCCAGTACAGGCCTGTAATCTCAGAACTTAGAGGCTTAGATAGAGCATCTCAAGTTTGAGGTTAGCCCAAGTTAGTCTGAGCCACGCATTGAAATGGGGTCTATTCACCACCATTCACCTATTCACCAGGGCTAAATTACTTAGCCCTGTTCCCGTCTAAGAGTCCAAGACATCAACAGAAAGGGGAAATTCAAGCACATTCAAGTTATCCTTCCTTGGTCAGAACCTGACACACTCACTGACTCAGCCAGGCCAGTCACCCCTCCCGACACTCCACTAACAAGATACAGTGTTTTCAGCCAGCATAGATTTTTTAAAGTACCTACAAATATTGAAATACATGAAGTTTATAGAGGTACACAGGACTCATATAACATACTCAAACTCATTGAGACTCAAGCATTTATTCATTTTAACTGGAGTTGTAATTTATATAATACTTAAACTGCATATAAGTTTCCTAAGATTTCACCTCTCACGATTGCAGTCCTTTCTGGCATTTCGCTAAAGACTGTGAATACAAACTGATATATGATCCCACGTATTTTCGCAGTTTAAAATGTATATATATGTAAATTATTACTCGTCGGATCTTTTCACATGCAAGATATAAATGCTGAATCAATGTGGGAAGCATCAAGTGTCTGCTTAAACCCGATTTGATTATACCTAAATATAAAATGTAAATTAGCATTTTATTCTTGGTTGTATTTATTGTTGTATTATATCATGCATTAATTAAAACTATATGTGTTTTAGAAACACCTAATTTACAATTCACCTGAATATGCTATCATAAGGTCAAAATGTGTAAAGATTGAGAGATTTATACTTAATTTTTAACGGAATGTGGCATATTCTTATTGATTATTTTTTTGGATTTATTATCAATTTTATCTCTGTATTAGGGCTCTAAAAGTATCAAATAACCAAGTTCCAAGATGTCTGTGTTTTGTAACGTTGCCAAACATCATTTTTCTAGTCTATTGATTTGATTGACATGTAGGTATGATTCAAGGGGAAGCCATTATTAATAGCAAGGAAAGTTATGACTATTGAATCATGACACTTTGCTGGTTTAAGTAATTTGCTGGCTCTGTGTTCTCAAAGAGAACATGGTTGAAATGGAGAACAGGTTAAGAAGTCTGTACATTTTTTTAAAAAAATCAAAACACTAATGGAATGAGATATTGAGGTTTAAAATAAAATAAGTACTTTGGGGTGGAGAGTGTCAGGAAGGTGCAGCACCAAATCATACTTGGTCCTCAGATTCCCACTCCTTCGTGTCCCTCACCACCCCCATTCCTGGTTCCCGGAATGTGAACCTCCCACAGTTGTCACACAATGAAAATTATGGCCACAGGACTGAACATGAATAATCAAAGAAGTTTCATTTGGTGAAATATGACTTAGCCACAAGCCTGAGACACAGAAGTCTCCCAAGTACAGTGGCATGTACTACTGGGGATACCCTATAACTCATTCTATTCGTTTCTTTTGTTCAAATGTGGAGTTGACTAAATCACAGAGAATAGGGAGAGAAAAGTCTAGGTTTAATCGTATTTATGTCCACTGAATGTTATTTTCTATCTTCTATCTTTGCAATCCATCCTACTTCAGTCACCCCTAAGAATGTACTGGGCATTCTTGAACATAGGAGGAGAGATGATGGGGATGTCCACAGGTCTGTAAGTCCACTGCTACACTTAGTGGAACAATACTGCTGATGTGGCATCTTTGGGATCTAAGTAGCTGTTCCTCAAATATGCCTGGATCTCGGCATCTCATCACGATACCCTATATTTGAATTCCCAACCTTTATGCCCCAAACTCACATAAGCCTCTATGACCCCAAGCTTGGTTATTTGCTCCTTCTTTCCCAAGTAGCACCATCTCTCAAATTCACCATGATCAGTCATAAGCACCCAGTCAGAGTTTTAGCTGTGCCATTTGCACCCGGTTCCTAACCTTTGACACTCTTCTTGCCGATCTTGTGTGTGCATGTGTTACTGCTTATGAAAGGTATATATGCATATGTTGAGATTAAGATAGATAACGTAGAGAGTGCCAGGGAGTTACTCTACCAAAATCAATCTTCTCTCTTCCTCCCTCCCTCTCTCTCCCTCTCTCTCAAACTCTCAATCTCTCTCTCTCTCTCTCTCTCTCTCTCTCTCTCTCTCTCTCTCTCTCTCTCTCTCTCTCTCTCTCTCTGTGTGTGTGTGTGTGTGTGTGTGTGTGTGTGTGTGTATTTAGCAACATGTTGAAATAATATACATTAGGCATTAAATGCATGTTAGACACAAAAGGCATTAAAAATTAAGAATAAAGACATTAAAAGTAGCCAAGAGTGACTTCATGATTTAGAATCTCCAAAGCTTGGAAATTAATGAGATTGCTGACAAACTTGGGACAATACATATACCAGTTTGAAGGGATAAAAATCTCAGTTTGAAAATGTTGAATTTCAACTGACGGGGAACCGTAATGCGCAGCTATTTCATGGGAGCTGATGACCTGCAATCAAGATACAGGATAGATAACAAATTAGAAATACAAAATGTGTTCATTTGCTAATTTATATATCCTTTCAGTAAGTGGTTGTTGTATGTTGTCTGAATTTTAGCCACTGTTCTGAATGCTGAGGAAAAATTGGCCATAGATATCGTGGTCACATAGCAAGCACTCTAGAGATAGCTTAATGGCTACCCAATCAGTTGCAAACTGGAAGTGACACAAAGACACGCTTCCATGGGGAAATCACACTTGAATCCTCTATCTGCATGGTTGAGACATCTGTCCTAAGCGTGAAGAACAATGTGAATAATTTGGCACTGAGACGGTTCTTGCTTTGGAACAGTTAGAAAATTTAACAGAGCCCATGCCTTAGGAGGAAAGGGTATAAGTCAAAGGATGTGATTGAGGCCACAGGCTACTGTACAAACCATACAGGAAAGTCTTTTGTAAAAACAGAGAGAGTTTTCAGCAATGTCAACTGATGCAGAAAGGACAAGGAAAGAGAACAGAAAATATTGGACTCAGCAGTTGAGAAGAGACTGAGCATCTTTGGAAGGACTTCTGAGGAGAAACAATTAGCAGTCAAAGAGTTAGAGCAATCTTAATGGACTGGCACAGAAGCCTGATGCTCAGAGCCACAGCACTGGAGAAGTCTGACCTAAAATGTCAGCCAAATTAATAAGTGAAAAGTCTGTGTGTGTGTGTGTGTGTGTGTGTGTGTGTGTGTGTTGGGGGTGCTATGGGCATCTGAGAAACAAATTTTTAAATTGCATTTCCATTAAAATTTTAGTTAGCATACAAAATAACATTTTATTGTGACATTTTTGTGTATATATGTATAGATGCATATATATGTATGTATATATAATTGGATTTGGCTTTTATTTGTCCTCCATGACCCTCCAAGGAACAGATTTTTCAAAAGCTTGTATAGTATATAAAAGTAGAAGCTGACTTGATTATCAATGTATACTTCAAGTGTTTCTTTTAACTTAAAACTATCTACCTCTCTTTGAAACTGGGGTTCCTCCCCCCTCATTAAGTATGTGATTTTAACTGTTTAACCCTTCCCTCTGGAGAAGGCTGTGGAAGATGCCTTAATTTTCAGTTAAGTAGATAAAGACTAGATGAGTAAACTAGATGAGGGGGTCTATTATCTAGTGTGATAGGTTTAAACAGCTTAAGAAATGAGACAGCCATGATGTAGATACAGAGGATTTCAGTCCTAGAAGCCTGTAAAACATCTCATATTTAATGATACAACCAGGGCATCAGAGAACTGGTAGATAGTAATTGTCAGTACAAAATGAAATTCTTCTACAATTACGTGAAACAGCAATGAGAAATCTGTCAGATGGCCTGGAGATCCCCTTCTTCTTTGCTTCTTCCCATTGGATTTATGTTCGTTGTATAAATCTACAGTCATGTAGATCAAAAGAACCAGCATGGCTGGAATAGAGAACGTCAACACGCCTGAACTGCGGTTGGGTGGTTCTACAGTAAAAGCTGTGGGAGTGGTGGTTTGGAGAGGAGCAATTCTGAAATAGGGACAGGACATCAAGTGGAGGGATGGGGTTGTCATCCCATAGTCAAAAGCTCTGACCCAGAATTGTTCCTGTATGAAGGAAGTGCAGGGACAAAAAAAAATGGAAAAGAGCATGAGAGAAAGGAGGTCCAGTAACAGGCCCAAATTGGGATCTAGCTCAAGGCAAGGCCTGGGGCCCTGAGACTGTTATTGGTGCTGGGGTGTGCTTGCAGGCAGGAGTACTGCCCTGTAAGAGTCCCAACAAGCAGCTGCGAGAGTCAGATGCAGATACTAGCACCCAACCAATGGACTGAAGCAGGGACTCCTGTGGTTGAATTGGGGAGAAGCTGAGGAGGAGGGCGGCCCCATGGGAAAACCAGCAGTGACCTGGCCCAGTCAACTAACCTGGACCCCCAAGATCTCTCAGACATTGAGCCACCAACCAGGCAGCAGACACCAGCTGATATGAGGCCCCTGACACATATACAGCAGAGGACTGCCTGGTCTGGACTCAGTGAGAGAAGATGCACCTAACCCTAAAAAGACTTGAGGCCCCAGGGAGTGGGGAGGCCTGGTAGGGTGGGGGTAAGGATGGAGACATCCTCTTGGAGACAGGGGCAGTGTGGGGTATGGGATGGGGATGTGGTGGGAGGGGGCACAGACTGGGAAAGAGATTAAGTCTATGCTATAAAAAAGGATTAAAGAATAAAAACTAATAATAATAAATTTAAAAAAGAGAAATAAAAAAGATCCTCAGAGTGCTGGATTATTCAATTTAATCCTCACATATGAGGGAAAGGAAAGGGAAAGGGGAAAGTGAAGAAATGAAGGGAAGATATGGAGAGGAGTGAGGAGGAAAAAGGAGGAGAGATGAAGGAAGGGGAGAAAAGGGGAGGGGAGGGACAGAGGGAAAGCAGACAAACAGGTAAGAACCACAATGGGCACACCACCTCCTTATTGAGTACCAACAAGACAGGGGACAATGAAAGACCTCGAGACTTACATGTTCCCGTAAGGCATAGGTGGATTATTATTCAGACACTGACTGGCTTTGTGATCTTAGAGCATGTCAAATCTCATAGCCACTCATTCTCAAAAGGAAATTTCTAGAAGTTAAGAGATAGTAAGGATCCTTCACACCCAATCACTACTGTAACCGTCATGCAAACTCGATGTTCTTAAGAAAAGGACACAGAAGAAATTTTCAAGCTTTCTACAGCCTCTGATCAGGTATGACTGTGTCTGAAGGTACACATTCTGTCAGCAGAGCAAGTCTAAGGAGCACCGAGGTTACCCCACAGTTGTCAGATGAGGTAGTTACAATGTCCATGGACTACTTCCTAGGGATGCTTATGGAAAAGCACTATCATGAAATTCCTATATGACGTGCAACTTCTCATTCAAGCACTAAGGCAATAGCTCTTTCCCTGAGTTGAAAAATAATTGGTATTTTCCCTTCTTCATTCCATGTGTCCAGAATTATTTGATTGAGACGGGACAACTGGGTATGAATTTGGCAATGGGTGTTCTCAGAAGAAGCAAATTGTGACTTGTGATCTGATAACATCCTCATCAGAGCGAGCCTGCCCAGAGGGAGAACCTTTTCCAGGGTTCAGTTATTCATTTCTCTGCCTACTCCCCCAGCATCTTATAAGCACATTTTCTTGTCATTTTTCACATATGTACCCTCCGTACAGGTGGATCAGTTTGTTGAACTGGAATTTATGGGCCTCGAATTTGTGCATTAGCCTGGGACTCCAGAACTCAAAGTTTATGTCTCTCCTGGCACTCTGAAGATGCCCTCCATATACTGTATAACAAGCCTGCACTGGGCCCCACAAATTAGATAGCTGGTAATCTCTGGGATCTTGTGTTTTAAATTTTACGACCCTGAAAAACAGTGCTAGAAAAGTTCCATCGACGTTTCTTAAAATAATGTTGTTTACGAACAAATAAATTAATTTTAAAAAAGTGAATAATACTACACGTAGTCAACAGATGAGACTTTTAAATCCAATTTTTTTTCTTCTATAAAGGGACAATGAGGAGCCTCGTTGGGCTTCGACATCTTAGCGTTACTTGGGATGTCAGCCTTTCAACAGCACAAAGCAGGGAGCACTGACTTACCTTTACTTCCAGAACTCTCGGCAGGGTTAGAGGTGCTGGGTAAGGGAGTGGATGGGAGGATGTGCGAGGTCTGCAGTATTCATTCTGATAACTAGATTCCGTCACACTGACTCCTTCAAGGTTATTAGTTATTTTAAATAATTTTGTTAAACGCTCGAGAGGGAAAAATGAAGACATATTAATAAACACACAAGTATACAGGTTGGGGCAACAATGCAGTGCTGGTCATTCAGGAACCCGGTGCTAATTTTAATTAGCTGCTTTCCCTTGCTTTCAGATGTAATTAAAGGAAGCTTAGTTGTGCTCAGTGATGCAAGCCACCTTATTTAATCACTAACATTATTTCCCTGAACTATTAATGATTTTCAAAACGCTTGTTTATGCAGAATTAGAACAGTAATTACCTTACCAGTTAATTTCGTACCTTCACATTTCACACCTAGCTCAAACGTCATTCATTTACCCCAGCCTCTCTGTCAAAACAAAGAAATGCTTGTTCTAAATGTGCTTCTGGGTGCCAAATTGAAAGCCAAGTTTTGTAACACTAATAAAGTGGCTCCCAAGTGAAACAGGTGTAGTAATTTAGACCCTTCCTGTCTCAAGCTTGCACGTACATGCTATGTCTTTTCTTTATTAGCTTTAAAATGAGAGCTTGGTGTGCAAAATAAGCTATTTAATTCAGACTTGTGGAGCAGAATATAATCTTTAATTTAAACTAGTGCAGTAAAAAGAGCCCTTTAATTTTAACTGGCGTGTGCGTGTGAATTTGAATTAATAATCCAGAAAATTGAAAGTGTTTTGCTGCCGTTGCTGGATATTGACTGTTCTCCATGTACACTTAGCCTCGCTCACTCGATTTTTCTCCCAAACCATGGCCAGTACTTCCTTCCCATTTTTTCCCCTCTTTTCAGAGCTGCATTACATGAAGCAGAGCTTTTTGTAAAAGAAAGTCTCAGTCGATTGGATTCTCTTCCCCCAAAAGAAGGTATTTTAATATAAATACTAAATCTGTATTAATTTACTTTACAAAAAGGAAGATAATTGGTGTGTTCATTCTATCTACTTAAGATGTAATTCAAGCGTGCTCCGAATCTATGGTTGGTTGGACATGTAGATAGGCTGCTAGCTGCCCTCACTCTCAGGGACCCAACTATACCACCTCCTACTTGGAAGATTATTCCCACATTATGGGAATTTTTGAGAGAATACTGGTGACAGCAGTTACACCCGTGATGTTTCATTGGCTCTGATGTGGGTGACTCTTAACCATCAAAGTTCTCATATTGGAATGGGGCATCCAGACATTAAGCAAACACTTACTGGACTCTGTTTCCCAGCATCTTAGCAGCTCTGAGCATGTGTAATGCACATTCAGTTCTTATCACTACATTAATAATTTATTCTCTAATGTAGGGCATTTTGACTTGATAATACATTTCTTTGTTAAAAACATTTCCCCCATATTTTCAAAACCATAAGGTTGAGACCCACATCTTTTATGTTAAATATTTTTATGTGCTTTAATAGATTTCCAAAATAGAAAATAAAACTTAGAGACATCGACATACATGGCAAAATGTTAAACAGGCAGGATGATTTTCACAAATGGACTGTCCTGAGAGAATGATTGGGTTCGTAGAAAACATACAATGTACGTTTTAAGGTAAGGAAAATGGAGGGAATAACCTGCCATCGTTAGGAGGATTGCATATTTTATTTGATATACATTTAGAGTAGAAAAAGAAAGAAATGGGTAAAGAGCAAAAAGACCAGGAAAGCATCAACATATTGTTGTGTCTGGGATCAAACAGCATCAAGCATACACCCTAGGCAGACCAGAGGAATATACATGATTAACATTCCCCAAGAAATTTCCCTGATCATACCTTCATGTTCAAGAGTCATGCTCCTCTCCAAAGGGAAAGGAGTGCTATCCTGCAGGAGACACCATGGGTGGAATCCCAATGGCCTCGCCACCCACCAAGCCAAATATAGATACCCAATAGATAAATAGACAGCCAGACAGAAATAGATATGCATTTATGTAAATGTAGATACCTTTTGCTAGTTCATGAAGCTCCCTTAATAGAAGGCAGAGCTTTTCATTAATTAAAGCTTAAAATTTAAATTGCTAGAAGGCAAACGTCTGGGAGGGTGAAACCCATTCACATCACAATCAACAGTCAACACATGTACCTCACAGTTGCATGAGACCCCGGCCAGATGGCTACAGGTAGAGGTGCACAGAGGCCATAGAGTGAATGCTCCTTTTTCTATATCATGCATACTTTGTGATAAAATTAGTCCATGCTCGGAGAATTTAATAAACAAGAAGAATTATTTTAATTCTCGTGATTTGGCCACATCTCCCCAGTTATGTTTTGTTAGGGAGAATGTATTCATCAGAGTTAGCATGCATGCTGAACACGCTTACTTCCCTGTCATAGTCAAGTAGTGCTCCGATTTAAGAACAGAAAGTTGATATAGAAGCTTTATTTGACTCATTGGCTAAACAGAGCTCAGTTACCTGAACTTACTGCACCGTGTAACAGATACCAGTATGGCTAGGCATGCGGACCCCTTAGCGTGTGTCATGGCTGTGCATTATACAATTTCATTTAGCAAACTGACTATAAACTTCCATGTACTGGGCACTGCGCTGAGCTCTGCAAAGATAAAGATTACTAAGACCCCATCGCTGCCCTTAGCAAGTTAGAGAGAAAGACAGATAAATTGAATATGCTATGAGAAACATCACGGAAGGGGATAGAATCTCTTAGAATACATTGTTGCCATTTCTCATAAAAATCTCCAGGGATATTTAAGAAATTTGTGTTTAGTTCTATATTCTAGCTCTGTTCCATTCTGTAACTCTATTCTAGAAGGCTGTCGAGGGTCTTTTCACATCTAAACTGTTGGCTATCCTTTTTTCTTAAGTCAAGCTAGAATATATTCTACTCTAAATGTACTTCCAACTGTTAAATTTTTATAGATTGCAGAAAACAGATAGTCTTACTTTGTATACATTTTTTGTATACATATTTTTATAAACTTTGGGCTTCTTTTTCTATACTTATTCTAATAGCATGGAAAAATAGTATTCTTAACTCTCTAATAAAAATACAAATATGACTGTTTAATACACATAAAGTATACTTTTGCCAGAATAGTTAAAAGTAGTTTAGTTAAAAAAATTTAAAGAAATAATACATTTTAATTATTTGTATCATCGTTTTCTTTTACTTTCTCTCTTGTTTCTTTCCTTTCTCTCTTTTTCTCACTCACTCCTTGGTGTGCTTTGCAATGATTCTTCACATGGTATCTCTGTCCTTGAAGAGCTTACAATTTTGCCAGGAACACAGTATAAATATTGTGTTACCAAGCAAACCACAAGTGCCTTGAAGGACAGAAGGCATAGAAATTAGTAATCAGGAGAGGTCTGATGGGGAAGGTAGGTAGGAGTGATTTCTATGGGAGGAGGAACTGAGAAAATACATTCGGAAAATGAACTGGCATGCACAAGAACTGGAGCGTGGTTTACAGAAGTACCCCATGTGCTCTGGGAATTCTCAGTAATGATGGTCATTGCATGGATGTAGATGGCACTAAATGGTCCTAATGGAAGTAAGAACAGGAATGGAACAGCACAAATTGGAGTCAAGAGTTGAAGGGCCTTGTCTGCTGTGCAGTCACGGCTAGACTGTCCTCTGGGGCAGTGTGAGCCACACTGAGGACCTTGCAGCTGAGAAGCAGAATCAATAAAGATGAAAACAAATTAGTCTTCTTGTCTCCTCAAGGTAGAATGGATAAGGAATGAGCTGTGAAATTAGGATTACTCGGTTTAATTCTGGCCGTTCAACTTTCTGAGAGCTTAATTGTGTGAATACCCCTTAAACCTCTCCCACACCCCTAAGCCCCAGGTTTACCTGTAGAATGGGTTGTGTCATGAAAATGAATTGATGTGCTCTGATGAAATGTCTCAGCCTGGCATGGACCACATGTTCTTGATGTTTCCTGTGTTTCCTATGTGCATTTAGTATTGACATTGATTCACTTCAGTGTCTCGCTCTGCCTTACCCTAACTAACTAATGGGCACATACCCTGTTGTTTATTTCTCATTATCAGTTCTTGGTTCACACATTTTCCCCTCTGTTTTGCTATGAATCTTCATTAGTCACTTTCTTAAACGACTGTTTTGAATTTCTCCCTAGCTTGGACCACTATTATGCCCTATTGACTGGCTGGATTCATATTTCCACAGTTATTGGTCATTATAAACATCCTGGTTAAAATATAGCTTGTATCTGGATTTCACATTCAGGCCTCTAGAATGTCTACCAAATCTTTTAATGTAAGTATCATTACTTATGCTTTAGTAAAATTCCACTGGTTTCTTGTGGAAGACCTGCCAGTTCTCTGCCATGGTCCATGCAGTTCAGCTGCCACAGTCTGGTCTTTCTATCATGACTTCTTTCAACTGTGCTATCAAACGAACCTGTGGTAGACAGCACTAAGAAAAGTTAGGGGCAGAGAAAACAGATCTTTGGTGACATCAATGGCCTTGAAGAAACACACCCAAGAGCCACCCACCCTTCTTTAGCAGTTTTTAGTATTTGAACTGCATTGGTGGGTTTTAGCTAGCTTAGGTGGGATTTTTGTTTCATTATCAGTACTCGGAGGCATAAACCGCCACATTATGCTTACTCTCCTAGTGAACTCACAATTTAGCACTGCCCCATAGTGGAAAATAATCTGTAAACAACTGTATCTTCTTTAAAAATGTAGCTTATCTGCTGGGATTCATGCCTCTATATGGGGTCCTAGGGATTCCATAACGTGTTTAGGGCTTCAGTGACCTCTTGGTGGTCCACCAGGTACCTACTATGATTTCCATACCTGGATTTCGTCTTCCTGGAGCTCTCTGACAGAAGAGCTCCAAGAAATTGTCATTTTACATTGAAGTTTTATTCTGGGGGAGGTTGCAAAACTTTAGATGTTCTAATATCCATAAAGGACTAATAACTATCTTAAATATCCAATATTTAACATTCTAAAATTTACTACTTTCCCTGTTGTGAAACAAAGGCCAAGTCCTCAGGAACTAGATCAGAAGACAGTAAAATACCAACATAGTCCTAGATCAGGCATCACCTTGGGCATCACAAACACACAAAATTAAATAGCTGTCTTATTTTTTTCCCCAGTTTGGAAAACTCAGGGCCCAAACCTCTTTTCCTATATTATCAAAGGAATCTAAACTCAGAGCATTTTATGGTCCTGTGACAAGTAATCTACTGAGAACTCTGCTATCAAAGCATCTACCTTCAATTGGGCTCTTTCACACTGGAGTGTTGATGAGTATGTGCTTGCCTGTGTGCATGTGTTTGTGTGTGTGTGTGTGTGTGTGTGTGTGTGTGTATGTATGTATATGTGTGTGTGCAGGTACATATGACATATTATTTCTTAAACTACAAGCTTTTTAAGTATTTGCTTTTGAGATTATAATTGCATTATTACTCTTCCTCTGAATGGAATATATCCTTCCTTGTTCTCTTCCAAGTTCATGGCCTCATTTTTCATTAATTGATGTCACATACATATATGTCTATACATATATATTCCTAAAAATACTTGGTATTGTATAACCAGTTTGGCAGCTCTTCCTGGGGGAAGACTTTCTCCTACTGTCAGCATTTCTTAGTTGCTTACAATAAGATTTTTGTGTATGTTTTTCTTTTACTTCATTTTGTCTTTGTTATTTCACCTTTGTTTATTCCTGGGCATAAAGGATTCTCTGTTTATAATGAAAGGGTAGATGAGAGTCAGGTAAACAATGGATTGAGAGACAATGAGAAAGCTTTGGAAAGCTACTCCAAAAGCAATGATTTTTTTTTTAATTTTTATTTTCTATATTCTATGTTTACATTCCAAAGGCTTTCCCCTTTCCCAGTTCCCCCCTCCCTATGTCCCATAATTCCTCTCCCCCCCCAACTAGGGAAGTATTTGCTCCCTTGGGCCAGTTGCACTCAGAGGAATAAACAAATCATTTCAGGAGATACCTCCCATGTGATGAAGGGATTGTGATGCACTGGAGAGAAGAGGCTAAGAGAGGATGGCAACTCAACCAACTATGTGAAGTATCCAGTTAAGAGAGAGCAGTCAAGATGGAACTGGGAAGGAGAATAAATGAGTTACATCGTCAGAGTTGAATACCATGTGATGTACTTGATGGACAAGATGGCAGAGTATTTCCCTGAAAACACTTCTCAAAGAATAATAGTTTTCTTTTGATTTTCTGGTTCTGTATTTCCTGAAAACATAGCTTATCTATATTATCTAGTTCTTTCTACACAGTGAGGCAGCTTCGTGGGTTCTTAACAATGTACTAAGAAGTGCCTCCCTCCCAGTCCTACACCTGAAGATGGGGCTAACTTCTCCATGTTCACATTCCTGGTGTGATTTCCCCATGCTCATATGTTTGTCATTAATTGCATCCAAAAACACCTTACTGAACCTTATCCATGTGAAAGAAATATCCAGAACGCAGTAGATGCTGAAAAACCACAGAAACTTTTAATGTACTCCTTTCTCTATCTTCACTGGGCATTTAAGATGGATTTCACCCAGAACTTTTGCAGTTTAAGATGGAAGAGTCAAATTAGCCCACACGTTTCTCTCCTACCTTTGGAGTTTCAAGGACAGGAGTTTCAATTTTGCTGTAAATCTGTCCAAACTTAATACACATTTTTCTTTGCCTTACACTGTCCCGCAAGAACATTACTTCTCATTCTCCTTTCTTCTCTTTTACATCACTGCCTGAGCACCTTGGGTACCAAACATAATATGGGATATTTGAATGCAAACTCTGCAGCAATGTTACAGCAGGTCTGCTAATTAAGATGGCTACTTATGACTCAGTGTTCTAAAGTGTAGATAGAGCAGGCAAAGGGCCAACTCACATCCTAGGGTAGGGTGGGTGTGGCCTCAGGTTTCATCATTCTGCTCAGAATGCTGGAAAACATAAGGTAATTATTTCTGGAATTTCCCAGACTTTCGTTATCATAGCTAAAATTGTGTAAGACCAATTGGTAAAGAGGTAACTATTAGAGCCTCTAGAATAACAAGTCAGGGATAGAGCTAACTGATAGGTAAGCAGGATCTTTCAATGTGGAGAGGAGCCAAGTACTCAGTGGAGAGGCTTCCTCACTGGGAATGCCCCTCACTCCTGTGGGTTGTTACATCAAAGGACATGCACTTCCTCCTGTCAGACACAGACTGATAATTGGGTCTTCTAACTGAATCATTTCCTTCCTGCCAGCAAAATTCCTCCTTTCCTTTTGTTTGTGGCCCTTGTGTTTTGGAGGAAAAAAAGTCAAGAGAGTCATCTTGATTCGGAGCCAAAGGAGAGCGCCAATGGTCTCTGTACTCTTCACTCCTGAGGACATGAAATTGCTCACAGAACAATAGGGTGCACTATTGCAGATCATGTTGGCAAAATACATTTGGAAAAACTGTCCCAGCTTTCAGAGTCATTAGGCATTTGTTGGTTCTAGGCATAAAGGGGTAGGATGCACATGCATGCATGTGTGTGTGTGTGTGTGTGTGTGTGTGTGTGTGTTTGGAAGGAAGAAATGGAGATGTAATTATATTATAATCTCAAATTTTAAAAATCTAAAAAAAAAGTATGCGTGTGTGTTTCTTCTTTTTTTCCTCCTTTCCCTCCTCTTCCTCCTCTTTCTTATTTTTACAAACAAGCTTATTCCAGTCCATCTATGGCTCCTAGAAATCTCAGAGCTATGTTTACAATAGGGGAACTAGATAATCCATTACCAAATACACAGGACCATGAACAGATACTCTAAGATTTCTTGTCTTGACTTCATTTCTTTTTAATTTCTCTTCACTAATTATCTCATGCATGAACTCTGACCACTTCCATGGCACCAAGTAGTCATATATCATTTTAAGCCATTTTTGATTATGCAAGCCATAAACAAAGAGATGGAGCAAGAGAGAACATAAAATAAATAAATACATGCTCAAAAGGACCCCTCTCTGCAGAATGAAAGTTTTATATGCAGAAGCTATAAAACCCGAGGGACAATGTGTGCTGTTCTGAAGGTGATTTCGAAACAGGGCCATTTGGATAATCTACTTTGTAGCCTACAATTTTCTGCTTCTTACATGCAAGAATATATTTATTAAGCTATTTATAGATTTTTAACATATAATTTGCTGTTCCAAACACTCATTTCTTGATCTTTGCTCTTTATACCAAACATCCATTTGGTGCGACACATATTATTCAACTGTCATAATAAGAAAGGCAAAAGGAAAATACTGTTTTAATTTAGCAAGAAATTGTGTTTTAGTAACTCATTTCCTGCTTTTTTAGTTATATTATTTATATATAAATTAAATAAATCATTTTCATAAGACTTTTAACAAAATTTGAATGGGCTTTTTGTAATGGTTGCTACCTCCTGCAACTTTAATAATACCATATTGGAAGAATTATATAATCACTGAAAAGATTCTAGAGAGTAGCACAGTAGTCAGGTCGCACCTATTCAAAACTACAGGAAAGGTCAATTCCATTTAAGATTTCAAATATATACCCTAATTTTAAAGCAGCCAAACACCTCACATATAATCATGAACACTTTAGGTATAATGGTAGCAATGTTAGTTTAAGAAAAAAGGCATATTGAACTTTACACTAAATATATTTAATATTTAAATATAGTACATACTTTAAAGGGATTAAGAAACTTCAGGTGAAAATAATTGCAATATTTCTACAGTGCCCTGGATTCATGGTCTTTAGTCAAGTTGGCATCAGAAGGCTACACAAGGTTACCCTGCTCTTACAGTGACGATGATGCTTAGGTGATGATTTACAGAACCATGACTTCAATCTTTGATGTTAGCTACCTTACTCCTCATTGCTTTGAAACAACTATTCCATATTCATAATCGTTAATAACTGACTCATCAAAATTAGGATTTCTCTAGTCTCCAAATTTGTAACTGGGAAGACACTTTTCCTCTTTGTTGTTGGTTGGCATATACACACATGGTTCCATTGTTTGATAATCTCGTTTTTGTAGATACCAGAAAATAAAGTCACCCAATGTTTTAAACAAGCCTATCATAGGGCACACACTTGAATCATAAGTAAACACAGCATTTCTAGAGGTTGTTTGCGTGCAGTTGACAAGGATGGCCATTGGATGCCTCTCAACTAATCAAGAGTAAAAATACATTGGCTTTCATAGAAGAGAAATAGACCATGGCATGGACCACTTGAAATAAGCAGCCAAATGACTAAAAAGTTGAAGAGATCTAAGAAAGGGGGCAGAAAAGTGCCCTTCCTTAGCTAAGCATCATTTTCTTACATTTTTCTTTATTATTTCTTTTTTCTTCTTTCTTTTTCTTTCTTTCTTTGTTCTCTCTCTCTCTCTCTCTCTCTCTCTCTCTCTCTCTCTCTCTCCTTTTGCTTCCTTCCTTCCTTCCTTTTTTTTGACTAAGGATTTACTATAATAGATGACTTGAAAAAGCATTACATCTCAGAGGTAAAAGTCAGAGAAGAACATCCATGATTCAATCCCATTCATAAAATGTTAAGAATAGGAAAATAGAAAAAGAAATGAATAGTTGAATGAACTTCAGGTCAGTGGTTACCTGGTGAGCAAGACAGAGAATGAAAACTAAAGGGAATTCCTGTGGAAATTGGATCTCGTTACCACAAATGGTTCTGAAAGAACAGCAAGCAAATCCTAGCTTGGTAAGAAAGTTTTAGGAATTTTTTGTAGTTGGGAAAAATACCAGTGTTCTGGTGTCCTAGATTATTTTGAAATGTCAGCCCCAATATTATGAAGATGCAGGAGATCTACATGAGAGAATTCCTAATGTTTGTCTGAAATAGTCCAGAATTTTGACAGAGGGGTAAACTGGCACTCCCCCCATTTCTTGTGCAGCTTGCTGCTTCTCTCTGGCTTTTGAGGAAAATAAAAAGAGCATCAATTCCACTCATTTAGACATTGGAATATCAGTGAAATCAGAGAAAGCAAAATTATGGTGTGAAAATGCTACCCACCCCTCTCTAAGAATGCGACCCACCCCTCTCTAAGAACACTATCCACCCCTCTCTAAGAATGTTACCCACCCCTCTCTAAGAATGCGACCCAACCCTCTTCAAGAATGCTACCCACCCCTCTCTATTTCCCTTCCTACAAGACCATAACTGTACCTCAGAGCCAAAGCACTATTGAGCTAAGTTTTCAACAGCATTAATAGAGTAGGGTAAAATGTACCCAGGAATATTAAGTCATGAAATGAAATATAAGGTTACAGAACATCAAATCCCTATATTCAAAAGCTGAAAAGTCTATTTAATGCATTAATAACATTTTAGGTATGAATCTTGGAAACTTTTTAGAAATTAAGCATTTACTAAAATAATCTTAATATTTTATGTGCTGAAATGCTTCTAATGAAAGCTTATAAGTAAAACAAAAATGCCTCCTTCCAAATTCCAAGTTCAACAATAGATTATTTTAGTATTTTTTATATATTTCTCTAAAAGCACATACACATCGTCAAAGAAGGAATAAAAAAGGTGTTTATTACTAATATCATCTTGAGGCCATTTAAGCTCAGAATGAAAGACATATATGTGCTTATATAGAGATGGAAATGTATATGTATACGTGCATACTGTATTCACACATAATCATATATGTATATTACATATATAGATAACACTTAGAATAATAAAATACATTTCACCTAAATCATACCTTCAAAGGTTTTTGAAATTTTATCCAATCTTTATGCCACATGCTGTATAATAAGCTCTGTTATTACATCATTACATCAAGCTAATGTGGATATTACCCCCAATGAACTGGCTCAGCAAAATGCCTCAAAATGGCAGCTTGTCCCATCTCTCTTTGGCTTGAATTCCAATTAAGTCTGATCACTCGGGAATGGCTTTCTGGCAGAAGCTTCACAAAGGAAGGGATAACATGAGTCTTAGGCCGTGGGGAAATTAAAGGTAATAATAGAGACCCAGGTCTACAGAGCTGCTCCTCTCAGTCAGCCTAGGAAGTGCTGAGAGGGGCCCAGTGCTCACCAGTCACACCAGTCACGTTCTCTTGAGTCCTGACTTGTTGGTTTCTTTCTGTGTAACAGCCCTCAGCCTGAGAACTCCAAAGTGAAACTGTGACTCAGACAGATCAGTGAGCTAATGAGCACCACTGGACCAAGTACCTAATGCCGATTCCTCAATACCACCAGTGTGCTCACTTTCCAGAGTCTGGCTAACTCAACTGAAGCCTTGATCCCTCAGGAAGAAGCAGGTGGTGACTGCTGCTTTGTTAGTTCCTCCTCTCATTAGTGTGTGTGTGAGTTCCTCTTTGGTTCTTGAGCTGTGAGTTAATGAAGACATCTAATATGTGAGTTGCAACCCCACTTCTGCCACCAATTTAGATTGCCCTAAGAGACTGGATATCACTTCCCTGAGCATTTGTTATTCTATAGAGTGAAGATGGTTTTAAGGCATTCAAAGACCTCTTAGTTCCTCTTAGATCAACATTCTCACCACAGTGATAGGTGGCCCTTGCATATCCCCCATGGGTCTACAGTATACAGTTCAGTTTTCTAGAAGTGATATGAGATAGGATACGAAGCAGACTGACTGAAGAAGCTAACATTAAGATCCGTCTATGTATTGTTCAACCAAATTTTAGAAAGATTTGTCAAAGAGACAGAACAATACCATTCTTACAACTGTTCATGAATTAATAAATATTTGGAAGTTTATTCTTAAAAGGTTATTTTAATATAATGAATATTGATAGATACTAATCACATAAACTGTAAATCTTGAAATCTTGGTTATTCTCAGTATTCTTTTTTTTTTTTTTTTTTTTTTTTTTTGGTTTTTCGAGACAGGGTTTCTCTGTGTAGTCCAGGCTGTCCTGGAACTCACTCTGTAGACCAGGCTGACCTCAAACTCAGAAATCCGACTGTCTCTGCTTCCCAAGTGCTGGGATTAAAGGCGTGTGCCACCACGCCCAGCTGTTCTCAGTATTCTTAAATGTACTTGACTGAAATCAATGACTTGTGGGGCAAGATGATTCTGAGACTCTTCAGCTCTATGATTCTTTGATATCCCATAAGACATTGAATGTTATTGCCTAAAACAACAACTTTTCAGACAACTAAACCTTCCTGTTTGTTTTGGCTTATATAGATACCACTTATAAATAAATAATTGAGATTATTTTAAAATTATACAACAAAGTAAATAATTGATTGCCTATCCAATGAAGTTATTAGAGCCACAAACTTCTGCATCAAGAATCTACACCTAGTTATTCACACCTAGATTATGCTACATTTTGAGCTCTCCTTTCCTGAAATATTTATTCTAAATGCTTATAGCTTTAGTATCCATCTAAAGCACAACACTTCCAGAATGGATACCAAGCCCATACAGTGACTCTGGGTAAGAAATCTGGTCATTCTATGCTGAAGATAAATCTACACTATTGAATCTTTCCCTAAGGGAATTTGTCTGCAGCACATTGTCTTAGTTACTTTTCTATTGCAGTGATAAAACATCATGACCAAGGAAACTTATAAGAGATAGTGTTTACTTGGGCTTACAGTTTCAGAGTTAGAGCACATAATGGTGGAGCGAAGGCATGACAGCAGGGACAGATGGGAGTTCACATCTGAAATTTTAAACAGGACCCTGAGAGCATACTGGGGATGGGAGGAGTCATTTGAAAGCAGTTCCACACCTCCTCCAACAAGACCATATCTTCATATTCTTCCCACACAGTTCTATCACGTAGGGACCAAATATTCAAACATATAAGCCTATACAGATCATTCCTATTCAAACCATTACATATATACAGATATGTAAATAGTAACAGGCCAGGAGGTGTAAAACGGAGAATAGAACAGAGGGAGAAAGTCATTGGTAAACACAATGTGTGGTCAGAGAGAGGGAGACCACGAACAATGACACATGGCACATTAAAACTGCCATACTAGAAAAACCTCCTGCTAGACTTGCGCCCCCCCCCCCCGCCCCAGCCTACTAAGGATCTCAGGGAGGCGAATATCTCCTGCCACATGCTAGAATCAGTGCCCACTTTCACATGTCTGTGTGCATGTTCAATAACAGGACAGAAAAGCCTAACAGAGTCATACTGCTAGAGGATCTATTATGAAAAGGGACAAGAAGAGAAGGGAGACAGTACATGTAGAGAGAGCAGACACACTCAACAGTTACATGTACATAGTCATGACTTCATTTTGTATATCACATACACATGCCCAGCTCTTCTTGAGAGCTAATGGTCTCTTTATATTTAAAACACACACACACACACACACACACACACACACATACACACACAAATGCCATCTAATCACAGGGAATGGAAGAAACTGACCATCTCAGAGGCAAGAGGAAAATCATTTCAAAAGTAGAAGCAAAAGAATTGGGACAGATATAATAAAGGGCAAGGGCCATGAAAATTCACCAATGTGGTATTCTTTGAGAAGTTGCAAGAAAAGTAAGGTGAGAACAGTAAGCAAACACAAAAAAATCATCATACACTGAGATCAAGATAAATTAAACAGACCCAAAATTTGATAGACCTTTCTGTATGGTTGCTACCTTAGATTTTCATATCACTGGTCTGACTCCATTGCTAAACTGCAGTAAAAATAAAAAAAAAATTAGTACACCATAAATTTCAAAAGCTTATAATGCTTTTTCTAACACATTTTCTTCCTACATAATCATTTGCTTGATATATATTTTTGTTGTTGAATTTCAAATAAATAGTTTAAGCATCTGCACATATTAAACACTCAAGAATTTGGGGGAAATTAGATTTAGGTATTTACTTCCATGTATCGCGATGACTGCAAAGATAGAACAAATGGGCTCCTTCCACAAATCTAGATTTAAAGAAACTACGGTCAAGAAAGAAAACACAGGTGATTTTGCCTTGAGGACTCCCCTGAAATATTGGCAAGTAATGAGGATGGTCTACTATGAAGGAGGAGGAAGATCATCATGATGGAATATTCTAACTGGAGCCTAGAAAATGGTCAGGTGTAAGGCAGGTATCATCTAAGAGAGAAAATAAATGAGGAGAGACGAGGAGAGGATACTCAAAGAATTAGATGGAAATATGCCCTAGTTGGAGGCAGCAAACGTTTGATAGGCTCAATGTGAATAGGGCACAAAGCAAAACAAGACTGGAACATTCACATTGGGTCAGAACAGAGGGTCTGTTCAAGAGGATAAGGTTGTAATTGTAAAGACTTTGGTACAGAGGACTGACATAAAATTAATTACTGTCATTTGTAGAGTCTGTACTAGAATAATTTCAAAGAACAGTCACAAATTCACAATGAAACCATTTTAGTTCTCATTATACTTAGGAGGAAACTAAGACTCAGGGAGCTCATCCCAAAGTTTCTCCAGATTGCAGCAAGGAGTTGGGTTGGCTTCACATCCATGTCTGTCAAGCTTTGATGCCAATGTTGCTAGCATGGAAGAGTGTAGAGTCCAAGGCTCCCATGTAACTGAGACTTGGGACTTAAGATGGAAAAAGGGAGTCATGGAAAATGCAGGAGATAGGAAGGCATTTGAATTACAGACACAACATATTAGCTGTGACTTAGACCTATCATTCAGGACAAAAACAATGACTTTGTTACCTGACTGCTGACTGAATGCCTTTCTTTAATCTGACTGCCAATGTGTTTTAGACATTGGTCTGAAGGTTTACAAAGAATTTCATCAAGAGGCAAGGGGGTGACTTGGTATATCAGCATGTTTTCTGATGAAAGAATAATCTGATTTCTTCCTAAAAGGAAAATCAAGAGCATTCTGTGGCATTTGGCCTTCTGAGGCAAGGTGATGGTTTTTAACTCTAGGAAAGACAGTTTGGGAATGAGACATTTCTGTGTGCCCAGTGATTTTGACCCCAAGAGCACTGTATCATTTGTTCAAAGTCTCCAGAGAGTCTAGACTCATGAAGACCATAATCATCAATGGAGTCTTCAAAAGACACCATTCATTTTTTACAAAAACAAATAAATACTTGACTCATATCTGTTCATTGAGGTAGTCTACAGCTTCAAATCCTACCAGACACTTACTGTTTACCATTCCCACCCACACTTCCTACAGATTCATTTCAGAGTTTATTTTGCTTTGTTTTCTTTGCATTATTCTTTTAGACTGGCTCTAGAGGCACATGGCTTCTACTTCAATTACTCATTTTTTTAAAGACTGTATAGCTTATTGGATGGCCCTTCGCTCTAATTCTACTCCATCTTTTTACCCCTGCACAACTTGTAGACAGTACAAACTGTGGGTCCAAGCTTTTATGGCTGGGTTAGTGTTCCAATACCTCTACTGGAAGTTTTGTCTGGTTACAAGAGATGGCTGATTCAAACTCAAGATCCCCAATGCTAGGAGTGTTAGCTATGGTCACCCTCATAGATTCCTGAGAGTTTGTATTGTTCTAGGTTTATAGCTTGTCCCAGAGAGCCCTCCTTTCCCCATCAGTTTTCTCTCCCCGTACTCACTCCCTCTGTCCTTCCCACATCTAATTCCTCCTGTTCCTGTCCCCACCCCCTCTAACCAGTTCCCTTCTTCCATATACACCCACTCTCTAATCTATTTCTCCTTCTCAGTGAGCTTTAAGCATTCCTGGATTGGCTCTCTTTCCCCCCCCTCGCTGCCCCCACCCCGTATAATTTCTTTTAATTCTTTTTTCTCTCTTTTTTCTACATTCTTTGTTTATATTCAAAATGATTTCCCCTTCACCAGTGCCCCCTCCCCATAAGCCTTATAAGCCCTCTTCCCTCTGCCCATTCCCCAATCAACCCCCTCCCACTTCTCTGTCCTGGTAATCCCCTACATTGCTGCATCAAGCCTTTCCAGGATCAGGGACCTCTTCTTCTTTATTTTTGGGAGTGATTTGATATGTTAATTGTGCCTTGGGTTTTCAGAGCTTCTGGGCTAATATCCACTTATCAGTGACAGCATTCCATATGTGTTCTTTTATGATTTGGTTACCTCACTTAGGATGATATTTTTCAGTTCCAACCATTTGCCTAAGAATTTCATGAATTTATTGTTTTTAATTGCTGAATAGTATTCCACTGTGTAAATATACCACATTTTCTGTATCCATTCCTCCACTGAGGGACATCTGGGATCTTTCCAGCTTCTGGCTATTATAAATAGGGCTGCTATGAACATAGTGGAGCATGTGTCCTTATTGCATGCTGGGGAACCCTCTGGGTATATGCCCAGGAGTGGTATAGCAGGATCCTCCAGAAGTGTCATGCCCAGTTTTCTGAGGAACCGCCAGATGATTTCCAGAGTGGTTGTGCCAGCTTGCAATCCCACCAGCAGTGGAGGAATATTCCTCTTTCTCCACATCCTCACCAACACCTGCACTTTTTACTTAGCTTCTTCGGGTCTATGTTTTAGAGCATGGTCATCCTTATACTTTATCGCTTACATCCACTTATAAGTGAGTGCATGTGGTATCTGTAGTTCTGGATGTGGGCTGTGTCATGCAGGACTATCTTTTCTAGTTCCATTCACTTGACTGACCCAGCTTGAGACCCATGCCATCAGTGGGAGCCCACCCTTGACACTGTTAATGGTATTCTGTGATGCTTGCAGATAGAAGGCTAGAATAAATGTCATCGAACAGGCTTCACCCAGCAACTGATGGAAACTGATGCCATGCACTAAGTGGAGCATGGGGAATCCTGTGGAAGAGCAGGAAGAAGGATTGAAGGAACCAGAGGGGTTAAGGAAACTATAAGAAAATCCACAGTATTTTCTAACCTGGGCCAATAAGGGCTCATAAAGACTGAACTGCCAACCAGAGAGCTTGAAAGGGATGGACCTGGGCCTTCTACATGTATGTAACAGTTGTGCAGCTAGGTCTTCATGTGGGACTCATAAAATGGGAGCAGAGTCTGTCACTGAATACACTGTCTGCCTTTGGATCCTTTTCTCCTAATTGGGCTACCTTGTCTAGCATCAATACAAAAAGTTGTGCCTAATATTACTGCCACTTGATAGCTAAAGATGGGTGATGGCCATGGGAGGTGTCCCCCTTCTCTGAGGAGAAAGGGAGAGGGATTTGGGGTAGGAGAGGGTTGGGGGAGGCCTGAGAGGAGACAGGGGAGGAGAAGCTACAATCAAGATGTGAATAAGTAAGTTAATAAAAAAATATAAAAGAATGTATAATGCATTGGTCCTTTACAGAATGAATCAGTACAGTCTTTCCATACCACCATCACTCACACATATCAAAACTCTCAAGGCCAAGGCCACATGAAGAAAAGCCAAGGCTTTGGTTCCCCAGAGGAATGCTGTACCTCAGGAAATAGTTCAGCTGCCATATTGATAAGCATCATGACAGTGACACTTCCCAAGTTTACTTCACTTGCATTTTTCCCAAAGAAATAGGAAGACATTTTCAATGAATAGAAACAAAAAGACTAACACAAAGAAGAGAGGTATGCTGGGAGGACAGGTGGGATTTGAACAGAGAGCTGAAATTAAAGATGTGAGAGCCCATTACTAATGCCCATCTTCCTCTGTCCCTGCCTTCTATCATGTACACAGCCCACCCTCTCTACCCCTAACTACTCCTGCCCCTCCTAAGATCTTGCCAAGCACACTCTTGAAATTGAATCTCTGCACCAGCCATCCTTTTCCTTGGATTCCCAAGTAAGATACAAGAGGTACAAAATTTAAACAGATAATGGCATACAAGTGTCAGTCCTGAGTGTGAGTGCCACCTTAAATTTGGAATCTTAGGGAATCTCATTTTTGTGCTCTCAGATCAATCGCTAGTTCTCTTGTGGTTTAAATGAATCTATACACTTATTTATTATATTGACAGTTCATCATCTATATCTGCTTTATGTAGCTATAGAAACCTTTATTAGCTTTGTGTGTAGACTTTAAATACTAGGAATCTATCCAGACTATAACAAGAACTTAGCAAGTGATTGTCAAATGAGTAAATGAGAGTATTATGAGTCAGAGAAACCAAAAGCTACATGGATAGAAAATTGATTAGAGTATTAGGAATAGATGATCAATATTTCTTTCTAAAGGCTTTGGTTGAGATCATAAACCAAATAGACATCTGAAGATCAGGAGTGAAATTAAAGAAAATTATGAGGTCCCTATTCAGAAAGTCCTATCATAAACAGGAAAATATCAGTTACCTTTTCTGAGAATTTGTCATTAAAGGGAAGTTTAAAAATAAAAACCCAGCTAAACTAATCTAGGAATTCTCTAAAAACTCAAATGAAAAGACTTAACAGTACTAAAACAGTCCCATTTGAGGGTTTATTTCAGAAAAACAAAAACAAAAACAACATCAGTAACAAAACAACAACAACAACAAAACAGAATCAGTATGACACAAGCCGCAATATCAATGTACCTGGGTTTGTTGCAGCACTATTGCGAAGAGCTCAGACATGCAATCTCTGCAGTTATCAATCAACAAGGAGTCCTTTAGCATAGGCCTGGATGAAGAAATGGAGCTGTCTATACAAATGTGATTGTCTTAAAATAAAAAGTGGTACCAGGAAATAATGTCTTGAAGCAATGTGGGGTAATCCTATATGACAATATGCTAAATGTAATAAGTCAGACACCAAAGGACAGGCCCCATGATCTACTGGATATATGGATTCTAAAAGCGTTAAATCCAGGTCAGGGGAAATGGCTCAATGATTAAAATATCTCATAAAGGAGAGAACTGGAGTTCAGATCCCCAGAATGCACATAAACACGTGGTGAACGTGGCAGCCTGATTGTAATTCCTTCCAGTCCCAGAAGGCAGAGATAGGGAATCCCCAGAGAAAGCTGCCTAGCAAAACTAACCAGACAAGTGAGTTCTGGGTTTGATTTAGAGACTTTGCCTCATTGACTATTGTATAAGTGCAATTGGAAATGATTTCAGACATCAACACACTTACATTCATGGGCATCCAAGTCCTCAGCCCCCACAACTCACTCACACACACACACACACACACACACACACACACACACACAATCAGTAAAAATAAATATCAAGCTTATGAAGTTAGGCTAGTGGAAGGCTACTTAGCAGATGCCAAAGCAGGAAGGTAGGAGGCAAAAATGGGGTTCATGATCAAAGAGTCCAGTCTTGGATGCCCATGAATGTAAGTGCGTTGATGTCTGAAATCATTTCCAATTGCACTTTTAGGCAGGAGAAATAGCTTTAGAAAAATCATAAAGAGGGAGATTTATTACTATTGTTCCAGAACCTTAATAAAAAAGAAAAAAGTAGGAAGAGGATGAAGAGGAGGATGAGGAGGAAGAGGAGGAGGAGGAAGAAGAAAGAAGAAGAAGAAGAAGAAGAAGAAGAAGAAGAGGAGGAGGAGGAGGAGGAGGAGGAGGAGGAGGAGGAGGAGAAGGGAGGGGGAGGGGAGGGAAGGGGCAGGAGAAGGAGAAGAGGAGGAGGAGGAGGAGGAGGAGGAGGAGAAGAAGAAGAAGAAGAAGAAGAAGAAGAAGAAGAAGAAGAAGAAGAAGAAGAAGAAGAAGAAGAAGAAGAAGAAGATGATGATGAAGAAGAAGCAGCAGCTCTGGAGTAGTGCATGTTCATGATGTGCCACCACTTTGCTGGTAAAGTGCCACTGGATAACTTACACATTGTCAACAGAAAGCACACACCCTTGTTCAGCTGACCCTATTACTATGTGAACTTGGAGCTCAACAGCCACAGGTGCAGGAGGCCGTGTCTGATTTCCCAATGACATTCCATTGTATTGTAAGCTAGTCCACCAGGGTGATGCACAAGACATGCAGGGAGTTGTGTGTTTCTTCAGACATTTCACCCAGCGTTTCTGTGCCTTCGCCTTGGTGCTTCCGAGAGCACAAGAGCCTCGGGGAGGGTGGCAGAAATTGGAAAATATAAATAACAAATCAAAAATTACAATTGATTGGATAAACAATTTCCCTTAGTCTGTTTCTTAATAAGTGATCGATTTTATGATCAATATTCATTATTTCCCAGAACATACCACACTGCTTATTGAACAAATGAATGTCTGAAACTACAATGACACAGATTCAAAAAGGTGAACCAATTTCTTTAATAACATGGGTTGAACAGACCGGCTCATCTTACCCAGTTGTTCCACATCAATGCACGTGTCCGTGCAGTCCTTTGGAAAAAGGCTGGAGTCCAGGCAAGCAAGGGAGGTAATTCATCACTCATTAACAGAAGTGGATTATGGGAGCATGTGCATGGAAGGGTGAGGACTAGCCTGGCCTTTGTCTGTGTGAAATAAAGTCTCCAAGCTGCTAAACCAGGCTCACTTAAGGCTAGTCCCTTTGGTTTCCCTTTATGATCTAAGGGCCAGCGCACCGCAGCTTGTACATACTGAACTCTACCACTTCAGCTCTACCACTGAGCTGCACATCCTCAGCAGGTATTGCTTTTGAGGTTGTAGGCACTTTGGAGACGTGGAGTGAGTCAAGCCATGGTATGTGCACTTTCTAGAGATTACTTTTTTTACTACAGTTAAGCAAGATAACTAATAGAGTGATATAATTATAATTTAATGAACTTCTTCGTTGACATTGCTGTTTTTGCTTGCTAGTTCTAGCCTCACTGTTGAAGCTTTCCAGCAAACTTACTAGTTTGGAACTAGTTCTTACTAGTTCTGGAACTATTCAGACCATTTAACGTGCTGTGCAGCGTGGTTCCCTTTATCATCTTAAAATGGCGTGTCGACCAAGATATCTTTAAAATGCAGCCACTAGCCTGACTTTTAGTGGTTTCCAACAGTCCCATGGACCATGGAAAGGGGTCCTGGGGAGACACAATTATGTGGTCAGTTAGTGCTAGCATCAACTTTAGGGAAGTGATGGCGCTGTGTGAACAAGGAGTGCCTGTTAAGGCCTCTCCCTTAGTAGGTCATGGCCCCTCATAGGTGAAACTGGCACTCTGGTTACTATGACAACCTTGCTCCTTCCAGTCTGCCTGGGTGTGGATATGGAGCCACAGTACCTTATTTAATCCCATTTAGACTGGCTTTCCTTTCTCATCTCTCATGTCATAGTTGCATAGTGTCTGTAGCAAGTACCTAATTACCCAGCTCTGGCAGAGTTGCTGGACTGATCAATTAAGAAAGCAACAAATGATTAACTTGCTTAAAAAGAAAAAAAAAGCCATCACTTACTTTAAGTTAGTCATCCGAGGTTTTTCCGCCCTACTTAGGAAAACCTCATTAACTCTGGCTCCCCTAATTAAAAATTAGATAATACTGACAGGAGCAAAGCGAAGTTTACCTCTGTACTGTCTGTTTTTTTTTTATTTAAAAAAAGTGTTTTTGTGAAGTAAAAGAATAACAAAAACAAGTCGTAATGATCCTTCTAAATCTACAGTTCTTAGATGCGATATGTCCCTAAGAGTCCTGACAAACAGTTGTCTCCCACCATGCTGCATGCAAACCCCCGCCTACAGAAAACATTCCAAGGTTTAATTGTAAAAACATTCTTATCTATCACCAAAGAAAATCTCAGTAAAGACTTTACTAGGTAACATAATTGGAGCCGGGTTGTAATTAAAGCTATTTTAATATATGCATAAGTGTCTCATTTATACCACATCATCGGGAATTCATACAAGTAAAATTTCAGACAACTGAGATATTTATTTTAAGAAGCAATGCTTATTTATTTTAATTAGGGAGGTGTGGCACCGTGATTAAACATGAATGCCGAAGCTGAATTGATTTCTGTACCTTGGGCAAAGTGATACGGTTTTGTTTAGTTTTGTTTTGTTTTTTTGTATGTTTGTTGTCAACTGGAGTCTCCATCTGTGAAATGGGAATGGTCACAGTCATACTGGATGATGAGGTTCGGGGATTTTATGATATGATGCACTTCTTAAAGCTTTCAGCCAATGCTTGTCTCAAAGTAAAGAGCATAGATTGCTATTATTTAACAGTGCCCAAGACATTACAAAAAGAATGTGGACTGGAGAGACTGCTCAGTGTGTTGTCATCTGCTACTCAAGTATGAGAATCTGAACTCAGATACCCAGAACCCATGTAAAGCCCGACATGTGTCTTTTATCCCACGGCTTCTGTAGCAAGATGGAGGGGGGACATAGGAGAAGTCCCTGAACCCTGCAGGCCAGCTGGCCTAACCCACACAGCAGCAAACAATAGGAGAGACCCTGTCTGAAAAAGATAGGAACGGAAGAACCAATAGTCAAAGCAATGAATCCTGGGATGTGGGTGGCCACATTCACAACCCCCGACACACAAACGACTGAAAGAGAAAAATAAAAAGAACGTAACGCACAGGCATCTTTCCTATCAAATACAACGTCCAGTAAGATTCAACACATTCGTATCTTTAAAATCAATGTCATGAAGTTAACTTTCTATTCTGTTTTAGTAAATATATAAAACTGTCAGACTTCTCCCACATCCACTCTTTCTCTGTGATTGCTCATTATCTGCTGCAAGAATATCCCTAATGTCTCAATAAGGTGAGATTTTAGGCAGAGTGATATGGGCCAGGTTCAGTAGGGTGTGTGCTCTCACAGCAAGTGTACTGTGTGCCTTCTGGATGCTGCTTTACTCCTTGTTAGTAAGAATTTTCCAGCATTCTATGAAATTCAAGAGTCTAATCTTTATACTTGAGTTTTCTGAATAACCAGACTGTCCATATAATGTAATAAACACCCATGAGCTATGCCAGCGCATTTAAAAGGCTTGGCTATTTACTTAATAGTTATTTATTTAAAGTTCTATGGCTGAATTTTCACTCATGCTGTCCATCAGGTCTTTTTTTTTTACATAATTTATTTCAATGAATCATGGACTCCTTTTAATTGAAAGAAGACCATAACAATCAGAATGATGTATTTATGTTCCATAGAAGGTAGTAAGTAACTGCTAATGTATTCTTTCTCTTGACCACCCACTTGCACCAATGAGTTATATCCATCTAAGAGAAAAGTTTGGAAGGATTTGGGAGTAAAATTCTTCCCTTAGTCCTTCATCATCTAAATCATATAAAAAGATTTGTGGGCAGGGAAGTATTCAGACATGGCGAGAGGGGCCCTCTAACGAGTTTCCACCCATCAGCATGAGGTTCAACACAATGGAATACAAACTATTTTGCATGTGGTATTTGTGATCTCATGGCATATAACATAAGCTGCTGTGGTACTCAGAGTTCATGACATATACACATACATCATATACATATATGTATACGCATACACATACGCATATGCATACACATACATTTACATCATATACACATTTTTCTAGAGACGAACAAACTGACATCAAAAGACACATGTTCTAGAATAGCATATTCTGAAGTGCCCATTGTATTTCTCTACACATCAGATTTGAAGGGGCCATCATCTAATCGCATGGTCCAAATGTGAGTGTTCATGGCGGTGAATATGACAACACTGTCAAATGCTGGCAGTGACTTCCCATGTCCTCTAAGTGGCGTGCCACAGGAAATGGTGGGCATAACAGCAGGATGGAGATAAATGGAAGCATAAGATGATAACAATGCCAGGTTAAAAATTAAAACAACTGAGCTTCTAAAAGAGAATCCATTGCTGATGCCAGGCTCAAGGCAAAATAAGAGAAGGAAAGCACACAATTCTGGGGAACTTTTATAAAAAGATTTATGGAGTCTGCAAATACTGCTTTTGTCATTCACCTGGATTGGAGTCCAGCTAGAGAACATTTAAACTGAGCATCTGTCTCAGTATTCTCCACTGGAGAACAGCAGCTAGAAATACTGTTCTATCTCTTACATGTTAGACTCCAGAATGAATCCTAGGTTGTATTCACAATCCAGGGGGAAGCAATCAACCACCTATTCTTGGGGTGACACTATGCACGTTCACCAACCTGTTCCCCACAGTTGCAGGCCATATTCTCTCTTATGTTAAAGTTGACCATATCTTGGTGACTCAGTATACAAGGTTACTGTGAGAAAACCTCAGAATGTGTGTGTGTGTTGTTCTTCTAATTTACAAGGTGTGAACATTATCTTTTGTGCCTCTAAATTCCAATAGGCTCCCACCGCCATTAAGTGTCAAGACTATTTATTTCACTCATGTTCTTGTCCTATAAAAACCTAGTTGCTAAAACGGTTGAATTAATTAGTCTTGAGTGACATAATTATTCCCAGGACTTCCATCAGCCTTTGTGGTTCACATTAGGACAGGAATCAAAGCCATGTCGGCAGCTTCAAATCTTGAATACAGAAGATGATATAATTGAGTTGCAAAGGAAATTTATTAAGTTTTTCATACAGGTATATCTCTTCTGTACAAAAATGAAAAGGTCCGGTATTACTTAATCTACTGAGATGTCCCTATTTAGTCTGTCTTGCAAATGGCCATACGTCAAGTAGGATATAGGAAATGACCTGAGATGGGAACAGGAAGTAGACACTAGAGGAGAGATATTGATGGAAGTCCTTTCAGGTCACCAGACTGATGTTCTATTGGGATGCTAAACAGTCTGCTTAGGATGCCTTAAGGATATGGGTGTGTTATTTTACCAGGCACAAAGTCAACTATTTCACAAATAAATGGATGAAAAGAGTTAGACATTTATGTCCCAAAATACCTCTTTACTGGCATTATTCAGAAGCCAGCGTGTCTAAGTCTTGTAGTGCTAACAGCAATCATGTCAAGCACAAAACCTTTAAAATGTAGTAAACTATTTATAACTCTTGATAATGAGATACAAAGGGCTGGCATGCATCTTTTATACCATACAGAGGTTAGCTGTTTGTACCATGAACAAAAAATATAAAACTCTTATGACATTTCAGTGTAAGTCGGTATTCTTCTTTTTATAAAGGTAAGAAGTATAAATTTGTGTCTTTTCCTGCAAGAAAATATACTTAACTTGGTCCTTAAGGTTCCCTCATTACTTTGGTTGTGGATGAAAAACATGGTATTTTTTCCAAAGGACTCAGACTTGGAAAAGAGCTTTAAGGACTGATACTAAGAATCATTTCCATTGTAATATAATTTTACCACAGAGAATGATATGTTTGCCACCTATAAAAAGCTTCCATCTCCTCACACTTCTTAACAACTTGAAAACAGAATATTATAACTTGTTTCAAGGCTTCAGATCAAAACTCTCAGAGGAGTTTAAATTCATATGCTTAAAAATGTAAGACTATATAGATCCTAATTAGTTTATAAGACAACTGACATCAGAAGGTGAATATTTGCTTATTAGAAACAGCACAAATGTCTTTCTAATGATAGGGACAAAATAAAATCCAGAGACCACAAATAGTACATGCAGCCACCAGGATATTTTTTTTTCATACTTTGTGAGTGCCAATGTTGATTGCCAATTGGGTAAGATCAAGAATGACCTATGAGACAAGCTCCCAGACATGCCTGCGAGGGGTTGTATAGATTCTTTCAATTTAGGTAAGAAGGCTGTGCATAACAGAACTCCATTGACTGGAGACTTGGCCTAAATCAAAAAGAGAAAGAATGGAGAGGTGATAGTCATTGCTCTCTCCTTCCTGACTATAGGTACAGAGTGACCCCCTCCCCATCCCACCACCACATACTCCCCACTATGAAGACGTCCCTTCAACCTCTGTGCCAAAAAAGCCTTCCCTTCCTTCAGTTGCTTTTGTTGAGGTATTTTGCCAGACAAGTCACTGACACATACCTATACTTTGATAAAGTGTTCTTTTTATAACTCCAATTTAAACTAAAATTTAAAATAAGAATGTAGAACCAGATGTTGTATCACAAAGTATTAAAGCAAGACGGTAATAAAATTCAAATGAGAGCAAATCCTGATCATAATAATAATTTGTCTGAGAGAAAGGAAAACCTTGTGTTATTATTTAAAATATTTTATCTTAGTTTGTTCTTGACAGTTGAACTACTTTTACATATTTTGTTATGTATCAGAATATGCATGCAATAGTCCATATATAATTTATAAGGACACACGTATTTGTGGATAAGTGCTCAAAAAAAGAACGTTGAGTGATGATTGACTTGAAAATTTTGGACCTCTTTGGCGGTTCTCTTTAGCATGCATATTCTTTGCATTAAATAAGACCTCATGGTTGTCATTTCAGACTCTCGTTAATAGAGGGAAAGCCCCACCATGAGAAACTCTTTCCTTTCAATTCTGAAGATGTTTTTGAGTCTATGAATATATGAAGCATCATATTCCTCCTCAGAACTAAACCAGGGAAGTATGTGACTTTCACAGACATGAGTAAAACTCAGTGCACCCTTTTTTCAGCCACTAGCGAACAAATATTTCTTTTTATTTTTTTCAAAAGTTTTTTTTAAGGAACTACAGGATCCATCCCAGATGCCCAGCAAAGTAGACCCAGCTCATCTCACCTCTACCTGCAAAGAACTTACAAGAACCAGGTTTAGGAAGAAACCACCAGCAGCCACTTTGTGAAAGAGTACTATGGCATGTCCTTGCCCGATTCCTTTAAATTCCGGGGCAAATTCACCCATGTTTTTGAAATATCTGTCAGTGTGTCTTAAGAAGATACTCCAGCATCAGCTGCAGGCACCGTGAAGGCAATTGCTATTCCAGCAACTCCCTTCCCTCCTCAGCCCTTCTGGTCCTCTGCCCACACATTTCACAGCACCACCAGAAGCCATCAGGCAAGCAGCTGCCACCAGGCAACAAACAAAGATGATGATTTCAGAAACTTCTTGAGGGATGTTTCCCAAATGCCAGAAAAACAGAGAACCAAAGAAAATTAGCTCTCAGACAATCATAGTGCAGAGGAGAGAGCAAGGTCACTACTGTGCCTAGTAAAGGGCAGGTGATTTAAGATCTGTTTTGAGGGCTTGTAGTTCAAGAACATGTTCCCGGAAAATGTGGAGGCAAAATAATTCTCATTTTCCAAACCATCCTGAGAAAGTCCTAGAAATCTCTTGGGCAAGCTTCAGAGAGCCAATGCATTTCCACAGGAGAAGTCTTGAGTTTCTGCCTTTCCTCCAGGCTACTTCTCTTCATCTTCCAAAGCAATTCTCCTATAGAGCTCCATAGAAAGTGATGGATTACAGTGCATTGCTTTAGGATGAAATCCGTAAGTAAAGAAAGCACAGGAACACATACCAAGCTTTCTCATTATTATCTTTGCCTCACAGGAGGAAAGCAGACAGAAACCATGAGAACCAAGGTCCACCCATTAGTTGGTATGGCGTGTATCTTAAGGTGGGGATATCGGTAGCATATGATGGACATTCCTCATTATACAGTTGAAAGCTTTTAAATTTAGTTTGCAATATTCTTTCACTAGCTCCCCATTTCCCATAGTTGTATACTTCAGTGGGATGATCCACTTATATTCTAAGCACTCAAAGTAAAGAATTTGGTCTTGGGACTAGAAAAAACTGATAATCAGTAGGCTCAGTAATTTACTAGCTGAGAAGCTATGGAGGTTTGAAAAAGAATGGCCCTAATAGGCCCAAACCTTTGAATCCTTAGTCATCAGGGAGTGGCACTGTTTTAGAAGGACTAGAAGGATTAAGAGATTTGGCTCTGTTCTAGAAAGTGTGTCACTAGGAGTGGGCTTTGAGGTCTAATCTTAGGCCAGGCTAGGTGCATTTCCACTGTCTCCACCTCTCTCTTGCTGACTTTAGTGCTATTCTTGCAACCACATTCCATATCTTGACAATAGCGGATTAACCCTCTGAAACTGTAAGCAAGCTCCCAATTAAATGCTTTATAGTATGAGTTGGTCATGGTGTCTCTTAACAGCAATGAAACAGTGACTAAGACAGAAGTCATAGGCAATTTCCCTCTAAGAACTGATTTTACTCAGCTGAGAACCACAGAAACCTGTTAGCAAGCCCTTGAAAGATGGCCATGAGTAGTGAAATTGGATTGTATAAGCAGGAACAAAGTAGCATGCTGTAGTGACTTTCTGTAGTTGTGAAGCAACACTATAACCAAGGAAACTCCTATAAAAGAAAGCACTGAATTGGGGCTTTGGTTGCAGTTTTCAAAGTTTTGTCCATGGTCATCCTGGTAGGAAGCAGACAGGCATGGCTCTGAAGCAATAACTGAGAACTTTACATCATATTTCACGGGCTGCAGAAAGAGAAGCTGGGCCTGGCACAGGCTTATGAAACCCTGAAGCCCACTCCCAGTGACACACATCTTCCAACGTGACAATATCTACCCTAACAAAGCCACACCTCCTAATCCTTCTCAAACAGTTCTACTAATTGGCGACTAAACGTTTAAATATATGAGCCTTTGGGGCATTCTCAGTCAAACCACAACACACCCTTAGCACATAAGAACTGCTCAATCAGCATTAGCTATCATGAGATATTATTTCCTGACTTCTCACTGTCATACCTGACACTCTTTCAGCTGTGGGCTGCATTCGCTGAACACATTTTTGCTTCTTTTCCTTCTGAAGGAGCTGATGTAGCACAGAATACCAAATACTCAAGGAAGTGACAATTCACCAAGAAAGCCACCATCTTTGAGCCCAGCTCCAAGTCCCCTAATATTATAAGACAAGGATCTTTTGTTTCAGAAATTAGTCAGTTTGTTCCCTTTTTCTTGAGGCATTGGTTTTGGTGCTTATACACCAGAAAATGTTTTATTTTCCACTACTGGTAAAATATCAGATGTGAGCCTCATTCCCTTATGCATGGGAGATATGTAAAAGTGTAGAGCACCCCCAGTATTTTAAAAGAGTGTCTTCAACTTTTATACAAGATGGACTTCTAAGAGTACCACTTCAAACACTCGAAATGCTCACTATACTCACCAATATTACCTGACACCATAAATTATCAGCCGATATTCTCCATCTTCAAAGATCTCCAGGGGGATGACACAACCCTGGGTACAATGAGATGTACGCAGAACCTATACCTTACCACTTCTGTTCACACTCTGGCTGTGCTCCAAGGATAGATGGATCTGCCTAAGACCAAAGATGTCATTCCAGTGGTACCATAAATCCCATGGATAGTGCTATCAGCACTGCTCACGAAGCCACGAGGATGGAACTGCTCCAGGTGAGGTTTCAGAGCCTGTGCTGGTGACATAAGGACCCCAGCTGACCAGTGATCATGGCCAAGAACTACAGCCAAGGCTCATTCTGCTTTCCTACCTCATCTATCCCACATTCACTCCTCGTGGAGTACTAAATCTACCCTTATTGACTGGAAGTTTCCTTTTCCATGCCCTTACCCTCTGGATGTTTGTATGTCCAGATGGGATTTTTCTCCTGGAGATGACTCATGCAGGAGCTATACAGAGCTCTGTCCTCACATTCCAAGATCTGCTTGATCAACGAAGCCCACAACTACCTTTGTCTTTTAGGTTGATTATCCCCAATCTTTACGATAAACTGACTCAATTATTATCATTGACTTTCAGCTCTTAGCCACAACCACACAAGTCAATCAGACTCTGGACCGTGATCAGGGTCTCTTATTTACTGGCACTTTATCAATCTAGGATTGGGCTCTACAGAGCTTTTCCTGTGACAAAGGAACAGGTTGTGATTTCAGGTCTCTACTTCCTCTTTGGATATTTGACCACTAGCAGGAATGTCTTGTCTGAATAAATCTTATCTCTCTGCCTTACTTTTTATTAATCTGTCTAGATGGTCACCCCAATGTACTATGTAAGGACTCCTCAAATGTTCGGCCCAGAGATCCTCTCTGCTACAGGGATGGTTGTGAGAACAAGGAGCCAGCGCTCCTGAAGAAAGCCGGTACATCCCTTCCCCCAGAGCCTGACCTGTCTACTTTGCCCTAACTCACTTATACTCCAGACCATCTCAGCAGATATGTTCCCAAAATCCACAACACTCATGCATCACCTTTACTCTCAGACACTGACCGTACATTAGTTAAGGAACAATCAGCAAGCCTTCTAAGGAGAGAAGAACACAGACTTTCCCTAATCTGAAGAAACTGATGCTTTTTTAAAATGACACACACAAAAAAAAAAAAAAAGAAAAGAAAACAGAGACAGAAGCAGCTCAGATGTGGTGATATTCATTTCAGACACGGGGGACATAATTTAATAGGAACAAAACATGAATTCCATCTTTCAACATGTCTTTAGTCTTTTGTCTCAGAAGAATCCTGTTTTCAGTCTTGGGACAAGGCTCATTGTGTAAATGTTTACTGCACAAGTCCAATGACCTGAGTTTGCGTCCCAGAAACTACAGTGTAAAAACCAGATGCCATAGCTCACCCTGGTCTGTCATCCAAGTGCTTCTGCAGAAAAGCAGGGAACGAGACAGGGGTGTGGGGGCCAACTAGCCTGGCATACAAAACCACAAAGCAACCAAGGGACCTCATCTTTCTCAAACAAGGTAAAAGGCAAGTGCCCACAGCACGTGCCTGATTGTGTAACACACTCACACGGAGACTCAAAGATTAAAATAAAGGAATCACGTTTTCGACGAGAGGAAAGGGCAGCATTGGTCTCAGCTCTGACTCAAACTGGCATTGTACAGATCATCATGCTTTTCGTGGAGTTAAAAAAAGAGAATTAAAACTGACTTAAAAATGAAACTCTCACAAGAGAAGAAGGGGGGAAAAAAGCTAATTAAGAAATATTGCCTCTCACACAACTCATCTCTGGCGGCCATCTTGTTTCTTGCCCGCTATGTAAAGTTAGTAATTCTAGAACAATAAAGATGGGATGGAGAAGCCCTCGCCTAATGAAACAATTTAAATGAGCTCCTTAAATACTTTTAACTAGCATTTAATTTATTTTTAATCAGGTGCTTATCATTTGTTAAATAAATTCCAAAGGCCCCAGGATTCCACAGCCCTTAGACAGGCTCATCTCCCATTGGGAAGCAACACATATTAAATAGTTGCTAAACCTTGGTAAATACACTTTTAATAATTAATTCTAGAAGTATTTAGCTAGCAGTAATATAGCGGATATTTCAGCAGTATTGTAATCCGTGGGATATTGTCCAGGGATTTTTCAGATTAACACGTTTGGGTCCCTGAGTCCCATCTGTATACCTCTATCTGAATTCACAGCAGGTGATTTAACACATGGCGACCAGCTCCGTGTGTCTGAGTGACCAATGATTTTATTACCGTATCAGTGAGATCAAATCAGTGAAAGGCATCAGCCGTGGAAATGCTTAGTAAGGGACGAGACAGACCGCAGCTTACAAGCCAACCTGGGTTTTCAAAAATGATAACTACCGAAAAGAAAAATTACTTTTCCTGTTGAGATGTGTAAATATTATGTAGATATTCTAACTCCATCTCTGTGATGGATGGTGCTCAATTTTAAACATATTTCAGTAATGCCTTAATTTAATAGAATAGGAGATGCGCAGGATGTTGAAGGATCAAGGTGAGAATAAATTGTCTGGCACAGATGGTTTCGTCTTATTCTAAAACCTGCGTGGTTCTTACTTCCCACTTCATGAGGGGGAAAAATTGAAAAATAAAAGGGCTTTGCATTCTTTTCATCTTTAAAAAATATATTGTGAATTACCACTTTGATCGATTCTGCAGAGCTGGCCCGCTTCCAATTAGTCTTCTCTAACACGACTGCCATGCCTGTCTGTCTCTCCCCAGTTTGCTCTGAGTCTCTGTTAAAATAAGTCCGAGGTGACCTTTGTCTAGCAAAGCCCTTCACTTCCGGACCAGGATGGCAGAGGGCGTGTCTTGACCAGCAGATGGTGCTCCAGAGCAGGCTGCAACGTGGGGTTTCTGGCGGCAGCTGGAAAGGCCTGCATCAAACACTCAAAAGGATTTTTAAATCTTCTGGTTAGTCAGTTATCTCACTGACTTGCCTCAGCCCCATTTCGTCTCTTCTAGGTACCATAACCAAAAACCTCGTACTTTTCAAAATAACGCAGGCGGTCCCCAGCGCCGTGGTCCAGCCTGCTTCTTCAGGTAGGGTATCACGGACTACAAATGTAAATGTAGGCCCTGTACGGGGAAATCTTTTACTCAAATGGAAGCATCCTATTTCTCCGTGAGTTGCCAAAGGCACGACTCTGGTTATGTTTTAGTAGTGATAAAAATCAAACATTTTCAGGAGCCGTTATACTCTAAAATGTTAATGTAGTTTACTTTTTAAAACGTGATCGATAGATGTGCGGTGCCTACCTATAAATTACTAAAGGCAAAACCCATTCTATTAGCACGTGGTGGGTTCTGAAGTATTTGATAGTCTGTGTTTTCCTGAGGGTGGCATTTTTAATTTGTAGAAAGCTTAAGATTCTCTCTCTCTCTCTCTCTCTCTCTCTCTCTCTCTCTCTCTCTCAACAAAAATACCTGTCTTTGTCTCATTTCAACCGGGATATTTTTTAACAGGACTCATTCAGGAAATGTAATTCTAATGTGCTATAGCCTAGGTTTCAATTAACGTTCTCCTCTTTCTGACAGCCTTTACATTATGTGTTTTATGAAATCATTAACTATTGTCGTGTTTCTATTATGATACTATTAGGAAATAAGGAGACTTATGTAAATGGAGATGTAAAAGAAATGTATGACACTCACTCGGAGCAACATCTGTGCACTATCATCCATGCTCACACTAATTTTCTAAAGATTGTTCCATTCATTATAGAACATTGTTAGCTTGGGTGGCACAACCCTTATTTCTATGCATTTAGGGAATGAGGGAGAGACCGGGTAAATGAGAGCCCTAATCAATACCACTTTTCATTTTGCATCTAATGTGCTCTCTTTCCCTTTCTTTCCCTCCTGCACAAATCCGAAAAAGATCCCGACGTTACAGTCATAAAGTGTAATTCTTCTGCAGAAACGCAGACAATAATGCTTTCTGTATTCAGGCGTATTGCATATTCTAATGGCATTTGGCTAAATTGAGTATGGATTTAACATCAAAGGCTTCATGAATTTTTCAAATGAGATATTAAAGTCAATATTTCAAGTGAAAGATATTTCAATTTAGTTGCATACACAACAATAAAAAACTTCTACAAGGTAGAGGTACGAGTGGCTAGGGCAGTATTAGTTCATTCAAGAAATTATTAGTTTATAAGAAAATCAAACACAAGGTTGCGATGTGGCAATAACTGAATGAATTAGACCGGCCGATATGCACCAGCGTGCTTTATCTCTAACAGGCTGAAGCAGTACAGTTACCACCGGCATGTTCAGGGCTTCTGGCTAGATTTTTTTTTCTAAGCTCTCTGTAGATTAGCATGAAGATTTGCACTGCCGTTCCATAAATCCCCTTATTTTCATTTGAACGAACGGAGGACTTAGGATGTGTGGCAAAAGGGGCTGTTTTTCACTTTGCACTTAAGTGGGTCTTACATCTAGGTGTTGATACTTAAACCCAGTCTCCGCAATGATGCGGGGTGTTCTGGAAGGCTAAAGGAGGCTCCATTTGAATGTGTGAGAAATCTCTTGATAGTTATCGCCACCCAGTATGCTAAACCTTGGATTCTGAGGCACCTCGCTGCTGAAGAAGGCACACGTGTGGTACTGCCCCATTTCACAGATAGTAGGCAAAGCAGGAAGTGGCTTGCCGTCCTGTTAGCCCCTGTCCCTTGGAATAGAATGAGGCTTGTATGGAGAGGTCAGTGCTATGGCAGAAACTAGAACTTAGTCTCTGCATCTGCAGTTCCAAGAGCCACGCCCCAAGTCGATACTGCCTTCTTGCCGCTTCCCATAGGAGGTGATGGTGCAGCAGGCCAGTCTGTCCCCATTTGCAGGGCCTGTTTGTTTAACCTTGTACAAACCGGAAGGCATTGGCCTGACTTGACTGCGCTCGACATCCATATCGTAACCGGCTATGTGCTGACTGGAGCCCCACTGCAGTACCTCGGGTTAACGCTCGACCTCACACAAGCACCAGTTCACAAATGATTCAGGTCGGAAAGAAGACAATGTCTACTCACAAACACTAAACTAGAGGAGTCACCTGACTGGGAACACGCAGACCACTCGGCTCATCTGGATGCAAACAGACGTTCCTGTATTCCTCGTGGCACCAGGCTCAGAGCAGTTCGAGCACTCTGGGCTATGTCCTTGGCATGCTGACCAGACTGTGGCCAGTGTGTGATTTAAATCAGGATCTCTGAATGCCTGTCTTGATCGAAGATCCTAAAAGAGAAGTCATTGTGAGGGCACAACTACCCCAAAAGGCATGGAGATTTCATTCTGTGGTTTGTTTTGTTCTGTTTTGTTTTGTTTTGCTTTGTTTTGTTTTGTTTTGTTAAGAGTTATTGCTCATATTTAAATTAGGGAACTTCATGTTCATGCTCTATAAATGAAGGAGACAAGAACGTGCACACATGCATGCGCACACACATGCACGCGCACAGACATGCAGAGAGAGAGAGAGAGAGAGAGAGAGAGAGAGAACATATTTTTTCCTTAAGAACAAAATAATAGAATCGTTACTACTTCTTATGATTCCAAAGATAGTGGAGTCTCCCCCCCCTGCCCCGCCCCCAGCTCCCCTGAGGATTTCCATTGGCCCACCATGCTGTGGCCAGAACATACTTCATCTGCTAAGATTAGTGCTGCCGGTGGCTCACATGGCACAGGGCTTACTTTGCAACCGGATAGCAAGGACCAATTTTTCTCGGTTCCCACCCTTACCCCCACTCACAACAACAACAAAAGTCTCTAGAACTGAAAATTGTTTCTTTGCCTCATTACATCGAAATGATCAGACTCATTTCAGCCTCAATTCTCGAAGTTTCCTCCCTCCGCTTACGCCTTTCTCTTTTTAAGGGACCTTATTATAGGGAGGGGAAGAGTGGAACAGGCCTACAATTCATGCTCATTTTAAGGTTTTCCACTCTAACTCTGCTCCTGGGCACGCCTATTATATACTGACTTCTTTGGAAAGCTGTTGATCTTTTGGTGTTTATCATTTCTTTATTTAAACTGTAAAGGGAGCTTTGTAGAGAACGCGGCTTTGTCTCTCGCTAAAGCCTGTATTAAAATGCAATCCGGGCCATGGCTGAAAACGGAGCAGAGCCTGTGGACTCAAACTATTCCCCAGTCAGCCCCTGCCCACATCATAAAACCAGTAAGCTATTTGGCACAGAAGAAAAGAGATGGGGAAATGCAAGAATTGAAAGGCTAGGCCGACCATGTACCTAAGAGCCAGGAATATAAACACGGAAGGAAGGGTTAGCGACACTCTCACGGTGGCAAGGGGAACATCAGAGGTTTATGTGATAGTCAGTGCTCATATCCCTAAAAGAAAGTGTGCATTTTAAATTTTTCACTGCACATCTGTGCATTGCTACATGTTTAAGGGCCTGCGAGGGCTGAAATTACAGGAGATTTGAGGCTCACTAGCTGGTAAAGCTTCGTGGGGGAGGAAGGCTACCGGAGATCGTGCGGCTCCGGGCAGAAAGTAGGGTCTCTGCCAGAGAGGAACATTAAAAAGGGTTCTAGCCGAGAAAACCGTCAGCTTTATATATGGGAAGCTGAAATGGAAACCTTGGTAGCGCCATTGAACCTGAACAGCAGCTGGGAAATCAAAATGTACTCCTTAATCTGAATTAACTAATCAAAACCAGCTCGCTCCTCCTCCATCACTCCACTACCCACCGCATCGCCCCTGGCTTATTGTTCAGGACCAATCACAATCTGCAGGGGGGAGAAAAAGGCAACAAAACCCGAAAGACTGAAAGGTCAAAGTGTCCGGACCAGGCCCAGCATGCTTGAGATTTATCAGCGAAGGAGAAAGCATGGGGCTCTTCCAATTTTCATCTCTGTGGCTCAGATGATGGCGCAAGGTTAAACCTTCATCACAGATGTCCTCAAATTGAAATCAAGAACAATTTTCAGATGCTGGCTCTCATGCTCTAAGCTCAAAAGAAAGCAATGACTGCATAGAGGAAAGCGGCTCCTCCGTTCGCGTTTTCTAAGCATTCAGATTCACAGTTAATTTAGTGCACAACCCCCTCCCTTTTTTATTTATTGAACATAATCATTTAATAAAACTGAACTGATAAATTATCCGAAGAAATACATTATAGGGTGTGCCCCAGCCCAAGCAGGATGGAGGCTCTTATTAAGTGGTGATTATCTTCATGGACCTGCATTACCATTCAGTTGCAGATGTTGCTGACATAAAGATGTATGATACAGAGGCTGGAGAAAGAGCCCATTTAAGACAGGTGAATACTTAATAGTAATTCAACATACAAGGCATCAAACGCCTTTCACGAGAGTTCAAGGATTTTTTCCTTTTCCCCCTTCTTTGCAATTTTATATGTGTGTTTATAAATAAAATGAGAAATGGGACTCCATTTGGTGGCCATTTGACTTACTCAAGTTTAATGGCCATTTAAAACTTTGCCATTTATCATTTTAGCCGTCTTCCTCATCTGCCTTTACTTTGATTATTTATTTATTTACGTTTGTTCTTCACCTCTCCTGAATCTTTATGTATGATCCATGCTTCTAAGTATGCGGGTGAAATTTATTGTACCTGGGGAGTTTGTTTCTCTTTCAGTGAGGTGTCCTCAAGGCTGATTCTAAAAGAGTTAACGGAGCACAGGACAGATGGACATTCTCCTTTGTCCCTGCTGGGTGTACAGGGGGACCCACGCTCTGCATTCCCACCGCACTCCACCCTTCGCCACACACCCTAGTGTCTCTCCAGTGATCATTTCCACACAAATTTAGGAGCCACAAAATTGTCTATTCTTTTAGGGATACTTTTCTAGAGTTGGTTTTTACTAAAAAGTATCTATATATTTCAATAATAAGGAAAGGGATCAAAAACAAAGTAATTCAGGGACAATCAGGTCATATTAACTGGAAAATGTTTACTCTGTCTGAACCCATCAAGAAGTTACTGTCTTTAAAATATAGATATAAACTTGTTACTTATTTTGTATACAGACAATACTCACAAAAAAAAACCCTCTGTTCCTTTAAAATTGCAAAAAAGTAACTTAGTATCTTATTGTCCGGTTGGAATCGCTGTGACTTTGGTTGGCTTGGCTTTGAGGCAGCACCTCATCAGGATGCCAGGGTGACTTGAACTTGCTCGGCTCCTGCTTTTTCCCTCCCAATTGCTGGAGCTGCAGCTATGCACCTGATTTTCAAATCAATGAGTATTCTAGATCAGCTTATGAAGCAATGTGCTTAGCCAAAACCTCTCTTCAAAATCCTGCCTAAATAACATCCTTAACACAACTTCGGCACACATCTGCTTCCTTGTCTTTTCTCTTCTGTCTTTCACCCAGTGAGGGTAACGCACAGACCATCCCATCCTGCTGTTGGGGGAGTTGGTGTTAGGAATTGCTATTATCCAAAGGAGAGAGAGAGAGCAGTGGGAGCTGCTCCACCCACAACAGAGCCTGTGGGAGAACATTATGTCTCAAAAAGTTCTTTCTGATCACAGCATAAACATCTCCTAGCTCTACATAAGCATCCCTGGGATCCTGTAAACATACGCATATGTGCATGCATAGTTTCCCTTCCCATATTTGGAAATATGTGTGCATTGCTAGTGATTGCCATATATAAACAGAACATTTTACTCTTTTAGGAGACCCTACACTATAAAACATCAAGCACATATAAGCGTGCAGTCTCCAATGTCCTTTTCTCTTCTATTGGACAAAACTGCCAGGGTGACTTTCCTGAGGAAAGGTGAGTGAATCTCCAGGATTCTGAGTTGTCTGAGTCAACAATTTTCAGAGCATGCTCAGAGGAGTCTCCAGCTTCCCAAAGAGAGGTTACTTGGGGAAAACAAAACAAGGAGGTTGCTTCAGTGACGTTCTGACCTTCTGAATGCCCTCTCATCCAATGCCACATGACTTCAGTTGATGTTCCTTAAAAGGAGTAGGTGAAAGGCTTTCCCTGAAGATAGCACAGCACTGGGCAGACGAAGGCTGACTCCATGGAAGAGATGATTCTGCCAGCAACATTCTCAATATTAGTGTCAAATAGTCCTGATGCTGTCTTTTCACAGGCATTTAAAAGTAGAAGCAGAATCTGTATTGCAAAAAACTTCAGCAAGTTCAACTTTTGGAGCACGTCCCTACATACTAAGCTAAACATCCATATCTATGCTTAGTTACTTCCAAGAGGGGCAGAGTCCCTAGTAGTTAGGATTTCATTTGCTCACTTAATAGAGGCTGTATTTGGTGTTTGTAATTCAGCAAGATAACATAGGCGTGAAGTGCATATCTAAGAAGCTATCACTACCGGATGGTCCTTTGCCCAAATCAGTCCACTAGGAGTCTCCAACTACTACCCGTTATCTAAATGTTCCCACCAACAAGGTTAGACTTTCTATTTTACCTTTCTGTAGAGGGAGATTATAGAAAAAAATTAAGTTTCTTTTCCCTTATGTGTCTGATAAGGTAGATAATACATGTAAGCCAAATTAGCACTTTCCTCCCGGTCTGAGAAGGAGGGCCCTGGGAGAAGCAGTTTTACCAGGACACTCTGATAGAGACAGGTTGGAGGTACAGAGAGAACAAGGCAGAAAGTGAGAAGGAGCCAAACGATTAGAACAGAGTTCATCTGAGGCCAAGCAGAGCAGTTCAGTCGGAAGTCAACAGAAGTCAGTCTGAACTGATCAGCTGGGAGAGGAGTCTGGGCCAGAACTGCTGAGTTGAACCAGGCAGTGAGAGTTCAGAAAGAACTGGAAAGGGCAAATGTATTCATTGGTAAGTCTTCGTGAGATAATTACATCTGGCAAATAAAATTGACATTTTTGTAATACTGTAAATAAAGACAGTGTCACATGATCTGAGAACTGTAAACATATTATAAAGGCTTTTTAATTGTAGACTTCGTCTCTAATGATGGCCACTGTCATTATTTCAATGTGCATTTTGCCTTTCTCTCTGGGTGCTTGTCAACAAAATGACCGCAAATGTTGAGAGTGGAATGAAGAGGAACAGTAAGAGTACAAAGTCAAAAGGGCAGGTTTGTAGCTGGGTGACAATTGTTTGTTGGGGTTAGGTCTAGGGTCCATTCCTAGTACTACAAAAATGAAATAGCAATAGCAGTAAAATAATTAATAACTTTCTTCCCACTCAGTCAGATTCTGAGAGATTTCCATTTTTTTTCCAAAGGATTTCACACTTCCTACATCTTGATATAACATATGTTATGTTCTAGTGGAAGTTAATAAAGGCTGGTGTTTAACTGTTGACACATCTCTATTTCAAAACAGTGAGAGGAAGGGAGCTTTCTCCCCCAGGCCTGGAATGACCAGTGCAAGACACTAGACTTCTCACTAAAATTATGTATGGGTAAGGGCCAAAGAGATGGCTCAGCAGTTAAGAGCACTTCTGCTTTTGCAGAGGACTTGGATTCAGTACCCAGCACCTATATGGTGACTCACAACCACCATTAATTTCAGCTCCAGAGAATCCAACACCCTTTTCTGGCCTCTTCCAGCAGTGGGTCATGTGCAGTACACATATAGGCGAATGAGCTATATGTATTAAATAAAATATTTTAAGTATATGCAATTAATTAAATTTCACCCATAGAAATTCACCTAAAATACAGAAAGGAGATGTGTGTGGGTTATATTTGCCATCTATTGCCATTGGCCAAGTACTTGAGACAGACAACCTGCGCTCCCCTTCCAACCAAGGACAAGAATTCATGGTGTTTTTCTTGTGTGTGGTAGTTTGCCACTAAGTTGCCAAATGCGTAAAATAAAGCAATTCCTGCTACCATGTGTGAGTGCCTCTTGTCTAGAGTTGTGCATGGTACCCAGAGTTGTGCAACACTTGTATTTTGGGCCTTAAATATGTTTATGGGCATTCTGAATGGTTTAACCTTACTGTACCACATATGATTTTAATTTTCTTTATGGCTCAAGGGGGCCAATAAAATTTTGACTTTTGATATACTAATATTTCAAGGTTAGGAGAAACTCTTAGAGGCCAGTCAGTCCTCAAGTCTGCCCTCTTAAATTTCTGCTTATAAAATTCTCAGCCAGATATGCAAGTTTTAAAATATCACACTATAAAGAGTGTCTTATATTTCTGATTTGAATGAACCCTTTCAGTTGGCTACTCAGACCCAGGCAATCAGAGAAAACCTGTAAAATTGAGTCACACATCTTATTTACAAAATAATTCTTCCTTTCTTTGGGACAGAAGATATAGAGTCTTCCAAAGGAAAATTTAATTTCCTTCTTTACGAAAGTCAAGGAACAGTCTTTTTTTCCTTGAAACTCACATTTAAGCACATTTTAAAGCAAGTGCTAAATTGGTCATTTCTCAGGAATTGCTACAGCAGATTTGCCTACAATAAAATAGGAAAAACATTTGAATTGCCTCTAGTTATTGTGAGTTAATTGTGCCTACTTGGTTTATTTCATTTAAAGGAACACATCCAAGATCAGTTAGTAGTTGAAAGATTAGTGGTGAAGAAATGCTTCTTAAAGAAAGACACACTTAATAAAACAGAAGTGATCCTGTCTCCTTTAAGGGATTCTGATTGTAGGAGACCCACAAATACCCACTGACTAAAGTCAGTTAGACTCATGTTTGATGAACAAGTCTTCTGCCCTAAATTGTGGGTACCAACAGGCAATTTTATCAGAACAACAACAAAAACAACAACAACAATAACAACAACAACCACCTCTCTTTCTGGATTATAATTTTTCAGAAACACGTTTATTTCTGTCATTAGTGTACAAAGTTTCTTCTTAAATAAAAAGTGTATTTGTCAATAAAATATTCTTACCATTTTCTGGTCATATCAAACTGTAATAAGTGACACACTGAAACTTGAAACATGTTGACAAACTCAATGTAGTTAGTGCTAATCTTTTGTAATAAGAAAGTAATAACAAGAAGCCTTGAGATATAAAAAATACTGTGTGATGGGCACAATTTGTTTCTATGTCACCTTAGATAGTAACTTAGCAGCTACAGGTTGGAGTTAGCAGACTTCCATTTTCTTCTCTTAGGGAACCAAATGGGATAACATTCCCAAGCCTTCTTATGATTACAGTTGAGTCATTGCAGTGAGGTCTGACTGACAAAATATTGTTGAAGTCACATGAGCAACTTAGGCTATCACATTCTTCCTCATTTCACATACACTGAATGAATGCAGAGGAGAATGAAACTCTGGAAAATATTATAGCCATACAATATGGTAGCTTATGCCCGAATGACCTCACAAAGCCAAGGCAGTAGAGAAAGAGCTGGGCGTGATGGATCATATCCATAACCACAACATCTAAGAGGCTGAAACAGAGCGGCTATTTTAGTTTAGGGTCAAACCTTGACTCAGCTTCCCACCAACACCCCCCCCCCCCGCCCTGCAAGACATAGAGAAAAATCTACTTTTCTTTACCCAAAGCCATTGGGAATGTAAACAATTTGAACAGTTTGAATGAGATTGGCCCCATAGTCTCATAGGTTTGAATCTTTGGCCCCTAGTTAGTTAACTGCTTTGGAAGGATTAGGAGCTACTGGAGTAGGTGTGGAACTAGGGTAGGTTTTCAGCTTTCAAAAGACTTGTACTGTTGAGTCTCTTTTCCTCTGCCTCATGCTTATGAATCAAGTTGTGAACTCTCAGCTACAGCTACATCTCCATGTGTGCTTTCCACCATGATGGTTTTGTACTCTAACCCTCTGAAACTGTAAGCCCAAAATAAACTCATATATCTCTGTCTCTATCTCTATCTTTATCTCTTTCTCCATTTCTATCTCTTTATTTCTTTCTCTATCTATATCATATATATATATCATCTATCTATATGTATAGATAGATAGATATAGATAGATGATAGATAGATAGATAGATAGATAGATAGATAGATAGAGACAAGATCATCATGTTTTATCATAGCAATAGGAAGGTAACTATAAAAACTATTCATATTGAGTGAATAGATTCATTCAAAACCACTACTCACTAATACTTTCTCCAAATTAAAGCATATAAAATCTAAAGCTTTTGTGTCTTCTTTCATGATATTCATAATGATCACGGCCGGGAAGTCTCTGAATTAAAAGTATGAATTGATAGAAAGATACAGTGCATACCATACTAGAGATGTACATAGGAGTGAATAATCTTCCATAGACTAAGGGCTCGCTGAAAGCTCCTTAATGGTGCCTATAATGGAAGCAGAGGATTAGAGGGATTAGATCACATAAAGATTGTAGCTGTGCACAGTGCTAAACAAACTCAAGGGTGTGCAGTGTTGTATGTGACAGTTTGAGAGCCTCATCCCTCAAAGCATTGATAGAATACTGAAATTATAACACATCAGAGGTCAAAACCCGGGTTCCATCAGACTGTTACTTCACAGAAATAGCCATTTTTGTCCCACTTAAAATGAATAGACTCTCTTTAGAAAGAAAAAAATGTCTTCACCCATAAGAACCAGTCCCAAAGCCAGTCATTGATTCCCTGCTGAATGTAACACATTTGACCAATTCATGGAAAGACAGAGGAGCTCAGCAGTTTTTCTCTCCAGGTTTAGAAGAAACATCTTAACAGTCCAGCTATAGGGTAATTAACTCTTTTTGTAGTTGCTGAGAGATTCCAAACGCATAGATTTCGTGCCTTAAAACTCAGGCTTAGAGTTTGCCCCATTGCTCTATCTGGTCGATACTGAGGAGAGGTATGCTGTATCATGTTTGAAGCTCTGTTTATGCGACATTTTTATATACTGACTAATATGAGTGCATATTCAACCTGCTGCAACAAAATGGAAAGCTCATTTTGGCGGGAGACATTAGCATTCATGTCTGACAATATTCTGTTTGAACCAAAAGGGGAAAGGAAGCATAATTTTCCCCTTTCCATCCTGAGTCTAAGGATAACAGTTTAGATAAAGGACCTCGTAAGAACTCTGAGATCTGAAATTTCTGTTCATAGGCTATATACACTGAAAGTTGGTGCTTGATAGTTTTTTAAAGCTCTCTGCATCAAGAGTGACAGCAGGAAGATGTCAAGAAAGCAAAGAAGTGAATGGCATATCCCCTCACATGAACTACACTTCTCGGCAATGTACTGGCCCTGGGCAAGAGTAATCAAAGGCAGGGGTGGAGAAGGTGTGGGTGGAGGGAGAGGGTGGGGGTGGGGGAGGGAGAAGGGGAGGGGGAGGGGTGTGGGGGTGCTGGGCAAAAGAAAAGAAAAGAAACAACTGTGCAGGACACAGCCTCATTAGATGAATGCAGAACCTTTCATAAAACTCTGGTTTTTGTGGAAATTAGCAAAGAAGACAACACCCCAGGAGACAATCACAAGCATTGTATACTATCTCCAAGCCACCCAGAGTGTTTCTTATCTAAATCTCTATCTTTACTTAAAATAGAAAAGCCCAGTATTCTCTGATTATGTAATAAGGCTTAAGTAATATTGTAAATAACGAAAAAGTTCACATTTCTGGAAAAAAAAAACTCAACAGTTTTAAGGGCTTCCAAATCTGAATAAAAAGTGAATTCAGACATCTCAGATGAGTACTGCCTACACTGGGGCTAAGACTCTGAAGAAGATACATTGAAGAAGACAGTAATGATGCCAGTTTCTCAAGTGCCTTAAAGAAAAAGGCAAAAAATAATATGATCAGGTTGCAAACCAGGGTTAATTTCGACTGGACCACAAATGGAACAACACACACACACACACACACACACACACACACACACACACACACAGCTTGAACAGTAGATTCTAGAAATCCCCAGGGTTTCAGGTCTGAAAACAGTTGTGAACTTTGGTGCCTCACTGGCTGGGAATAAACGTGAAATAAAGTTCCTGTGAGATTGAGAATGGCAGAGAGGACCTAAGAGGGGAAACCAGAATCTGGGTTACTTGTCAGAATAGAAAGCAAACCCAAATTGTCTGATTTATAAAGACAGCTTGAAACAAAACACATAGGCAAAAATTTTATCAGCTCATGGTCGAGTTGAGTTAGGGCATTCATTGGCTCAGTGGATATAGCACGAGAACATCAAGTCACTGAAGATCAAAATGCTTAGGTATAGAATGGAATAGACCTTAGAGTCTCAAAGGTAAAAGGTAACAGTCTCAGATATACTATAAAATAAAATAGATATAAATATAAAAATGAGAGGTAGGCCTTGTGATATAGTTCAGTGGTACTGTTCTTGGCTAGTCTACTTGCAATCCTGAGATTGATCCACAGTACTTCAAAAACAACCAATAAAAAAGAAATAGAAACAAACAGATAACAGGGAAAAATAAAAGAAAATGTACATAAAGAACTTCAGATAGAAGGGAAAAGAGAAAACAATAGTAAAATCAATAGCAATAAAATCAATTCAAAGTAAGTTATGAAATGAAAATTATAGAGAACATTATTACGCAGTACAGAAAAGAAAGCTAAAAATAAATATTCTCAATGAATATTGTGTAAAAGTTTGAAGAAAATTTCAAAATTACCAGGCTGACAACCCATGACATAAATGAAAAAATATCAGTCAGAAATAAATATTTTTTTCATAAGACAAAGCAAAGAGATATGAAAATGAACCAATCAAAAACATAGGAAATGAGACGTATTTTATGGGAAAGGATGTCAATAGTGTAACAGATGCCAGACTGAGATCCATTGAAGAAGTAGAAAATAAAAAAACTAAAGACTTCACCCACAAGAACAAGAATAGGGACAGAGAAAGGGTTGGTTGGTTATCTCTTTATTTGTTCATTCTGGGTTTTGTTTGGTTTTAGTTTATTTTGTCTTGTGTTCATGAACAAAACACCAGTATGAGGAACAGATTACAGAATCCACTTTATATCTGGTTTGTGCATAGAAAATGGAAAAAAGAGAATGGATTAAAATATATGTATATACATACACACACACACACATATACACAAACATACATACACTCACAGAGAGTGAACACACACATACTCATAGAGAGAGAGAGAGAGAGAGAGAGAGAGAGAGAGAGAGAAAGAGAGAGAGAGAGAGAGAAGAAATAATATTGAAAAATTTCCCCAAATAAAGCATTAAATGCTAGATCTGGGTACTATTATTATTATTCCCTAGAACGAATGAAAATAAATCTAGTAAGGAGATGTTTTAATGAAATTATAAATCATTAAAAATATAAAGGAGAGGTGAAACCTAAACTCTGAAAAATATCTGTTATTTTCCAGATGTAATTGTTGCTTTTATTCCCTCAGATGAAGTGATGAGATGAGAACCATTCCCAAGCTGTGCAAAAACATGGCGGGCTAAGCCCAGAATGGTTCTTTTTCTGCTCTAACTCTCTCTAGGCCTCTGTAAATCTAATCTTCCAAGCTGATTGATTCAAACTGGCTTCTCTCAGCTTCTGTCTGAATTGCTCTGCTTGGCCTCAAACTAACTGGCAATATGCTCTAATCTTCTGGTTCCTTCTCATCCTGTCTATGTAAAACTGTCCCAGTAAAAACTGCCTCTCTCTCTCTCTCTCTCTCTCTCTCTCTCTCCTATGCTGCTCCTAAATAGCTTCTTTTTCCTGTGTGTTTTGCGTGACTGGGGCATATCCTCTCTCTGACTCGTTCTGTCAATGTTTTTATCTGATGTGTCACTTTGTCTACCACTTAGTTAGATACCACTTTCAAACATGGTTGCTTCCTTCTAGACCTTAACCTTACCTACATTGTTTGGGATTAAAGGTGTGTACTGAGAGTGTATCTGTATTCCAGCCAGATCATACTGTAATCCAAGGCACATCTACATTCCAGCCAGATCACACAGAGCTAGAAGGCCTTTGGATGTGATTGTTTGAAAAACTAGCCATGCTGCTAGATTGAAATCCTATACAAAAAACTAACAGAAAAAGAAGAAAAGGATTACATAGCAGCATCTCTGATATTACCTTCTCATTGTCATACAATGGGCAAGCTTCTGAGGTTCTCAGGAGAAGTGACAATCAATAGCAATTGTTAGCCAGTTAAGCTACTCCCTCAGAGATAGAGAAAATAGAACTCTATGGCATTTTTTTTTTTTTTTGCTAAGAGGGCTGTTAAAGAATACACTTCAAGAAAATAATAAATGTGAACTGGAGGAAGTTGTGGAATTAAGGAACACGGGTGGGAAAACAAACTGATGAACCAAATCAATGAATGTAAACAGCGATTACCAGGAAGTAGATTTACACATGACATGTTCAAAACAAAACAAATCAGAATCTTCTTAAACAATAATAGCTGTTTATTTGGCTAACTGAGCCATGTTGTCAACGCTGTGCCTGAGCGACTTCAAAGACTCAGCATTTTTAGGAACTTTGCAAACCAATTATCAAAGCAATCATTATTCTCAAACTGGATTATAACCTGTAATCAATTAAAAGAAACTTTAAAAGGAAAGTAACAGATACTCAAAATCTAAGACTTTCAAATTATATTGGTACATCGAACTATTTTTTTAAGCCCAGTTCTTTAAGTTAATCTATACTACTTGCATTACTTAAATAATATGTTATTGGATTCCCTAATCTATGGTCAGTGACATTGCCATTATTGCTGAGACTCAACCACAATGAAGAAAATATACATAAGAAAAAATAATCTGCCACAAATCCAGATATCCTTTCCTCTTCTAGAGCTAGTAGCTTTCATTTACTCACACACCACTGGCTAGTACATTTGCTTTTGTTGTTTGTTTGCATGTTTGTTTTGTTGGTGGTGGGTTTTGTTCTGTTTTTAAGAGAAAGCTAGACATTTTGAAAATTCTTAATTAGGTTCAGAAGCCAGAAGAAATGAAAGTGAAGGAATAAAGGAAGAGAGAGAGAGGGGGAGAGAGAGAGAGAGAGAGAGAGAGAGAGAGAGAGAGAGAAAGAGGGTTTAAGGGAAAGAAAGAAAATATAAAAAGAAAATGTACAATAGACAATGAAAACATGATCAATATACTAGGGGTGTCAGGGATAGAAACAGAAATCTAGACTATAGAAACACGCATAACTATTATAGTGTTAAAAAATGAAAGTGGAAATAAGAATATAAGAATTGACTAAAATAAATAAATAAGCTATGTTCTTTCCTAGACATTTCCAAACTCAAATCACATAAAATGTCAAAAATAAAGGGAAATAAAAATATTATCAAAAAATAAAAAAATTCTGTGATCATAAGCATACATCTAAACATGTCCACATTTGATCAAGCTGATTGTTATGTTGCTTTATTGCTCTCTAGAAAATTCTATATGGTAGTAATATTTCCTAATAAAAATGTTTTTCAAAACAAAGTACATTTGATTCAGTGAATCGGGGCTATACAATAAATTCTAAGCTATGTTACTGATTTTGACACCTCCAGTGCCTTCAGGTAGCTCTGTAGGAAGCTAAACAACGGATTACGGATTTTCATAGGTCCACGAATCAATGTCAACAGGATTGTTGTCCTTTATTTTACAAAATACTTCTTGGAAGGACCCTTGCTTGTATAGACAATGGTTATCCTAGAGGACATGGATAACTAAACTTAAAGTCACTTGCCAGCTAGGGGATAACCCTATATAAACTATTGATCAAGAAAAGTCCCAAAGATTCAAAACAGCCTAGGCTACAATCTTGGTTGCCCACCAGAACAAGATGGTAATATCCAGCTACTAAGGTACTATATCCTGCGATTGTGGGACAGAAAGAAAGAAATTAACCTGGAATTGAGCCGGAAGCTCTTCCCTGCTGCCTAGCTTCCACAGTATCTGGATATGCTCTGAAGGTGCTTTCAGGAGCAAAGTCACCAGGAACTCACCTGCAAGTTAGCTCTGTGTTCTACAGTACTAACATGTCATGCAAAATGTCTGCACTCCACAGATGCAATAGTGACATGATTGTTATGTAGGTAAACAACTGCTTTCCCTTTACAAATTTTGAAAAAAATTATGCATAACATGTGTGTTGTATGTATAAGAATACCTGTGTCCACAGAGACTAGAGGCATTAAACTGCCCTGGATCTGGAGCTATAGTTGTGAGCTGATTGACATGGGTAACTTTATTCCTCTACAACAGTAAAACACGCCCACAGCCTCTGAGCCATCCTAGCTAACCTTTTTCTCATCGGATTTGAGTTGCACTCCCTAGCAGGAAATTCATGCCTGGTACTACATAAATGTGGTCTAAAGCTGAGAGCTACAAAAGAGGCATAAGCCCTAAGAAGAAAGCTGTTGGTTTTATTTTATTAAATGGGATATATCAAACTTCCTAATGTCCATGTTTAAAATCATAGCCTCATGCCATTCTCAGCCTTGATCAGGGAAGCTTCTGTTTGTGGCAAAATGTGGTAGAGTATGGGGACCCATGGCTGCTCAGGGTGTAGAGAATAAATGGCTATTGGAAACTTAGCCTGAAAACATCTATATCGCCCCCTCCAAGGCTGAGGTAATATTGTGGAAGCGGGCACAGAAGGAATATAAAAGCTGAATGGTATAGTGTGGAGTTGTGAACTGTTACTGTTTAAGAATAAGATGGCCATTGCAGACCACGGTTGTCTGGAACGAGCCTGTACAAGACTGATATTGTCAACGTTCAGCCATGGATGAATGAGGACCCAGAAGGCCCTTCCTCTTACCAGGAAACTAAGAGGAGTCATCATCATCTATTGTTTGGTCACTGATGAATCCCCATATACCAGTAGATTGATCCACATTAGTGTTCATATAGATAGCTCTGATTAAAGTCAGTGATTCATAAATAAATAAAATGACTTGAAAGTGGGAGGGAGATAAAAGAGAGAGTGTGTAGGAAGTATGATCAGAAAGAACAAAAATGCTTACTGGATCATAAGTGCAGTCAGAGTTAGAACTGGACAAGGCTATCTCTCTCTCTCTCTCTCTCTCTCTCTCTCTCTCTCTCTGTGTGTGTGTGTGTGTGTGTGTGTGTGTGTCCATGTGTATGCACATGTGTGTGTATGTACTCAAGAGCTCAGTATTGGTTACATTCCTCAATCACTCTCCATCTTATTTTTTGAGACAGGGTCATTCTCTGAACCTGGTGCTAATGCAATGAGGCCAAAAAGAAAGCTACTAGGAGAAGAGCCATCATTTCAAAAGAAAATGTGTTTATTGTTTGACAGTGTCTTGAAAACAGTCACTAATAAACTATGCACCTTTTCCTTTGTCAAGAAACTATGTGTAAGAAACAAAGAGTATGCCACATTATGGATAACGATGCAGTTTAACAAGAAAATGAGAAATCATGACTGGCAGTAAAGAATGCTTCAAGAGCTACCAACATTTACAGAGTTCTTTGCCAAGAGTTAAAAGTAAGATGGAGGGACAAAAGATCCTCTAAACCTCCCTTGATTGTCTGTGTATGGACATTTTCAGGAGGACAGGGTCACTATCGTTTAGATCATGTTACAGATTTGTGCTTCTAAATAGATTAATTCCTTTGAACTAAGAAAATGTGTACAAAGAAATAAGGTACTTAAAAGGAGCCTCATAAATCTTGTTGCATTTCAGGGGCAAGTTACAAACAATGATCCTATGTAACCAGAATCATGCCCACCCGTGGCTCATCTACAGGATCAGCTCAGCCCTCTTCCAGCAGCAGTTGGTGGGTGAACATGCAGGAAGAGGAAACCACAAGGAAAGGAGCCAAGATTCAGATGGGGTGTGCGTGGAAGTGGGAATCCTTAAGATGAATCCTAAACCTCCAACCAAAGAGTACACATGGAGGGACCCATGGCTCTAGCTGAATATGTAGCAGAGGATGGCCTTGTCGGACATCAAAGGGAGGAGAGGCCCTTGGTCCTGTGAAGGCTCAATGCCCAAGTGTAGGGGAAGGCTAGGACAGGGAAGCAGGAGTGGGTGGGTTGGTGAGCAGGCGGAGGGGGAATAGGACAGGGGGGGTTCAGAGGGGAAACCAGAAAAGCAGATAACATTTGAAATGTAAAGAAAATATCTAATAAAAACAAACAAACAAACAAATGAAAAAAAGAAAAGAAAAAGTAGAACTGATGCAATCTCCAACATGGAAAGAAAAAAAGATGCACCTTTCTGCTGTAGGAGGGTCGAAACTGGATTCACATCATACTCCAGAATGAGGAGTGTCATTGGCCAACTTACCTGGCCTCTCTTCAGCACCAATATCAGAGGGGAAGGGCAGGTTGGCTCTAAGAAAGTAAGACACTTTCTTACTCTATGATCAGAAGTCCACCAGAAAGGGCAATTGCTCCTCCAGAGTAGCAGATAAACGACCATCACCCTAGGTCCAATTCTAAACTGAATTCAACACTCAACAGAAACATTCTACAGAGGGGAGGATAGTGGAGGATAAACTCTGATAATTCAACAATCCATACATCAATTCCACAAAGAACTAAAAAAGTACACTGTGTTCCCTGGAGTACAGAACTGAGTTTGAGTGACCAGAGAAAGGCCATTGGTTTGGCGGAAAGTAAGTGCTCTGATTCACCACACAAGATGTTCTCATTCTTCGTGAAAGTTCAAAACCAACGCATTACATCAGTCCAAGCAGGTTGAAAAGTCCCTGGCCATCATCCCAAATCACCCTTTGTCCCAGAAGTGCAAGTTAAAAGCAAGGCATAAACACATGCAAAGCGTGTCACTAGATCCTGCATGTGACTGCATTAATCTTCAGCTGATGCCAGATATTAGCATTTACTATTCCTAAAAGTCTCAGTTTATTTACGCCTGTGGTTGTTCAACTGTGCCAAGACACTGCCATAAAACACCATAGCAACTTCATGGCTGCCATGAGCACTTAAGTACTTCAGAGTCCTGCAGGAACATTGTTCAAACATCCAAAGATTGCTCTTGCTACAACCCCTTCCATGATGTGGTGGCTTTATCTCAGAAAGGTTTTTTCCAGTTGTATTCATTTTTCTGATTATGGTGAGTACATTTAGACAATTTAAAAAAAATCAATATTGAATATTTTCTCTCATTTGAGGTTCCCACATATATAGAGATATATGAAATCATGTGTTTGTATACAGGACATGAAAATAGAAATAAAACCATCTAGGGGAAAGTAAGAGAACTAACAAGAGTGACCAGGATTGAGGGAAAGAAGCAGATATGAAGGGCAGAGTTACTAATGTCACACCTCTTCTGTGCTCTTTTATGTTCCTAGAGAAATTACACTCTCAGGGTATTTTGGGTATTCTAGACAATACCTGGGAGTCTCTTTCCTGACTTGACATTAGGATGCTTCTCCATAAAAAACCATGGACCAAACTGTGTCTTTTTGCAGAATGAGTACACCATCAACCCAACTAGGCAGCCAAGAAGAGCAGTTCATAGCCATCCATCTCTTGAAATGGACAATCCCTACCTCAGCCTTCGTCTTCCAACTCTAAAATGTCCTTGTTATTTTGTTTTATACTACATATAATGCATACATCTGATATATACATTTTATATAGATTGTATAGACATTATACTGTACATAGGAAATAGAATTTATCATAATTTATAATCCCTTTAGAAAGGTCCACTGAGTAACCTGATGATAATTATGGAGCAAAATGTGTGGGACCTGCCACCTCCTCAGCTTAGAAAACCTTCCTGCTTCTGTTTAGATCTCTACTCACCTTTCCCAGAGTCACCATTTCATTTTCTGACAAACAGGAGAGTCAGGATTATTAGCAAAACTGAAGTGATTACAAAACAATCCCCGTGAAACAAATGGCACCCAGCTTGGTTTTATGTGAGCAAAGTACTCTCTAGAAGTGCGGCGCCCTTCACTTTTCCAGGCACTATTAAGCAAATTCCCCCGTTCAGTGTTCTGATCAGCATCCTGGAAGGGCAAATTCATCTCCGATCTGTAATGATTTGCTCCCACCGAATAGTTTAATTACTCCAGCTCGCCAAAGGTTCAGGTCCACTGTAATTAGAATACCATAAACTTCAACTGGGTATGACAAGGACAGCCATTTGTGTCTTTACTCTGACCTATTTTTACAAGTTCTCCCAAGAAAGTTTATAAAACTCTGAGAGCCACAGATTCAGACAGGATCTCATGAACCAAGAATCCTTCCTGGGCTGAAGAAGGCAGAAAGAGAGTCAACTGTTGATATGAAGTTTAGTGTCTGAAGCCTGGAAACAAATGGGACTTTGGGGTAAAGTACAACCCAAGCAAAAATTAGAGTTAAGATAAAAATAAACATTTAAGTTTCATGTACAGAGGGAGAGGGAGAGAAAGAGAAAGAGAGAGGGAGAGAGAGAGATGAGGTATGGAGAGAGAGGGGGGGAGAAGGAGAAATGGAGAGAGAGAAGGAGAGAGGGAGGGAGGGAGGGAGAGAGACAGAGAGACAGAGAGTCAGTGAGACAGAGACAGAGACAGAAGAGAACGACAGAGTCTGAGGGAGACACATAATGGTTATGGTCATAATGTCATGAAATAATAAAGGAAACTGCAATAAAGAAGAAAGAGATCACAAGAGGATGAAGACCATGGGGGAAATGGAACTAAGGTGGCGCGAGAATCATGTACCATGAAAGAAACACAGGGGTTATTGTGAGAAGTAAGGGAACTAGTGAGAGCGTAACAGAGAAAGAATGATTAAGAAGAAATACGCATACATGGGAATATCGCAACCAATCCTATTTTGTATGAATGTTTTAAAAATTAATTAATAGAATTATTAGAATTCATAGAATTTTAAAATATAATAATGAGCATCAGCAGGGGTTGGCAGGGTCATAGTCTCCTTTGTGCCTGATGGTTGAGCCAAGTTCTAGAACCCACGTAGTAAAAAGAACCAACTGTGAGAGTCATCCTTAACCCACATGCGCGCTGTGGCACACCTGTGCCTCTTCCCACAAAATAAGTCAACAATGTAATATTAAAGGAAAACGTAAATAAAACTAGGGATATAAGCCAGTGATCCAAACACTGGTTCAGAGTAGACAGTTCTTTGAGTCCAACTTCTAGCACCAGGGGAAAAAAGGTAAAATAAACAGCCAAGTGTTCAATTTTGGAGCTGATAGGATTGTCACTGCAGCCTGGCTAAGAGCAATGAAGACTGAGGAGGGGTTACCATCAAAAGCCCACAGCAGGTGCAGGCAAAGCCAGGGAGATGCCCTGGAGCCTTAGCTTACTTACCATTACTCCCCACTGTTATTTAAAAGGGCTGTGGAGAGTTTTTGGTTTTGGTTTTGATTTTTGTTGTTTTTGAAATTTTTCTCTAAATTCATTGACTACAAATAATTGAGTGAAATAGTCAAATTCACTCAAAACCAACTTACTAGACGTTGTCTGTGTAGGAGATTGTAAGAAAGACATTAAGAGAGGGTCCTCAAGTCAGTGGATGTCTGTCTATTGCATCCAAGAAACATCTGGGCTAACAGGACACTGACTCTAATGATACTGTGTTCTTCCACAGAAGACAGGTATTTAGGCCTTTTCCCTATTATCTACATTTTAGCAAAAGTTTAAATATCAATTGATTCATTTTGCGGGCTGACAGTTTTCAGCAGAGTGCAACTTCTTGTGCTGCACTCCATGGTTTTTAGACAGATCCTGAGCTAGAACTATGTACACATTTGTCTTTTCCCCTGCAACTTTGGAAGTCAATTTACAGGAGCCACACCTGACTGAATTCCTAATGGCCTATTTTAACTATTGTGAATTTGCCTTAAGTAGTGTGATTAACCTCTCTGGAAAAAAGATCTTGAGATAAATATAGAGCAGTAACTTTCAGGAGAAGTCCCTTTGGATGGCAAAGTTCTCCCAAGAGTCAAGAGTGGGAGGATCAGGAGAGATAATACATAGAAGTCACCTAGAGAAAATAAGAAGACACGGATATGGATCTGCCACTCAAATCGGTGCTGACTAACCCAAGACAATCAATGGCTGCCTGAAATCAGGGTTTCTTAGTGGAGATAGGAAGAGAAGAGCTTCCCTGAATGCTTGCTTATAGTGCATTGGAAAGGAGACAGATAATACTATCTGAATTTAAAGAAAACAAAGTCATATATATTATCAATCCCATCAATAATTTCCTCCAAATCTTCCAGGAACAGGAATGCACCACCCCAAACGAGAACTTACTGTATGTCCTGTGCTTCCGCACAAGTCAAAGATTAACAGGGGCCTTAAGTACATTGGTATTTATTCTGACCTTTTACAACAGAGTATTGGATATTGAAGTTTGAGTACTCAAAAATCAAGAGCATGCAATATGAGCATTGCTCTAAAAATTTAATAGACTGAGGAAGTTCTGGGCGGAGCTAAGCCTTGAACTGACCTGTAGATACAGTCAGCATCTCTTCAAGCTCTGTGTGTGTTCTTAAGACTTATGGCATAAAATTGCCACTTCTCAGAGCCAGATTTCCTAGAGTCAGACAAAACAGTCAACTTCACACAAGAGGCTATGCCTGATGTCACTGTGATGTCACATCTTCTGTGCAACTGAGTTGTGTAGCTGTTTGTCCTTCTGTGCTGATTCCTTGAGTCAGGACCACTTCTGGAAGTGCTGATGCCAACTTGCTCATGCAAAATAGAAGACGAGTAGAGCAAACACTGGCTGGGCCCTTGGTTCAGCAAGCATCGTTCCTGTGCCAAGGAAGCTAGAGGCTTAATACATGATCCTCAATGAACTGGTGACATGGAAGGGGTTGAGATTCACAGTGTAACCTTTGAAAGACACAGAAAACTAAAATTTGGAAAGAATATTGGTACCTTTAAAGATAGAAACACAAACCAGATGTGGTGTGGTTGTGTAGGACTCTAATCCTAGTGAGCATATAGGAGGATGAGACGGGAGGTCAAAAAGTTCAAATCCAGCTTGGGCTAGAAAAGAAAATCAAAAAGATCGTGGCATGGGATTCTAAAACTTGCTGACAAAAGATAAACCAAGTCGCAATTGTAAAATAAAATTGTAAAATAAAAAAAAAAAAAAAAATATATATATATATATATATATATATATATATATATATATATATATATATTTGTATTGTTTTACCCTGGGAATGCTGTTCACATCATGGTCTAAATTTATGGTACTCCTAAAGTAGTGTGAGCCTCAGCATGAGCAGGCTTTATATAGCAATTCGGCAGGGATGGAAGAACACTGTGAATTAGAAGCCACATTTCGGCCTGTACCTTTTCCCAACCACATCTAATGCCCATTAAACTCCCTTTTCACTCGCTATCCCTGGGCAAATGGAATGTAAGACATAAGCATCTTTTCCCACATCACCTTCTATCACATTGCCCAAGTCACTTTGTAAGGGTGCCCGGCACTACTGGAGCATTCTGTGCCAGGTTCTTGACTAAATACTTCACTTTTATTAGTGTGTGTAATTGTCCAAACACACTCATAAGGTAATTGCTACTAATAGTCCTATTTGACTAAGAGGAGATTTGCCTAAGGTTACAGAGCTAGCAAGCAGAGCCTAAACTCAAAAGCAAGTCAGCGCAGTGTGAAGCGTCCTTCCATTTGTCCTCCCCTGCTTGCCGTCTCATTCCCATCTCAGTACTTTGACTCTTAGTAAGTATTAGCTGGTTGTGTAGGAACCATGGACTATTCCATGCTGAGACAAGATCCTTCAGGTGCCTTTGGATCTTTTATCAAATTTAGCGTCAGGAAGGGCGAGACATCTGGGCAAAAATATATTTCCAAACTCTATGCCATGAGCACAAAACAACTTTGACATGTGTGAGCCAAGCAAGCCACACAAACAGGGGACAGGAGCAGCAGAAGACACAAAGCTAATCGAGGTGAGTGAGGAGACGCCATGTATGGTGGCTTCCCAGCCAGCCCAAAACAAACAAACAAACAAACAAACAAACAACAACAACAAAAAAAAAAAAAACGGAGAAGCACCTATAGTTCTTCATCTTAAAATAGGAGAATGACCAACCCTTACCACAGGGGAACCACATGTGTCAAAAGAAAAATAACTCCCGCGCGGTGGTGGCACACGCCTTTAATCCCAGCACTTGGGAGGCAGAGGCAGGTGGATTTAAGAGTTCGAGGCCAATCTGGTCTACGGAGTGAGTTCTAGGACAGCCAGGGCTACACAGAGAAACCCTATCTCGAAAAAACAAAAGCAAAAAACCAACCAAACAAAAACAAAACAAAAGAAAAAGAAAAAGAACTGCAGGGAGAGAGGATGGCTACACATGTGATGGCTGAAAACTAAGAGATTGCCAATGTGTTCATCTCTGCTGTGAAGCAAATGAATGAGTCTGAACAAGGGACTTTTCCTCTCGCAGTCTGGGCATCTGTAAAAGGAGCCCCGTCTGTAACATCTTTTTCTACAAACCAAATGAGATAATGCATGCTAAACACTTAGGCTGTGTAGTTTATGCTAAGTGCTTAAAACACTGGCTGGGAGATGCCTTGCTAACATTGTGGTCTGGTGGAAAGAACTGAAAAAACTAAACTTTTCCTCAAACAGACCCTGTTTGAGACATTCATTCACATTTGTGTGGGCAGCACGGCATTAGAGGTATGGAATCTCTCTGGGTCTGCAATTGTAAAACAGCTACCACTTGGTGGCAGAGGGAAGATCATAATGACAAGTTAAAATGTCCCCAATAAGTAGAACTTGCATAACAACGCATGCTTTCGGTGTTAAAGGGCATTATTATTGCCCAGGTCACAGCTAGACTATGATGCCCTTTGAGGCTAGCTTCCATGAAAAACCCTTTTCCTAGAATTCTAACCCCTCTACATATACACCATAAGCCTATGAGCATTGCCTAGTCTAGATATTTTTTTTTACTTTTCAAAATAATTTATTACTATTATTTATTTTACTTATTCATTTACATGCCACTCACTGTCCCCTTCATAGTCACCCCCTCTCACAATCCTGCCCCTGTCACCCATCTCCTACTCCTCCGAGTGGGCGGGACCCACCCACCGAGTGGGTGGGATATCTCCCCACCCTGGCATCTCGAGTCTCTGAGAGGCTAGGCACTTCCTCACCCCATGAGGCCAGACAAGGCAGCCCAGTAGAACATATACCATGTAGAGGCACCATCTTTTGGGATAGCTCCATTCCAGTTCTTCAGGACCCACATGAAGACCAAGCTGTACATCTGCTACGTATATGTGGAAAGCCCTAGGTCCAGGATATATTGGTTGGTGGTTCAGTCTCTGAGAGCCCCAAGGGTCCAGGTTAGTTGACTCTGTTAGTCTTCCTGAGGAATTCCTATCACTTTATAGGCCTAATCCTTCCTCCTTTTCTTCCATAAGAGTCCCCAAGCTCCACCCCTGTTTTGCTGTGGATATCTGTATCTGTCTGAGTCAGCTGATAGATGGAGACTTTCAGAGAACAGCCGTGGTAGACTCCTGTCTGTGAGCATAGGAGTATCATTAATAGTGTCATGTATTGATGATCTTTCACAACATTTTCCTACCCAAAATAGTTCCACTGGGAGACAAAATCAAAAGCAACAATAAGAGCAAATACACCAACTTCTCCAGCATGGCTTTCTTTGAATTTCATTTTTTTTTGGTTTTTTTTTTTTTGGTATAGAATAGAGTTTATTTAGAGAATAGGATGAGAGTCAATGGTACAGGGGAATGAGAGAGAGAGAGAGAGAGAGAGAGAGAGAGAGAGAGAGAGAGAGAGAGAGAGAGAATAGAGTGTGGAGGGCAGCCATGACCATGTGGAGAGAGGGGGGAGGGGAGCCCAAGAGGGGCAGAGAGGTGAGAGGATGAGAAGGGAGAGGGGAAAAGAGTGGGGAAAGAGCTTGGTTTGGGTTTTAAAGGTTCTGAACAGCCAGATAGAAAAAAAAATGGAATGAGATGCGAATTCCCGTATTTATGTTCAAGAAGCTATCCTTAGCTACATACCCAACTTATATTTTAGGGTGAAGAAGAAAAATTGCAAAAAAATAAACAAAGAACCATGAAGCAGTCAGAAACACGAATTAAACCCCCCCCATTCTAAATGAGAAATGAGATTGGATTCCTCACAAGCAAAGTAACTTGCCTTGAGGCTGGAGAGAGAGCTTATCTGAAGCTCAGATCCTAGCAATCACTCACATCCACCTGCCACTCCAGCTCCAGGGGTCCAGCGCCCTCCTCTGGTCTCCATGGGCACCTGCACACATGTGCACATACACATAAATAAAAATAAAACAATATTTTTTTAAAAGTTACTTGCCTATATAACTGATCTATGATAAAGAAATGGTTAGTATATATAAATATTGTATAATATTTATGTATTCCTTAATAATTACCTTCGGCAAATGTTCTTTTGATATCCTTGGGGAAAATACATTTATAGTCTGGACTATGATTCTTCTATGATTTTTCTATATCTTACTCTAACAGCATTTAGCAAAAGTGTGACTAACATTACTAGCCATGCATACTGTATTTTATATTTGCATTTTCTAGGTTTTTATTACTTTATGGATACTATTTAAATAGTTTTTCTTTAGCCAAGTTTGGTGTGTTTACTTTGAATAACAGACCTCTGCTTGAAACAGAATGCTATTAAAATGACTCTCACTCAAGAACAAAACCGAACCGAGAGGAAGGTGGCACGTCGTGCACATATATCCTGAGCATGAAGTGAGACAGACAGAAGCAATGCAAAGCTTCTGAATGACATGAACTACAGTTTCAGTCCTGGAAATTAAGCACAAGAACTCAGGAGCAAATTTTCTGTGAATTAACTAAGGCCACATTTGTACTCTGACTCAAATAGGCTCAATGAATACTTCCCCAGAACATCATTTCCACTCCCAAAGACTTTACAGGCTAGCTTAGAAAGGCCACTCTCTTTCTCTCTCCCTCTTTGTTTCTCTTCTTCGTCATCCTTCACACACACAGACATAGATATACAAAATACTTTTTAAAAATCATAACAAGAATCAGGTCAATCATACAGAAAATAACGTAAGGTCAGATCTATCTACCTTAGAATTTACAAAACGATGCATGTATAGGAATGGTGGTACAAATACCTGAAGGTACAATTCCTCATTTGTTTTACTTATCTTTACCAACTTAACTTGGAGTTTTGGGGGGCAAGGGTGAAGCACTAAAAAGACCCAGGGTTGTCATTCTGCCTACTCAATTCTTCCTCCATTTTATCCTGGTGATATGCACAGGGAGGTGGAGAAACTTCCAGAGATCTCCTCCGCTGCCTAACCCACCAAAGGAATTGTCCACTGTGGGAATTGTCCACTGTGGGTATGCTGCAGTAAATGCTTGAGTCTCTTTGGATTTGCCAATATATCGCTGCAAAACCTATGAGTAAGGTGTGCATTTGGAAATCCCATTTTCCTAGGCAAAAGACTAAGCATCTTAGAATCACCTGTTAAATGAGTAATGGTTGTATCCTGAAGCCTCATGAGAGGGATGGGGCACCAGTGTTAGATGCAACTCAGGAGGCTGAGAAGCCTGTAATGAAGCGGTGATGGACAAGTGGGGATGCCAGAGCTGGCTGGTCATGGAAAGCCAGGTTAGTATGTGAAGTTATTGAATTAGGTCTGACACATGCTGGGTCCTTAATGGGCAAACAAGACAGACTTTACAGTCAGATGCAGTACTGGGGACAATGTATGAGCCAAGCTTCTCGTGTGGGTTCTCTATGACACATAGAAACCCACAGGCTACACTGGAAGACACAGACTATCCAAAACATGACCCTCTACTAAGCTGGATTCTTGGTGCTCACTTCAAGCACTGGATTCTTACAACTGTTCTAGCTCTGATTTCTAGCGTCAGTGCAGAGTATGATGGAGTACCCAGAAGGTATTGAAATAATGACTATAAAAGAGAACTGAGAACCTCTAAATTCTTGAGTACATCTATTGATGTGGTCAACCTAGATTTTCAACTTAGTTGGACTTGGAATGAAATAAGAGACTTATGTCTGGGAAGATCTGTGAGGGCATTCTGAAGGATTCACAAAGAGGAGAAACCCGCCACCAGAGTTGGCAGCACCTTCCAGAAGTGGCTTAGGTAGAAAGAGGCTCAGTAAAAGCTGTGCTGTTTCCCTCCCTGCTCTTGCTTCTTGCTGGTGATTGTGTCAAACTCCCTGATACCAACACTGCCTTTCACTAATATCAGAGGCCATTCCTTGGCCTTCCAGTGTGGACTGAATAGTAGTTACTCTCCAGGAACCTAGTAGACTTTTAGCACCAGATGTGAACTGATAAGCTGAGTTACGACGGACTTTTTCACATCCACCATTCAAACAGCCATTATGGGACTACTAAGCCTCTACTCCTCTGCTCCGCAAGCCAATCCAGTAATTTCACTTTTCTATGGAGTGACTTTACCTGCCTACTACCATGAGTAAAATAATTCAGGTGATTCTTTATTTGGGGAGCTGCTCTGAAGTCCCAGACCTTTACAGCTTCAAGGGAACAAATGGAAAAAGATGATCCCAAGGGACAAACCATTGTGCTCCTGGACCATCTGCTTCATGTGCTACGAAGAAGAGCCATGTTTGTCATTTGGAGTTTGAACTATCTCACCTGGCTGAGAATTCATTTGTAGTTAGCAAAACTCTCTGTGGCATGCATGCATCAGGCTACATTTGTCCACATTCAAATTGGGTTTGGGAAAAGCTCAGTTTTATTGAAGTTTGTGTGTGATTTTTAGGAAACTCAAGAGTCAAGTCTGAGTGCCCCCAGGGATAAAAATTTAAGCAAATGCTTCTTTCTCTGATTAGAAATTTGCAAGAGATTCACACTTCCAAGCAGAAACTTCTGATGATTTCTTTTGATTTGGCTTTAACCAAAAAGAAAAAATATCTCCTTGAGCAACTCAAAGAAACACTTGGGATGCAAATGTATTCTGTCAGAGGCCAACAGAAGATTTCCCTAACTCCTTGAAAACTGGGCTCTGTGTTCCTCTTCTGATCCCTCCTGTTATCACTGTGATAAACCAAAGCCAAAAAAATTGGTGCGGCACACATATGAAGGGCCAGGTAAGAGATGCTGAAAATGTCTCTTTAAAACTTACTCTTATCAATTATAGAGGAATATAAATAGTCATATTTCCAGAAGCCATAGTGTTCTTCCTCCAGAATACCACATTGCCCACAAGCCTATATAGCAGTGAGAGTGGGTGTCATGACAGGAGGTGCCTATATTTTGTCTTCTATAATGAATCCTACTAAGGAAACATTTCCATGAAGGGAGGGTATGTAGGTGTGTATGCATGGATAGTCACACATATGTACAAGTGTGTGTGCAGGTCTGTGTGTGTGCGGGTCTATGTGTGAACAAGCACATGTGTGTGTGGTTGCTGATGGGGATCAGAAGACAACCTCGTGTCTTTCTCAGGCATAGTCTTACTGTGTTTTGTTTTGTGTTTTGTTTTGTTGGGTTTTTTGCTGCCTGGTTCTCACTAGCCTGGTACTCACCACGGAGACTAAGCTGGATGGCCAGTGAGCCCCAGGGAGCCTCCTGATTCTGCTTCTCCAGTGCTGACATAATTGTAGGCAAGTACCACTAGTTCCAGCTTCTTTCCTTTGTGGTACTAGGGATCAAATTTATGTCCCAAGCCTTCTCGACACCTGAGGAGTCACTTCTTTGTCTATGGGTCTCAAAAGATGCAGAATCGAAACAGATGCCAGAGAGCAGAGTTGATAGCTTACGCTTAGATAGTTTTAAAGATGGAAATGACTACAGGATTCCAAGGTTCATCAGCCTGTCTTAGAAGGTGTGTGACCCACTTAACATGTGATATTTTCATTGTATTTCATTTTATTCTCTGATTATTTGTGTCTTGTTGTGGCATATATTGTACAGAGATGAAGCCACCCTCTATACAAAGGAGAGGCTGACCTTTCTATCCAGTAGAAAGGGGACAGGATGCTATGGTCTCCTGCCACCCCCAGGCCATGTAGCAGTCCCCATAGCTTCCTGTGTCTGAGCTTCCTCCACGTCTACCTTCCACTCTGTTACTTTTTTTTAAATTTTTATTTTCTATATTCTATGTTTACATTCCAAAGGCTTTCCCCTTTCCCAGTTCCCCCCCACCATAAGTCCCATAGTTCCTCTCCCCCCCCAACTATTCCACAATCATTCCCCCTCCCCCCTCGGTTTCTTTACAAAACTGGATCCAATCTTTACAGGCCCAGGGTCCTCTCCTTTCTTCTTCTTGGGAATCATTTGACTTGCTAATTGTGCCTTGAGTATTTAGGGCTTCTGGGCTCATTAATATCCACTTATTAGTGATTGCATTTCATGTGTATTCTTTTGTGATTGGGTTAACTCACTCAGGATGATATTTTCCAGGTTCAAGATCCCTTCTGACCACAGGCAAAACCAGTGAGCATTTCAAGGATGGAGTATGATCTTCTGAGGCTGGTGCCACAATTCACTTTCCGATCTCGACCAATGCCAGAGACTAGATTCAGCTCTTTATTAGCATCACTGCTTTGACAAGTCACTAACATCCAGAAGCTTTACTAGATCCATTTTATACAAAAAAGAACCTGAGAGGTCATATAGTCTCTCTTTCAATCACACAGAGAGGAATTTGGGCCTAGAGTCATATACTTTCACAATACATTTTCATAGAAATGCAAGACCCAATTGTAGAGCTCAGGGCTGGGCTGCTCTCTTATTTCCTCATTGGTGCTGATTGTCTCCCTTCCTATGAGCTCTCCTCCTAACAATCAATGTTCAGAATCCTCTGAACTATCATTCATTTCCTACATCTCACCCAGCACCATAAAACTACACACACAAAGACAACTGACTTCAACCTCTGGTATCCATAGACATTCACTAAACAATCCAACCATAAACATATATATATATATACATAAACCACACACACACACACACACACACACACACACGCACACACACACACACATTGCACCACTCTTGAAGAAAGGGTGCAGTCATTAATGTCCTTCATCTTTGTAATATTAACTACCTCTGTGTATCATGAATCTCCCATTCCTCCAAGACTCAGCACTGAATTAAACGTTTTATTTAAATGCTACTTAACTAAAAGTTAAAAAGTATAATTTTCTATTGTAGAACAAGAACCAGAGAGACTAATTTGGGAGAGTTGTTAAATTTTGCAAAGCTTGAGTCTCAATCTTCAAAAAATATTGTACATTTATTTATTGAAGTGAATGAAACATTTGCTATAAAACTATTCAATGGAAAGTTTTTTAACAAAGCATAATTTACTTTTCATTTACAGAACAATGGAAAGTAGAAAGAAATCTCCTCCAAGGTATTAGAATCATGTACGGTTTCATATTTGACTAAAAAATTATTTCCCCAGCCTGCTTTCTCAACGCTGAGGGTATGCAGGGAAGTATCGCTTGCATTCATCACAAAAATTACAGAAAGCTGACTGAAACTGCTGGGACGGTTATTAAATAAAACATATACTTATTATCTGTCTTATTCTCTCTGTCTTTTATTCAGTAGTTTACAGAACATTGACTCTTTCTCACTGGTCCTCCTACTCAGAGATTAAATTTCAATCTACTCCCAAATGTGGTGCGTCAAGACTCCCACAGAACTCACTGGGGGCATTTGAGGGTGAAATTCACACCCAGGCTATAGATCCAAGCCCTTCTGTCCTCTAAGAATGCACCCCTAGATTTAAAAGGAGCATGGAGAGACTTTTTCTTCCCCAAAAGATTGTGAGCAAAGTTGGGGGGTGCGTTAAACCAGGTACACTGGTTTTCATCAGGAGGGTGGGGCTCCTTTCTCCTTACCTGGTTATACAAGTGTTCAGCATTTCAACCTGGAAGGCTAGAAGGATAAATATGCACCCTCACCCACTCAACATGGTAATATAAAATTAAAGAGAAAAAACATTTAAAAGTTCTTTTCCTTTCCACCCACCCACCCTTCATAGATCTAGAACCAGAAAGTTGAGCCTGGCCATAGACAACCATAGGCCCCAGGAAATCTTGTCAGTGTCTCCAGTCACATTGGCCACTGCAAGCATCAGTATTCTAGGGTATGTACCAGGAAGTGTTGAAGTCAAAGAGCTAAATGATAGAACTGCAATCCCCCATGCTTGAGGAAGAGGAAGAGGAAGATGAAAAGGAGTTCATTCACACATCATTCACCTATCCACTAATTATTGGATACCTTCTTAGTGTTAACAACTGTGCTTGCAATAGAACTAGAAGAATTTAATCTACTTGGAAAGATGTGTATATACAAGGAGAATACAAAGTAACTGGTCTTAACAATATCCCTTGGGGAGCCTGAGAAAGGAGCCCAGCCATGCCCACAGTAGCAGCCGCACAAGACATTAATGAGGAAGAGGCCAAATGTCACCCCAGAGGGTGTGTTGCACTGCCCACTGGCCAGTCCTCTTCCATGTGAGAAGTCCTTCCCTCATGAGCAGCCACTACTCCAGGGCTAGAACAGTAACCAACAAAGAAAGGGAGGAAGAGGTTGCAAAGGCCACTCAGCTTGTGGTGCGGTTCCTGCCGTTCTTATGAATGAGCCAAGAAAGAAAAGAAGCAAACATCTGCCGTCAGAGGAGATCTGCTGCCTGACTGGGGAGAAAGACCATCTCTTCTTTACTACTTCAAAAAAATGGTAAGTCATCCTGAACAAATGATATATTAAGAAGAAAGATACCAAGGAGAGGAGCCCTGACTGTGGGCAGCCAACATGCCGAGCTCTTCTTCCCTTTAATGGGTCACAGGTCTCTCTCTCTCTCTCTCTCTCTCTCTCTCTCTCTCTCTCTCTCTCTCTCTCTCTCTCTCTCTCTCTCAATATAAATTTGTTCTCTTCTTTCCCAATCTAATGACTATAATTACAAGGGCAGATGAAGCAGGGATGGCATAGGGAAATTAGTGTCCTGTTTCAGAAGGTACTACTGTTTCAAATCCCAGAAGGATGGATCAGTTTCTTCACTCTTCTCTGACTCTAAAGGTGATAGATGTCTGAGGACTAGGTCCAGCATCTGAGACTCAGACAGGGAGGCTTCAAGTCAGAAAGAGCAATGCTGTCTTCCCACCTCTGATGTCTCCTCCAGTTCAGACACCAGACAAAGCAGACATTGTACAACCAAGCCCAGTTTAACCCTTGTCTGCCCATAGTAACTCTGCACTAGGATCAAGTACTAAGGTCACAGTAGGCCCTGAGCTACCTCGCTGTATCTCCATTAGTCATAGACCATGGTGGAGTAAAATGGAAGCTTCCTTCCAGTGTAGATGCATTTATTTTTGAGTTATAATTGAGAAACAGACAGAATCTATTGTAGCACATTATTTTCTTGACTCTATCACTTACATTGCTAAGCCCACTGATACAAGTAGATCTTTATTGCTTGGGGATATTCTTGCAAATCAAAAGTAAAACACACTAGGGGAAGGCACAGCCTGTTTTTAGGTACTCCATGCTAGAAGTCAGCTTGCTGTGTAACTTGGCATATTCTGAACTACAAATCTTCCACTCCTATTTCCAACCTGAGTGGTCAAGGGAGCGTCTGACTCGGTGCAATGCCGTAAGCACCAAGGACACCGTATGTGAACCACAAACACAAATGTAGCACACATCTGAAACTGCTGTCATGACCCCAGAGTAACCCCACTTAGCATTTTCCTTCATCATTTCTTAGCAAACCACAGACAAAATCATTACAGTGGCATGTGGACTTTTTAATGCTTGTTCCCCATTCCTTGATATTAGTCAAAGATAAACCAAGTTTAATTTATCAGGCTCGAACTTTGGTCCTAACTAATACATCCTACTTCATCCCTTTAACACAAATTACAGTACCCACTTAGTCTTCTTGCTGGCCAGGACCTCACTTCTGTCAGTAAATCACCCCAGTAAATTGTTCTTTCCCAGATCCTAGATCTGTCTATATCTTTCTTTAGTCCTAGTGAACAGTATGGCTCAACCTGTACATCTCTAACAACATAGTAAAATTATACCCATCACTTAGACAGTTTAAAGTAGTAGACACAGTTCTAGTTTCAGGGAAAATGTTTTTTTTTTCTATTCTGAACCATATCTTGAAAGTTTACTAGCCCCAATGTGCATTACCCTAAATTGGACATAAAATCTGATTTCTGTACAGCTTCTTGGTTTTCCCTAATTTTAAATATAATTCTTATAATATTTCATTAGTAAATATTTAGCATTGTATCCGAGCGTATAATGATTGTTTTTGTTTTTATCATCAAATATAATTTAAGAATTCATGAGAGCAATCTATTGTATTCAGTCCGGTCTGCAGCATTATGGTGGTTTTCTTTTCTTTCTTGAGTTTCCTAAATCTTCTTCTATTAATAAGCTTTAAGAAAGGGCTTGCTAGTAATCAGGTTCCAAACCGACCTCTCTGTCTTCTGGACATGAACCACTTTGCCTCTTTCCTCTGGCCTTCTTGTTTCCAGTGGGAAATTTTCTATTCTCTGAATCACTGTCCCCTCCTACAGCAGCAGTTTCAAAAAACATTGTTAAAATGTCTCGTAGTGTGTGTGCCTTTGGGTTTGTCTTATCAGTATTTGCTTGGCTTCTCACATAGATTATGTATATGTCTTTCAGCAAATTTAGGATGTTTTCAAATATTATTCCTTAAAATATTTTCAGTCTCCCTCTCTCTGTGTCCCTTTCTGGCTCTGGCTCTCTGGCTTTCTCTGCTTCTGTCTCTGTTTCTTTCTCTCTCTCTCTCCACCTCCCCCCCCCGCCAAGTCCCTCCCCACTCTGTCTTCTCCGTGTCATTGCTGTTGTGTTTCTTGGTTCTCTGCCACTTCTATTCCAAGCCCATCCAATGAACACTTCATTTTGATTTTGACCATTATCAGCCTGAAATTTTCAATTTCTCTTCATAACTTCTGTAATTTCATTGCTGTTGAGTTTTTTCATTTGTCTCAAAAGAATTTATTACTGCATATCCACACATTTATTATTTCCCCTTGGCATTCTTGTCAGATAATTGCCACAACTGATTCATATTGGTATTTGTATCTGTTGATTATTATTCTTGATTTAGGGTGTGGTTTTTCTTGATTCTTGCTGTGATTCATTATCTTCTTGCATGCATAGATTTGGGTATTATAGCAATAGATTCTTCTGGATTTTCTTGGGTCTCTTCTGTAAAAAACATTTTTTACAGGGTCTGTCTTGCTAGGCCTTGCTGACATCATCCTGACCTACAATGGCTCACAAGATCTTTTCACCCTTTGGCCCTCCCTAGCTAGATGTAGCATTTACTCATATGAGTTCCATGCTTTAGATATGCAGTATAACCTCAACTCTGCTCCTGTCATGCCCTAAGAAGACAAAGGGTAGAAGCATAAGGCTGCTTGGCACAGCTCACAGCATTCCAGGTAAGGATGGATCCTTGTCTGTCTCCCTGCTAGGCTGGCTCTGGTAAACCTCCAAGTTTCTCTGATCCTGGAGACCACAGGGCTTAGCTCTCTATAAAACCCCTCTCTGGTATTTGTTTCCTGGACCAGAGTGGGAACCCTTAAAGACAAGAATTTGTTTGACTCATTTTTATATCTCTTTTATATTAATCATGTTAATGTGATAAAAGTTGTTCTTGACGAGTCAATCCATAAAATAATTATGAAAGAGGTTATGGAATTAGACGAGCTTTAAGGACTCGGAGTCCTGGGGCTCTACCGACACGATCCTAAGTTAAGCATACCTAAAGATTAAAGTGCCTGGTTCAGAGATTTAAAAATTCAAAAGTTCCTCACATCAGAGCTGGGAAGGAGGAACCTAAGTGATCTTCTCTATTTTAAATAACCCATTTAACTCGTTACACATACGTATTTTGGAGTCATCGTCGAAATGATGTGAATGCCAACCTCCACTTCCCTGCACTGAGGAAAGTCTACACTCTTCCTTTGAGAAGGAACTTGAGATTTTAGAATGTTGAGCGGGACCTGTCCCTTTGCTTTCTGAGGAGCACCCTGGCTCTAGTTCGGCTGGCGGCTTCCATTGGTGACTTCCTGGGACCTTAAAGCAGCAGCATTGTGTAAAACCATCAAGTGAGCAGCACTGTCCTGCGCGCCTGCTCTCTGCTTGGTGGATAGCTCTCTCCTGCCTGCGCAGCCCTCAGCTGCTGTTCAGAGTTATGAACCCAGCTCCCGGGTAAGGGAGCCTCCCTTCAGCTCCGAGCTGCACAACTGCCTCTAAGCTTTCACTTCTAACAACATTGGGGGGACTACCAGCCCCCTACAGCCTACTTTTCCACTAAAGTCTGGAAGCACATTTATGCCTTGGAGGATGGTGAATGGAAAATACCTTAGAAATTTGGACTACATAGACGAATGCATCAGAACAAAACTCAGAGTGTAGCTCTCTCCCGCGTCCTCTTACATTTTTCTAGCTTGTTCACTGTGTCTTGGATGTCCACTTCCTTCTCCACTGGTGTGTTGAACTCTGTTGCTGTGGCAAAATCTGAAAAGAAAGCATTTGCAAAATGAGAGGGTGATTCGATTTCGTGTTTTGAGGTTTCTGCTTGTAGACCCTGAGCACCATCAGTTGAGTCCTGAAGCCACAATGACCAGGAAGCAAGAAGAAGAAACAAGCCAGCAACGAGTCTCTGCCTTCAAAGCATGTGCCAGTAATTTGCCTCAGCAGACCTCATCCTTCAATTGTCCATTCAGGTTCCAAAATCAAAACAATCCCCATGAATAAAAGTAATAAAACATGTTTGCCATTATTGGATGGTAATCCAGATCTTTGCTTTGCTGAAAGAGAATCAACCTATGATCCTCATTTGCATATAACTTCAGTAGGCAAATAGGGTCAAGAGAACACAATTGCATTGCTTTTTTATGTTAAATAACATACTTTAATGACTCTGTCTGATTCCTGTCATTTCGACTATAATTAAATTCAAACTTCAAAACTGACCAAAAATTAGTAACAGGCAACTTCCCTTTTAAACATGGTTCCTCTTTAGAATGTCTTCTTTTTATTTAAATTCATCAGTTTAGCAAATAGTATAGCCCCATCCTCAAGCCTGCCCTTGTAACCCTTGCAAACACAGTTTTACACACCTGCCCTTTACACTCACCGCAGGGCACACAGTGAGGCCAGATATACTATGTTTTTCCATTCTCAGTCCTCTGTCTTTCCAGGAAATCCTGTACTACTTTTCTCTAAGTGTCTTCCTCCCTTTCCTAAAGAAAGTCAATCTACACTCTCCCTTGCAGAAGAATTTGAGTTTTTAGAATGTCAAGCTGGATCTGTCCCTTTGCTGGGGCTGCTTCCCAGGGGTGACTTCCTGTGACCTTAAAGCCACATTTTGTAAAATCATCAAGTGAGCAGCACTTCCCTCTGTACCTGCTCTCTTGCTTGTCAGATGATCCCTTTCTGTTTCTGCAGCCCTTTTCTCTAGGTGTCTTCCTTCTTTCAAGATAGTACAAGGTCCAGTTCCTCCATGAATACTCCCAGAGGCTCTGGCATCTTCCATCTGTCTGCAGAGGCTCCTTACCTGGAACTTCTCTGCATCTTTGCTCTAACCCTTCACAACCCCTGCCTTGTCTACTGCTTTACTTGGTTAATAGTTTTCCCTGTTCACTATTCATTTGAATCACTTGCGGTTTTGTCAGAAAGACAGATTGCCCTAATGCAACTCTGAGTTAATCAGAATGGGAGGCAGAGCTCTAAGAATCCTGACCACTGCGGTTGTTGCTGTTATCGTTGTTTTAATCCATCACTCGTCTAAGTACGACTGTGAACGGATATCATAGATATAACTAAAGTCTCAAGTGAACATTTCTTCTGTTCATTTCTTCTCTTCATTTCTTCTGTGAGTATTTTAAGAGATCTTTGTAGGTCTAAGTATTGGACAAGCCCTTGCGAAGTTCAGGGTTTTCTCTGATGTTCTCACAACAGAAGAATTCAGTAAGGTTCTAAGAAGAACACCACATGTCTCTGCTGACTTCAAGATGGAGACGGCCAGATGTGAAGGAGGTGGGTGGCCTCCAGGAACAGAGAACAGTGTCCAACTGAGAGGTAGGGAGGGGGCGAATTTTGTCAACAACCTGAGTGAGTGTGGACCACGTTTCCCCTCTAGTCTTCAGACAAGAAGAATAGGGTCTTGACAGACACTCATTTGAACCTTGTGGAACCTCAAGAAGTGGACTCAGAGATGCCCACTTGGCCTTCAGACATTCAGAAATATGACATTATGAGTTGAAGCTGCATTATTGTGTGTTAGTGGTCACGTGCTCACAGTAAGTTTAATATAAAACATATGATGGAATCCGTGTTTTAACAAGTATGTGGTCTCTAGCCACAATTTAAGAAGCATCATCCAAAAACTTTATAATTCTTATTCTGCATGCCCAATAAGCAAGGTTCAAAGTCATTTCCTCCTTGGCAAATTAATGCACTTAACCCTTTAACTTGCAATTAATCCTACCTTACATTGAATGTTCCCAATTACAAAATTGTTAATGTCATCTAACTTTATAAAATTCTCTAAATTTATTCAAACTGTCATGTCTGGAGACAGTGCTTGGACAACTCCAGTTTTGGAGAAGGTGCAGGAAATGCAACCAAAGGAAGTGACTTCTGGAAAGGAGATTAACTTCTTCGTCAGTATGCAGTATCACGGGGCTGTAAACAGGGCTCCTTAAGGCTGTTGGTCAGGGTTAGGTCCAAAATCTCAAGAAGGCTATTCTAAACCTTGAGCCATACCATGAGTTGTGAGGCTCCGAGAGCCTCCACACTTCCCCACAGTAATAGAGATTTCATGAACCCTGTAGTAAAAGAAAATGTGATGGAGAGACAACGGGTTGGGGTGGGGCTCACATTCCTGAACATTCTACATCCTATCCTCATGAATATAATCCCTGCTTGCTTGATGAGGACCTGTAAGCACAGCTTTCTTAAAAAGAAGATCAGCAACTTAATATTAGTGTTGGAAAGGAATTTAGAACTTCTCACATTGAAACAAACCTTTCACACAAACTCTGCTTGAGTGCTTCTGGTGATGGGGAGCTCACCACCTCATTACACAGTCCATTTCATGTCTGGGCAATTTCATCTAGAAGGTGCTTCCTCAGCTGAGCTGTAACCTGCCTTCAACCCACTGTAAGTAGGTGCTTACTTACTGTAACCTGAGCCAGTGTACTTGTCTGGTTTTAAATATCCTGTAGATATAGAGACTGTTGTACCCAATCCCGTGCTGTGTGTGCTTTTAGAAAAACCTCTATTAATTCTAGTATTTTATTATAGGATTATGTTATATTTTATTATATTGTATTTTATTGTGTTATATTATATCCTATATTATTAATTATAGTATATTAATTATACAATTCTCATATTTTTCTTCATGCTTGGCCTCTTAGAAAATCAGCGATACATGAAGTAGTTAGAAAAACCCAGAGTAAGCAGACTACAGAAACAGAAAACGGTAAAGAATTAACAAAAGAAAATGAACAAAAGAAGATAGATGCTTAGAAGCCAGAGTAAGGACCCAGACCCTCCTAGCTATAGAGCTGTAACAAAATTCACAAAGTCCAAAGTACTTCTTCCTCAAAAAGATAGATAATTGTAATTATTTCTTTTCTACTGTTTTCTAGACTCTACTACACTGGAGTTGCTGTTTCTGTCAGGATTCTAAGTAAAACAAGTTCAACACAAACCCTAATTGAATCTTCCATCTGAGCTAAGACCAAAGATATTCAGGACAAAAAAAAAGAAGGTGGCATCGGAGGAAAGGTGAGATATTGTACTCTGCTCCATTTGGACTTCGGAGTTCAGTCTTAATTCTCCAAGATCACAGAAAACAGTCTTTGCTTGTGCCTGTCAGTGTCTATAATTCTTAAAAGCCGAGTATGCACAGTGTTTACATATCTAGATGGACACAGACACTCCTGGATGAATCACAGAGCTAAAATGTTTATGTTTGGGAAACATTTCAGGCCAAGGCCCTGCTCTGGAGGCCTGCGCCACAGGAATGCAGTGGGAATCCCAGCAATCTGGTTCTGATGGAGAGGAAGCCTGAAAGATCTGACTTCACAGAAAAAAAAAGTTCTTTTTCCAGTCCCACCCCCTTCCCCATAGCCCAGTGTAACACCTGTCTCATCAGCAGGGGCACTGGGAAGGGAGGGGCCTCCAGGCACCTTGGTCCCCAGCTTCTCCATGCCTCATTCTTCATCCACGCCGCTCGTAATGTGCCATCACTGGCACAGTTACACCTGAACAGTCTGGTGCTGCCAAACACCTGGCTTGATTTTCCACTGTCCAAATGAAAAATAAGCATAATCTGTTTTTTGAGGATACAGCAAATGAGGGAGTTCATGACAAATTGTGTTGGTTTATGCAGAATGGTGATAATAAGATACAAATGAGAATTTTTTTTTTTTGCTTAATGAATAATACTAATCACGTTTCAACAAATGCTGTGCCCTTCTAATTAGAGAGACTGCATAAAACCAGCTTAATTTATTTGTGACTAGTTATACAGAGTTTAAATATTTACTAGAGATTTACTCAAATGTTTGAGAGGATTTTAAACATTTCCTCCAGTGGAAGTAGCCATGCCTAGTTCTGTGGAATGTGGTGACAGCCCTAACTTGTGGGAGCTCTCTGATTCTGCAATGTGTGATGAAAACCCCAGTCCCAACATGAAGAAGAAAGGATATTATTGATTTGCATGCTAATTCTCCAACTGTTACTCATTTTCCTGATTCCAGCTTCCAAAGTTGCTCTCCCAACATTCATCACTGTAATACACTAGAGGGGTTGAGCATCTTTTTCAATAAATTATAGGAACTATGACTAATTACAGTGATATTAACTATGCAAAGTAATGTGTAACTTAAAATGGATGCGTTCATCATTTCAAATTATGCCTTTGACTTCTGATGGTCTAATACAGGCACGTTCCCTTGGAACGAAACATGTCCTATATTTTCTAAGAACTGCCATACAAATCTAAGTTTTGTTTACAGGCATAATAGCCTATTAAATATAATTCACTCAACCCTCCCGGATGACCTAGAACAATGGTAAGGAAGACAGGAAGAACACAAAAGGCAGTACGAATCAGAGACACACAGGTGACACGCTTCTCTGACATGGAACTTGACAGACAGCCTGGTTAATGTGAGGTTTTGCTAAAATGCTTTATCATTTACATTTCTCAAAAGTATTTTTGACCGTGAATTATTTTTAAAATATTTTTACTAATGCTCTGAGAAGTTTATACCATGTATTTTGACCACATTCCTTCTCCATTCCTCCCCCCTAACTCTTCCTGTATACACCCATACCTCCCAGAACTCTGTGTCTCTTTCTCCCTTGAGAACTTTGTGCTGCCTGTATACTCAAGGATGTGGAACATGGTTCATTTACCAGCAGCCATACACTTTGTCTCCGCTAGAAGCCACCCAGTGTCTTTCGATCTTCAGTTAGGATTGGGAGATAATGAATCCCTTCCCACTGCATGCTAGAATCCTGACTGCAGGTCTCATGCACCTAACCATGGTGGTTGTGAGGTACAAATAAGGTGGCCTTGTCATGCCCAGAAGACTCCCTCTCTGGTCTTCCCCAACCTCTGGCTCTTATACTCATTCTACTTTACCTTCTCAAGAAAGTCCTTCAGTTTTAGAGTGATAAAGATGTCCCATGTACGGCTGAGCCCCAACATTACTTCATATTCTCCATACTTCTGCCAGATATTGAGTTCCATGATCTGTTTTTATTCTATTCTCTCTCTGTCCTCCTGTTCTGGAAGAAGCTCGATTCCTTTGGGAGATTCAGCCATCTGTCCGAGACCCGGACCCAACAACTGAGATGTATTCCAGATGTGCTCCCGTGCTGACCACGTTCTACTCTCTACACCAACGGAATTGATGTTTGAGTTGTTTAAAAAAATGTAGCTCATTTCCAAATCCATCTTTTATTCATTTAATATGGTTTGTCCCACTATTCCTTTTACCATTCACTCGTTAGTCTGTGATGCTTTCTGAGACATATTTTTCTCTGCCAGGCACTGGTTTGGATACTTCAAGCTTGTGGGTGATGACACCAGCGTTACAAAGCTCTTCTCTGCCCAGTATGAGAAAGGTTGACAACATGACACAGACTACCATGAGGTGTACTGTGGTTTTTGGGGAGAACATTACAGAAGGACACAAATGGGGAGATTGTTCCTAACCAAGAAAGGAGAGGCTCAGTGGTCAGAGAAAGACTCTATGAATGTTTAATTTATCCTAGTAGACAAGAGAAAAGGCTTCTACAGGCCCATCAGAGCAAAGACAAGAGAAACCTACGTACAGGAAGAAGGGCCTTGCCAAATGCATGTGGACTCCTATTGAGGGCTCTATGTGTCCGCTATCGTGGAAAGCTCTGATTCTGTTGATCGTTTTCATGGATTCGAGCAGAAGAGTGCTGGTGATGCTTTTCTGTTTCACCTGAAAAATCTGTTTAAACCAGGAAGAAAGGGAAGACCCTGGAGGAAGAGATGAGATGGGAGCAGTTGCAAAAGAAGGGGCAAGTAATTTCCATCGTAGCCTCTGAAGGGAATGGCAGGGGTTGGTTAGCAGAAATGAGGTCTGAAAGCTCTTAAGGAACAGAGTGGCTTGTTGACTCTGCTTGTAGTACACACGGGTATGTTTTTCTTGAGCTTCTGTCTCTGCTCTTTTGGTTTTGGTGTGATGCGTATCATTATCCGTTAGATTTACATAAAACATGACTGGATGTTTGTCATGGAGAAATTCTGATGATTCTCTTGAAGTTACACTCCATTCAGTATTTGTAAGTAAGAAGTACATTCACAGATAAGAATTTATGACTCCTGATTGGCTGTCCCAGAATGATAGCATCTCCTACAATCTACCAGCATCTCTATGCTTACTCGGTTACATACTAAGTATTAAATCCTACTTTTTTTTTAAAAAGAGAAAACAGGACAACAAAGAAACTATATGTAATATATAGCCAAACATTTTAGTGCTTAAGGTAACAATGTAGGTTTCAAGATAACTTAATGATATCATACTTTACTTGTAGTTCAGAAAATGATTGAGGGCCAGAAAGATGCTGAGTCCAAATTGGGCTTTCAGCACCCACTGAACAATTCACAAATATATGTAATTCCGCATCCAAGAGATACAATTCCCACCTGTAGATTTCCATGGTCACATGTACTCATGGTTGTACATATCTACACCAACACAAAGTCACACACATAAACACATAATTAAAACTAAAATAAGTCTTAAAAGAAAAAGAAAGTGATTGTATAGTAACTAAAGACTTTTAGCCAATTGACTGGGTTACAACTCATTTTAATATAAAACACGTGATCTTAAACAAGCCACATGAGGGCTTTGTACCTCAGTTTCGTCATTTGTAAAATGAGACAAAAATATTAACATGAAGATTGTTGTGAGGGTGAAAGTATTAGCTAATAATCATGAATACAGAGCTAAGAGTTGACATTATTATAATTTTGTTGTTGGTATAATTGTCAGATTGAAGGACTCATTCAGGCCCTAGTAGTATCATGGGATTCTATCCCCCTAATCCTAACCATAACAATAATATTTTCAAAGCTCACTATGTGTTAGAACTGTCGTTTTGTTAGTATTTTTGTGGTGCTGGGGATTGTAGTGAGAGGGTCTTAAGCATACTTTCAGACAAGCACTGTAACCACTGAACAGTCCTTCCTGATCCTCATAATAAGAGCAAAGAAACTGCCTTGCAGCCCATGTTTGGGCTTATGAGTCTGACGGAAGGATGCACAATCACAAGAAACTAAACTGACTTCATTTTTCTCTAATGTCTGTTAAGTGTCAAGAATTTAAGTATTGAGACACACAAACTTTTGCGAGTGTAGTGATGTTTTCAAATTTGGAGGAAAATAGTCTCTCATTTTTCTCTCAAGCATCACTTTTGATTTGTCTTATGTCTATTTATGCCTATTTTTTGTCTCGTCTCTTGAAAGACTCACATCTTTTTATCCTTCTGAGAGTTGGGAGTTCATCCAAGATTTAAAGTGAAAATGCTTTTTAAAAATCCAGTTATTCGAGGCAGCTGCCATATTGCCTGCAGCTTCCCGCCCAGCTGGCGGTGGGGAAGCCGGAGGGTCACCCAGCGTCCCAGGTGCTCAGAACCATCCGGCGGCGGCGGCAGAACCAGGTACCCGACACAGCCCGAGCTTAAGACCTTCGGGGACTCAGGCCTGGAGTGGGAATTGGGCACAGAATAGCGGGTGCACTCTGCACTCGCGCGCGGGGCGGACCCCGAGCTCCCTGCAGGCAGCTGCCATATTGCCTGCAGCTTCCCGTCCAGCTGGTGGTGAGGAAGCCAGAGTCAGCCAGTGTGCCAGGTACCCAGACCCAGCCGGAGGCCGAACCAGCCTCCCATCCAGCCAGTGGCAGGGAAGCTGGAAACCGGACCCAGCCAGCTTCCCAGCAGCTTGAGACCAGCAGGCGGAACCAGATAACTGAGATATCCCAACTTTAAGACCCCTGGGGAAACAGGATATCAGACAGCGAACCCTGAGCAGGAGCAGTGCAGAGCAGCCGCCCAACAGGCGGAACCAAATACCTGGGATATCCTGAGGTTAAGACCTCGGGGGACTCAGGCCACCTGTCAGCAATCTGTGAGCAAGAGCCCCGCAGGACAGTGATTCAGGTATCCCAGTCACTGGGAAATAGCCTTACAACCCCACAGGAGGGTCAAGCACCAGCTAGTATCTACAGGACCAACTAACACCAGAGTTAACCAGATGGCAAAAGGCAAACGTAAGATCGCTACTAACAAAAATCAAGGCAATATGGCGGCATCCGAACCCAGTTCCCCAACAGCAATAAATATTGGATACCCCGAAACACCAGAAAAACAAGACTCAGATCTAAAATCACTGGTCAGGATGCTGATAGAGGAACACTTAGATAAATCTCTTAAAGTAATACATGAGAAAATAGATCAAAAGCTAGAAGCCATTGCAAGACAAACACAATTAAATCCCAGATATCTCAACACACCAGAAAAACAAGACTCAGATCTAAAATCACTGGTAAAGATGCAGATTGAGGATCACTTAGATAAATTTCTTAAAGTAATAGAGGAGAAAATAGATCAAAAACTAGAAGCCCATACAAGGCAGACACAAAAATCACTTAAAGAAATCCAGGAGAATATAGAGCAAAAAGTGAATCCCAATAAGGGGGAGAAACAAAAATCACCCAAAGAAATACAAGAGAACATGGGTCAACGAGTAGAAGTCATAAAGGAGGAAACACAAAAATCCCTTAAAGAATTACAGGAAAACACAAACAAGCAACTGAAAGATCTGAGCAAAACCATACAAAATCTAAAAACAGAAGTAGAAACAACTAAGCAATCGCAAAGGGAGACAATGTTGGAAATAGAAAACCTTGGGAAGAAATCAGGAGTCATAGATGCAAATATCAACAATAGAATACAAGAGATAGAAGACAGAATCTCAGATGCTGAAGATACCATAGGAACCATGGATTCAACAATTAAAGAAAATGCAAAATGCAAAAAACTGGTAACCCAAAACATTCAGGAAATCCAGGACACAATGAGAAGACCAAACCTAAGGATTATAGGGATAGATGAGAATGAAGATCTACAACTTAAAGGGCCAGCAAATATCTTCTACAAAATTATGGAAGAAAATTTCCCCAACCTAAAGAGAGAGATGCCCATGAATATACAAGAAGCCTTTAGAACCCCAAATAGACTGGACCAGAACAGAAATACTTCCCGTCACATAATAGTCAAAACCCCAAATGTACTAAACAAAGAAAGAATATTAAAGGCAGTAAGAGAAAAAGGACAAGTAACATATAAAGGAAGACCTATCAGAATTACACCAGACTTCTCACCTGAGACCATGAAAGCTAGAAGATCCTGGGCAGACCTTATGCAGACCCTAAGAGAACACAAACTTCAGCCAAGACTACTATACCCAGCGAAACTCTCAATTGCCATAGATGGGGAAACCAAGATATTCCACGACAAAACCAAATTTGCAAGATACTTATCTACAAACCCAGCCCTACAAAGGATAATAGGGGAAAAATACCAACACAAGGGGGGAAACAACACCCCAGAAGAAACAAGATAGAAACCCCATCTCATCCAACCCAAAAGAAGAGAACCACTCAAATACAAATAATAATAACAATTCCCAAAATGTCAGGAAGTAATAATTACTATTCCTTAATATCTCTTAATATCAATGGACTCAATTCCCCAATCAAAAGACACAGACTAACAGACTGGATACGGAAACAGGACCCTACATTTTGCTGCATACAGGAAACACATCTCAGTGTCAAAGACAAACACCTCCTTAGAGTAAAAGGCTGGAAGACAGTTCTACAAGCAAATGGTCCCAGGAAACAAGCTGGAGTAGCCATTCTAATATCAGATAAAATCGACTTTCAACCTAAAGTCATCAAAAGAGACACAGAAGGTCACTTCCTGCTTGTCAAAGGGAAAATCCACCAAGAAGAATTCTCAATACTGAACATCTATGCACCAAATGCAAGGGCACCCTCATTCGTAAAAGAAACTTTACTAAAGCTTAAAGCACACATCGCACCTAACACAATGATTGTAGGTGACTTCAACACTCCACTCTCCTCAATGGACCGATCAGGAAAGCAGAAACTAAACAGGGACACAGTGAAACTAATTGAAGCTTTGGACCAATTGGATTTAACAGATATATATAGAACTTTCCATCCTAAAACAAAAGAGTATACCTTTTTCTCAGCACCGCACGGTACCTTCTCAAAAATTGATCATATAATTGGTCACAAGACAGACCTCAACAAATACAAGAAGACCGAACTAATCCCATGTCTCCTATCGGATCACTATGGAGTAAAAGTGGTCTTCAATAGCAAGAAGAACTACAGAAAGCCCACATACACATGGAAACTGAACAATACTCTACTCAATGACACCCTGGTCAAGGAAGAAATAAAGAAAGAAATCAAAGACTTTTTAGACTTCAATGAAAATGAAGGTACGACCTACCCAAATCTCTGGGATACAATGAAAGCAGTGCTAAGAGGAAAACTCATAGCCCTGAGTGCCTCCAAAAAGAAACTGGAAAGAGCATACACTAGCAACTTAACAGCACACCTGAAGGCGCTGGAACAAAAAGAAGCTAACTCACCCAGGAGGAGTAGAAGAGAGGAAATCATCAAACTAAGGGCTGAAATCAATCAAGCAGAAACAAAGAGAACCATACAAAGAATCAACAAAACCAAGAGCTGGTTCTTCGAGAAAATCAACAAGATAGATAAGCCCTTAGCTAGACTAACCAAAGGGCACAGAGATAGTATCCAAATTAACAAAATTAAAAATGAAAAGGGGGATATAACAACAGAAACAGAGGAAATTCAAAAGATCATCAGATCCTACTACAAAGGCCTATACTCAAAACAACTGGAGAATCTGGAGGAAATGGACAATTTCCTAGACAGATACCAAATACCAAAATTAAATCAGCATCAAGTAGACCAGCTAAACAGTCCCATAACCCTTAAAGAAATAGAAGGGGTTATAGAAAGCCTCCCAACCAAAAAAAGTACGGGACCAGATGGTTTTAGTGCAGAATTCTACCAGACCTTCAAAGAAGACTTAACACCAATACTCTTCAAACTATTCCACAAAATAGAGACAGAAGGGACACTGCCCAACTCATTCTTCGAAACCACAATTACGCTGATACCTAAACCACAAAAAGATCCAACAAAGAAAGAGAACTACAGGCCAATTTCTCTTATGAATATAGATGCAAAAATACTAAATAAAATCCTTGCCAACCGAATCCAAGAGCATATCAAAACGATCATTCACCATGATCAAGTAGGCTTCATTCCAGGAATGCAGGGATGGTTCAATATACGGAAATCCATCAATGTAATCCACTACATAAACAAACTAAAAGAAAAAAACCACATGGTCATCTCATTAGATGCTGAAAAAGCATTTGACAAAATTCAGCATCCTTTCATGCTAAAAGTCTTGGAAAGAGCAGGAATTCAAGGCCCATACCTAAACATAGTAAAAGCAATCTACAGCAAACCAGTAGCCAACATCAAAATAAATGGAGAGAAACTTGAAGCAATTCCACTAAAATCAGGGACTAGACAAGGCTGTCCTCTCTCTTCATATCTTTTCAATATAGTACTTGAAGTTCTAGCGAGAGCAATCAGACAACATAAGGAAGTCAAAGGGATACAAATTGGAAAGGAAGAAGTCAAAGTATCATTATTTGCAGATGATATGATAGTCTACTTAAGCGATCCAAAAAACTCCACCAGAGAACTTCTACAGCTGATAAACAACTTCAGCAACGTGGCTGGTTATAAAATTAACTCAAGCAAATCAGTAGCCTTCTTGTACTCAAAGGACAAGCAGGCTGAGAAAGAAGTTAGGGAAATAACACCCTTCACAATAGCCACAAACAACATAAAGTATCTTGGCGTAACTCTAACCAAACAAGTGAAAGATCTGTATGACAGGAACTTCAAGTCCCTGAAGAAAGAAATCGAAGAAGACCTCAGGAGATGGAAAAATATTTCTTGCTCCTGGATTGGCAGGATCAATATAGTAAAAATGGCCATCTTGCCAAAAGCAATCTACAGATTCAATGCAATCCCCATCAAAATCCCAAATCAATTCTTCATAGATCTAGAAAGAGCAATTCTCAAATTCATCTGGAGCAACAAAAAACCCAGGATAGCTAAAACTATTCTCAACAATAAAAGGACTTCTGGGGGAATCAATATCCCTGACCTCAAGCAGTACTACAGAGCAATTGTGTTAAAAACTGCATGGTATTGGTACAGCAACAGGCAGGTAGATCAATGGAATAGGATTGAAGACCCAGAAATTAACCCACAGACTTATGGTCACTTGATCTTTGATAAAGGAGCCACAACCATCCGGTGGAAAAAAGATAGCCTTTTCAACAAATGGTGCTGGTTCAACTGGAGGTCAACATGCAGAAGAATGCGAATTGACCCACTCTTATCTCCTTGTACTAAGATCAACTCCAAGTGGATCAAGGACCTCCACATAAAACCAGACACACTGAAACTATTAGAAAAGAAACTTGGGAAGACCCTGGAGGACTTGGGCACAGGGGAAAAGTTCCTGAACAGAACACCAATAGCTTATGCTCTAAGATCAAGAATCGACAAATGGGACCTCATAAAATTACAAAGTTTCTGCAAAGCAAAGGACACTGTCAGAAGGACAAAACGGCAACCAACAAAGTGGGAAAAGATCTTCACCAACCCCACATCCGACAGAGGGCTAATATCCAATATATACAAAGAACTCAAGAAGTTAGACCGCAAAGAACCAAATAACCCTATCAAAAAATGGGGCACAGAGCTAAACAAAGAATTCTCACCAGAAGAAATTCGGATGGCCGAGAAACACCTTAAAAGATGTTCAACATCATTAGTCATCAGGGAAATGCAAATCAAAACAACCCTGAGATTCCACCTCACACCAGTCAGAATGGCTAAGATTAAAAACTCAAGAGACAACAAGTGCTGGCGAGGATGTGGAGAAAGAGGAACACTCCTCCACTGTTGGTGGGATTGCAAAATGGTAAAACCGCTCTGGAAATCAGTTTGGCGGTTCCTCAGAAAATTGGGCATGTTACTTCCAGAGGACCCTGGCATACCACTCCTGGGCATATACCCAGAGGATTCCCCTGCATGCAATAAGGACACATGCTCCACTATGTTTATAGCAGCCTTGTTTATAATAGCCAGAAATTGGAAGCAGCCCAAATATCCCTCAAAGGAGGAATGGATACAGAAAATGTGGTATATTTATACAATGGAATACTACACAGCAATTAAAAATAATGAATTCATGCAATTTGTAGGTAAATGGTTAGACCTGGAAAATATCATCCTGAGTGAATTAACCCAATCACAAAAGAATGCACCTGAAATGCAATCACTGATAAGTGGATATTAATGAGCCCAGAAGCCCTAAATACTCAAGACACAAATAGCAAGTCAAATGATTCCCAAGAAGAAGAAAGGAGAGAACCCTGGGCCTGTAAAGATTGCATCCAGTTTAGTAAAGAAACCGAGGGGGGAGGGGGAATTATTGGGGAACAGATGGGGGGGAGAGGAACTATGGGAACTATGGTGGGTGGGAACTGGGAAAGGGGAAAGCCTTTGGAATGTAAACATAGAATATAGAAAATAAAATTAAAAAAAAAAAAAATCCAGTTATTCAAACATACTTGGTTCTCAATAAACATTTTTTTTCAGGCAAAACTCCTAGTATGTGTAGACATCACAGTGGCCATATTCATACCTTTGACTTTGTCCTCCAAGGGCAAGTCTTGTGAGGGTCATTTTTGCTTCTGTGTAGAAAACAAACCTGAGAGACAAAGGGCTTTGCTCAGATACTGTTTTTAGCTGATTGCTCAGAAGAGCTTTGTCTGAGGTCCCTGCTTCTGCTCAGTGAACAGTGTGAGACTTGGCCTTTGGCTATTTGTGATGAAGAATTTTAATTCTTTAGATGACACTGACCCTTCGAATGTTTCATGTATTGTAGAAAGCCTGTCCCAAGACACATGGGTCCCTTAGGTATTGGCTTTTAAGGGCTGTGCAGCAATCTGGCCCACAAGCAGGAATTCGCATACAGACATGCCCTGGTAGAGCAGAATAATGTAGTCAATTCTCTCCATGTGCTGTGTCTTCCTCAAAGAATCAACAGAGCAAATGCTGGTGGAAATTCAGAGGCTAACACAGGTGCAGAACCTCACTGTCTCAAGTTCTTGGAGAAAATGGCATAGACCCACATTTTATTACCATTCAACAATAAAGATCAGTTGATTCAATCGAGCCTAAAAGATCACTGGGCAATTTTTAAGTGTATTTGATAAAAAGGCAAATTTCAAAGCAACCTATCAGCTGCCAAATGCCTTCCAAAAATACTTAGTGCACCCTGATTCGAAAAGAACAAATACAGCCAAGGCTTTTGGGATCTTCCAGATCACAGAGCTGAACACCTCCCTTCTGAGGCCACAGCTCTAGGCATTGATTCATCCCTGGACATTCTGGAGCCTGAGGCTGCAGCCTTAAATCCCAACTCACAGTGCCAGGGACTAAAGTTGTTCAGGCAGAAGATGGAGCCCCAAAAGCATCTGATTATTTTTAAATGTGCTTTCATCGTGCTGCTTGCAGCTGTGCGTTAATTTTGTTTAAAACAACAATAAAAAAAAGACCATTTGCTTCTTTAAAATCCAGGTTTTTATCCCTCTGCAGAGCAGCTGTAAGAAGAACAAACTCACTTCAAAAGCTCTGTTTCCCTAAGAAGGACTCTGGGAAGATGCCTTCCCACCAGCAAGATCCTCCCTGGCTGATATGTACAGATGGTCAGATAAGTGGACCAATTGTCATTCTGAAAAAGTGTAAAATTCCAAAGGGATCCTGACCCATCTCTCATCCCTTTTGTGTGAGAGAAAACTCACTGGTAGAGATGGGAGTCTAGCTTAAGACCTCAAAGCTAGCTAGCTACCTAGAGCCCTGCAGCAACTACAGTCTAGCTGCAGTGGGCAATCAATCAATCGGTGTGGATTCGTGCTGTCAGTCCCAAGCTGCACCCAGCACTCTTGTCCAGGAACTGTTAGCCACTGCTGTGTATATGGCGGCTTAAATGTGTTTGGTGTTTGGCCACAGGTCTCTTTCTTTCTGTCCACTCCATTTCCAAATCACTATCTCAGTAGAATTCCTTCTCCTTTGCTGCTGAACCTTTAGTCTGAGAACATCCTCCCTCAGAAAGTGGGCCTGATTGGACAGGCTCATCCCCATCTCTCTCCAGTACGTCTTCTGAACAATTTAGTACCATGATTACATTTCCTTGTAACTTTGAGGATCTGCATTTCACAGTTCCTCCACCAGACCACACTGCCCAAGCATCAAGGGTCCTGTTGCTGCTGGCTTCTTTCATCAGAGTCAGAGTGTCTGTGTATCCTCCCGCGAGTCCATGCCATGAGACTGAGTCACATAATGACAAACACTAATCAATCCCATCTCTGTCACTGCCCTGTTAGCTACAGGGTGGCTCTGCCAGTCACTTGCCAATCAATTTCACAGAATGTGGGTTGTGCCTCACCCAATTCAAGTCTCCTAATTAATGGAGTGACAAAATTTTGACATTTTGTTGGCTTCTCTGGCTCTTGTGGGAATTTCAGGAAGAGGCTTGAAGGAAGTAGCGGAGTAGCAGGATGGTAAGGAGCGAAGGCGCTGTGGCTTAAAGGATCTTCAGCAATTTTGGTGAAGCAGTTTTGGTTAACGGCAATTTTAAAATAAATGATATTCTCTAATTACATAAGCAACGTGTCTTCGTAATACATCGTTTTTTAAAACACTGTAATTTACAAAAAAAATAAAATTCAAAGCAATTCATTTGTTGTATTTGTTTGCTTTTGCATGATATAAGCCTCAGTGTTGTCTACCTTAAATGGTTTGCATTATCTCCAAATCATCCCAGAATGGAGGCAGACCTCAGATGGTCCATTCATCTGCCCATCTGTACAAATAAGCTACAAATATCACCAGACACAGGTCTCATTCCACCACTTTGCTCTGCCTTCTGTATGTTCATTATAGCACTGGCTTCTGTTGTGGTCACAAAATCTCCTCCAATCTTCTCCAACTATGCGGCTGCTGATTGTGGTACCTGGACCACGTGATAACACACTGGTGTCTGGAGAGGATGGGTCTCTCCCATACAAACATTGACTAAAAGCCTGCTTCCCTTGACTGTATCAAAAGCAGTTATTTGCCTAGGTCTGGATCACACATTGAAGCCAGGATGGTGAGATAGCTGGGACATGTTTGCCAGAGTCTACAAAATTTCAATTCACCCCATAGGACAAAGAAGTTCTGGAGACCTAATGTTGATCAGGGGGACTATAGAGAACTTCAGATTGTGTGCTCGGAATTTGCTAAGAAGAATACAGTGTTAATGTTTTCATGAGATACAATGGAAAAATAACGGAAGGGATAGATCTGTTAATTACTTTGATGCTATTAATCAGCTCACTAAATATTTGCACACCAAAGGATAGTGGTATACACCTTAAATACTATGATCCTAATTACCTTAGTAGAGGCTAAGATAATGTCACCCAGAAAATGACTTGGCCCTTGACTAAATAATCACTTCTAACCTAAAATCTCTAACTAGGAGGATTGGACCATAATGATTGCTTTCTCTCAACAATGAAAAATTGTGGAATTCAAGTCAGATTTAGAAAACTGCATGGATGGTGTATGTTGGGGGCGGGGGCAGTGGGTATGACAAGGTGGCAGTTAGGATGTGGTCTTGTCCTTCCTCTTCCACTAATACCATTGTCGAGGGAAGGATTTGAGATGATTTTACTGTTTAGTTAAAATCACATATCTATTCTTGTGAGCCTGTAGCTTCATTAAGAATCATATCATTTTGTGACCCCTATCTTTCAATGCACAGCAGATTTTTCTTATGCCAAAAGAGCTTCTAAAAACTTATGTTTCCATAGGAGAGAATTTCATGGGTCGAATCCATCAGTGGAAGCATAAAAACAAAATTTTTTATACTTATTAAAACTTTCCTCTTAGACATACTGTGCCAATTTAACACTCTGGCAGTAGAACAAGTAGGCATATTTAAGTATTTACACCTGATATATTTTTAAAATCCCCAAAGTATTAAAAATTCTCAAGATGTGAAGTTAAATCTATGAGAAAAATTAAGGGAAAATGATAATTCATCAAGAGCTTAGCATTTAGAATTTGTAACTTGATGTTTTCCAATATCTCCTGTCTGTACATCTTCTGTAAAGAAATACAAAATATAATTTTAGTTGGGTGTGGGTGAGAACTAATACATTTTAAAGACGGTGCTGTCCAGCCAATCCTGTGAACGGAGCCTTTTCCTCCTAGCAGGAGGTTCCTCAGGACTCAGGAAGTCAACAAAACTTACAGGAAGCTCCTGAAACATCCAAGGCTCACCAAGTCCCTTCCCAAGATTATATGTACAAAAGCTCTCCAAACAGTCTAGCTGCCCACAGGTCATGCCATGGGTCACAGAATGCAGCTTTCCTGGGCTGTGACCCACATTGTGATAGATGTTTTGTGAATTGCTTTGCTGACACTCGTACTTCTACAACTAACATCTCAAAGTGACTTTGCAAATGCCATGTAATCCCAATCACCTCAGTGGTTCACTAATCAAGACATGAGGAGGGCTGTTCCTGTGGATTCTTGTTGGTGCCCTATTTGGGATGGAGAATGTGCAATTCTCCCCAGCAAAAGTCACACAGCAGATGGATGCTTTGCTCTCAGCTAATCCTGATTCTCTGAGATGTGAATGGCATTGTTTAAGCATATCTGATCAAGCACAGAGGTAAATATACTCATTCAGATAACAAAGAGGAGTACCCAGAAATGACTATACTCAAACACTGTAGTAACCAGGATATTCTCTTTCCTTACACTGGGTTATCAATTTCATCTCCTACTGGAAATCAAGATTCTAGGAGACCTAGAACCTCACCTGGGAAGTTTCTGCATGCTTACCTTCCTACCTTCACCAGCAGAGAAAGTACCTCAAATCCCAAATCCCTGGTTAGCTACTGGCAGATCCATTTCTCTATGAAGTATAGTGGAGATTCCCAAATACTGTAGAATTGATTGGTATCCTCTACTGCCCAAGTTGGGCTTCAGTTCCCCTTCTGGCCCCTCCTCTCCTCTCATACATGATGGAGTAGAACTGACGCCAATATAATTCTTCACTTTCACTTACTCTACATTAAACTCACTTCAGAAATGTGGCTATTGTGTACCTAAATACACACTATCATTAGAGAGTATAACATATCATTTTGACTGTTCCTTCTTGCTTCCCAGTCCTCATAAGCTCATACTGTGGCCAAACACTGTCCTTGATTGCCACTTATCCCTGAGAGAAGCAGTGTCTCCGGCAGGCTACCCTCCTACCTCTTTCTAAGCCGCAGCTGGTAGGTGGGGTTGCTTGGAATCACAACCCATCACATTTTGTCCCCCTTTTCTCTCTCTTCTGTAACTTAAGAGAGTATGCTAACATAATACAAAGTGCTCTAAAGGTCCCAGATTTACAGGGGAGATGGTAATCCAGTCTCACACACCCATATTATCTTGTGACCTAGAGAGATAATGGCTGAAAAATTAAGACAGTTTGCCAGGATATTAGAAGACCATTTAATTCCATAGAGCTCTCCAGATTCAATCTCTTGTATCCTTTACTAGTAGGCATCCCAATTATAGAAAAGTATGTCTGACCTTTGGGGACGGCATGTGATTTTAAGGGATGAACTTCACAAAGAAAATCCCAAATCTAAGAGGAATATCTGTGCAGCCTCAGAGGAAGAGTATCCCATCATGTCCTTGCAAGAGTTGGAAATGCATCCAATGACAGGAGATTTAAAAAAAAAAAAGAGCAGCTCAGGACAGTGGTTGAACTTGGAGGAATCAACATACATACACTTATCATATCATGTAGCTGTGATATGCCCAAGTGCCTATTTGTTACAAGATGTTGGGAAAAAAGCAATAACACACACAATAGACACTCACCTTAGACAGCAGTCTGGTGGGAGAGATGAGAAGTGAGAAAACATTACAGGCATGAAGGCTATTTCCAAAACTGAAGGTCAGATAGGTTGGGGATACAGATTCCATTCACGGGAAGAAAAAAGTCTTTCATAGAGGAGAACTTTAGCCAGAGAGATCATGGATGAGCAGAAAATATTCAGAGTATGGAGAGTGGAAGCAAGGAGCGTGTACAAAGACCTGGAGGGGAAACAAAATGGTGACTGGCAACCTCCAAGCCAGTTCCCTGGGGAAAGGGTGGAATGAGGGTCTGGAGAAGCACATGGAGGCCAGAATAAGCCGAGCTCCATAAGCTACACTCAGGAATTTGATCTTTATCCCAAGAACAATATGGAGCATTTAAAGCAGGGAGCTGTAGAATAATAGCTGCATTTTTAAAAGATTGCTCTGACAGCAACAGCCAGAGAAGCCAAATGTACTGAACAGTCTCTTAGGAGACCCTCGTACTCGCCACATAGCTTGGATGTGGGTGTGGAAGGAGGGAGGACTCAGAATTTGCTTCCATCTGTCTCTAAACCATAGATACCAGGGTATGCAAAATCAAACCTAAAGTCTGCTCAGGAGTCTCTGAGAATTAAAGAGAGAAAGAAAGCCAAATTACCTCCTGTTTGCTAGGAGGAAATTACAGAAGTGAGTCTACAAAAGAAAAATAAAATTAGTTGTAGTAATTCTAATTCACAGACACTATTTCCTGGCCAGATGCTGCAGTGGAAAATCGCAGAAACACCCACTAAAATCATAAATGAAAATCACATATTCGTAACATTTAATGAGAATACAGGCTGAATTTACAGCCGCTGAACGTGCAATATGGATGAAGATGTTGATTTACCCATGCACGACGGAAATATATATGATAGAGGAAAACAATAGCCCAAAATGTGATAAACATTTGCATGAAAATGAATCATGAGAAAAACTTGAGACTTCTTCAATACTTTATGCACCAAATTATCTTCAGGGCAGTCAAAAAGAAATAGTAATAAATAATAATGGGGTGTTTTCTTGCTGTTATTTATTTATTTTTTGTTGACAAAACCACTGTTGACTTCGAGGAAAGTTCAGCATCCAGAATGTGGCCCAGGAAATTTATAGTCTGTAACGCAGAGAGCAAAGACCTTGAACATCAAGAAAATCTCCTACCCTTGTTTATATACACTGTTCTTTATCACAAAGGAAGAGCTGGTACCCATTCCAAGTAACCAAGCATTATGCAAGGAATATTCTGACTCACCCAGCATCCTTAATCAGTAAATGCTGTGCCAATGGAAAGAAAGTGGAGAGAAGTCACAGCATCCATTAATAAAAAATGACTGGGGCTTTCTATCAACAGAAGCATCATTAGGAAATGTATGGTAGGAAAATAGTGGGCTGTAGATTTGTGGTGGTGAGGATGGCAACAGAATACTAACATTTATACACTCTTAACCACTGCCTTAGGCAGGAGGCTGGATTTCAGGTAAGTACTCATATACGTTATATAGAATCACACATTTCCAGCACCCTGCTTAACTCTTCACTACAACCTCAAAATAAAGGACTACCATGCCTGTCCCTTTGGCTCACTTTCCAGCCTTCAAACATAAATATTCCTAACAGGCAATTGATTGTTCTTTTCTGACCATGCCCCCCATGATGGAACAAGTCAATTTTTGTCAAAAGACCAGTCAAATATGACAGGGAAGAACCCTTCCGATGTAATCTAATCATTTTTGAACAATCTCCTCTTGCCTGTGCTTCCACTCCCAAGCCCGGAGCCCTAAGTAAATGATGGAATCATGATTCATCTTTCAGTAAATGCTGCAATCTCTATTTCATCCGAGGAGCTTGGCCACATAGCACTCTTGAAATTTCAAAGTAACAGCATTAGCTTTAGTCAAGGCAGTTGTGTTCTGATAACAAAAGGCCTTCTTGAATATGTCACCTGGCATTTTAAAGGGACTTGTTTCATTTGCTGGGGATTGGGGAGAATGAGTTTGCATGAAACCTTAACAAATGGGTGAACAAAACCCACAAAAAGTTGCTACTGCTTTTCAAACATCAATAATGCATGTCACCAGCGAATTAAATAATCAGAACCCCTTTTAATGCCATTTCTGCTCATGATTAACCTAAACACAGTCCATAAAGTTACTTCAGCATCCATAAACAAGCTAGTGCAAGTTTGCATGATTTACAGAATGACAACATCAAATTCCCCTTCCAGGTTGCCCTATAAGTCTCGGGACTGGAGACTGGACATAATAATATCAATGGATATAATCTAACCAAAAATATTTTGTGTCCATTTCCCATGCCTTGTTTGCCAAAAAATATTCATGATGCTCATCCTAATTTACTAACTATGTCACCTCGAATGGAGGAAGTCTCCTCTCCACCTATATTCTTCCCTTAAGTGGAAACGAGACACATAATACTTCGAATCACTCCTGAGTTTAGGAACTAAGGACTATACCGGTTTTGATACGAAGGTGGAGTATACCACCCCCCCTACACACATTCCTGTTTAATACAATCTTCTATTGGAATTCCAGGATTTATGTCACTATTATAGAAAATCTCATTTTGACTATAGCACCAACATTACCTAATAAATGACTTCAAGATGCTGGAAAGAAATTTGGCCAAGACAAATAGGTGTTCGACAAGGCTTCCCCAGCATGCTCATTTTGCTATATGGAAAATGAACTAACCAAGTTTAATGTACACCCAATGAAATTTGGAAGCATGGTCTAATGCTTTTTGAACAGTACCTGAAGTGAGCAGTTTTTGATTTCCTAGCTTCCTCCTTTAACGTGTATTCTCAACAAAATGGCCAACCTAATCCTCTAAAGCAAATATCACATCACACCAGGCCTCTGCTCATAGCCCTGCCATGCCTCCTGCTCCATAGAGCATACAAATCAGAGCCCTGACTGGTGAGCAGAATCCACTCTATCGGACCTTTCTAATGAATCCTTACCCTCTTGGTCATTACCTTTGTTCCAGCACCAGTGGTCACAGAGCCTGCACAGATGCACCAGAGGATATCTGGACCATCTATGCTTCTGACAAGAGCATTCTTCTTCCCACTGTCTACAAGGCAAGCTAGCTCTTTGCCCCATGAGCTTTGCTTGTGAGTCTTACCCTTTCCAACCACCTCTAAGCTTTGTCCTACTGCCCTTCCCCACATCTCAATACTCTGCACCACATTCTAGATCCTTTCTGGAGAATCATTCATTTCTCACTAATATTCTGAACAGGCTAGAGATATATCCGGTTCATCGTCTCTCCTTCTCACTCCATACAGTCTATTATCTTCAACTCCTGGATGCCTAGAACATAGACTACATGGCACCTACCAGGCACTTAATAGCATCTGAATGAATGAATGAATGAATGAATGAGAAACAAATAAATGAATTCCAAGTTCTTGACCACAGGAGAGATCTAACTTACTGAAAATTCTCAGACTTAAATTTATAATTACATTCCACATGTTCTCATCTGTGAAATGAAGTCATTATATTAACTGAGCTGGTGCAAAGATTAAAACAGAAACAGACTGAAGACACTACCTTGTACGCGAGTTCATTATTGTAAATTTAAGAGTAAGAAAAACAAGAATAAGATGAGCTTGGTGGTACAAATTCTCAATCTTTACTGTGCTCCAAAGACTGATTTCAGGAGGTCATAAACTCACAGCCAGTTTAGACAGTTAAGTAAAATGTTTTCTCCAAATAAAAAGTTTATTAGTATTAGAATGTTTAGCTAACAGTAATTAAGACCTAGGTTCCACCCTTGGTATTGTAAAAGCAAAGAAATGATTAACAGATCTAGAGAGGGGGAGGGAAGTAAGAAGGTGGGGAGAGGAAAAATAAGAAAAATAATAAAACAACATATGTAGACAGACATCTTCTCCTCTAGGAGCATGTGGGTCTTTGCATTAGACCTATCAAAGAATCCTCCTAAGCTTTGTTTCAGAAGAGAAATGACTAGGTCCTCCTGTCTATTGCCTGTGTCAAGGTCAGAAGCATCCACTAAGCATTGACCTGACTGGGAAGAAAGGAGGTAGATTCAAAGAGCAGTTTTGAGGGTCCAAGGCCAATATTAGAGAGAGGAAATATTAAAGTCTCAAAAAGTTGAAAGGCCTTTGGAGTCTTATACTTGTTTTTTTTTTCTGAGTCTGGATATCAGCCAGTTATGTGGCAGAGGTAATGGCAAAATCAGTCCTCAGCATCCATGACTCCCCTGCAAACCCCTAGAAGCCATACTCCAGTATAGCCCAAAATGTGCTTAGCATAATCTTTGACTCTGGCACCATTACAAAATCTTCCATTCATTTAAGGGCTCTTCATTTCCCAGCATGTTTCTGTGTACCTCAAGACAGAGATCAAGATTTTATTTTATTTTCCAGTGCATGTGTATGTTCACATGTGTGCAAGTGCACATTTGTATGAGGGTCTTGGTGTGGAAGCCAGAGAGCAAGCTTGAGCATCCATTTGCAGAAGCCATCCACATTATATTTTGAAATAGGATTTCTCCTTGATCTTGAATTTGCTGATTGGGCTAGCCTTACTGGCCAGGATGTTTAGGGATACACACACGTGTCTCTGATTCCCTAGCTCATAGGCATGCACGTCTATGCCAGGCATGTTTACATGGGTTCTGGGGATTGAACTCAAGCTCAGAAGCACTGCACTGGTTAAGCCATCTCTGCATCCAACTTGCACTTGCTTAGGAGTGCTCTCCAATGCCTAATTTCATCTTGTTTGCTTTGTTGATGTTTAGTAAATTCTTGATGAGTAACATGAGCAGGTTCCTGCTGCTGCCTACGGTAGCTTGCAATACAACTGATCTCCTTCCCTTCCTACTACAGTAATTAGAGCAGAAGCAGATGTCTATAGCAGCATGCACCACCCTTCTCATCCTCCATGATTGTGCTAATTTGGAAACTAGGTCCCCAGAATGTTGTGAGCAAAAGAATTACACATTAAGGAAATGTTGAATTAAACAAACTTAAGCAGACTCTTCCCTACAGGACTTCTTAGAGTCCTCAGCACACTAATAGACATCACAAATCTCAGAAGTTTAGGTAGCATCAGTATCATTTTGGAAATGTATCGGTCCATGTGTTACTCCTCACATAGTCTACCCATCAAGAAAAGCATCATGAATGGAGCTTCTTAAGTCAAATTTTCTAGGAAACATAATTACTCACAACAAATACAGTGGAGGTCTCCAAAACCAGAATTTAGGTCTGGATAGATCATCAAGGAAAGGTGCCTGATGACTAACTCAAGCCCTAGACACACATAGCAGAAGGAAAGACCTGACACCTATAATCTAACACACGAAGTGCATGCGAGTACACACACACATGAACACACACAAAAAAAAATAAATAAATAAAATAAAATGAATAGGGAAGAGAAGTGCATCTGTCTAATGCTACATGGTTCACCTAGACGTCCTTCTCTACCCAGTGCTGGTTTGCCTGGGGCTGCAGATTGATCACATCATCTCAAGAATTATTGAGAATTACTTGGTTACTGTGCAGACAAGACTGCAATTCATGTCAGTTTGTTTGCTTGTTTGTTATATTGGTCTGGAGCCTTATATAATCTTGAAATTCTAACCAAACATCCAAGGCTCTTTGTAGACAAAGTCATTCAATGGATGAGGGGATATCAAGCCAGGGATGCGCTTGCCTCCCATCTCAGCACAGGTCCTACTGCATCCCTCTTTACCTACACAAATGAAAATTTACTAACAGAAGAGAAACATGACCTGGAGACACATATGAGCCAATAGCTATTACTTCATTTCATTTACCAGGTAAGATTAAATAAATCTAAGAGAGTACTGAGGACAGAGGACAGAGAACTTACATGCTTTGATGGGGCCACAGAGAGAGAGGTGGGTAAGGAGAGGATGGCTAGAGCAGGGCAGTTGCAACTGGGTTCTCAGGACATGGAATGATCTTCTAAGGAAGGATGATCCAGTTAAATGGAGATGAGAGAACTGAATTCCACGCTGTCAACCTAATGACTTAGCTTCATGGTGGCCAATTATAAGTATTAGAGTTTCCATAACAAACAGATGTGCTGAGTAAACATGCAAAGATAACAGGGTGGGATGGAGAGGCGAAGAACTTCTGGGTTGGACACAGGCTTTAGCCAATAGGAGATGAAAAGTTAGAGTATAAGGTCCATATACCAAGCAAAAGCACAATCAGAACACAGCAGGCTAGGCCTTTCACCTGGTGTATCCTAGCCTCTTCTCCACTCCATCCCATATCGCCATCTTAACCCCCAGTGAAGAGGGGAGGGCGATGAAGCCTGATTGTCTCTGTGATTTGGAGAGATGCTCCTATGTGTGTTCACACAAAGCTTAGTCATCACGATGACACCAGAATGCAAATTCTGTTTTTTTTTTTTCAAGCTACAAAATTATCTAGACATTTGCCTAACACCCAGACTCCTCCCTCCCCTTCTAGGTGCAGATAATTTATAAATCGTTAAGGGAATACATTGGCTCTGAAATTTAGTCTCCTTAAAGTAACCCTTCACTCTACTTTGCATCTGGAGTCATGTGCTAGATTCTGGTTGCTTTTCTGTTCTCTCTTCTATTGATGGCTGATGGTTACAGGACACCCTTCGGACACTGTTGTCAGAGGCACAAACGTTGCCCCAGGGCATCTAGTTTTGAAATCTTTTAATGAGAAAACTTTAGTTCAATCTTGAATGGGTCTTCAAGCTACTTACAAAGGACTGGCTGTCTCCAGATGAACAGTGAAGGCTATGGGCCCCTGGGGTGAATCTTCACCACCCCCTCAGACTCACCCACAGCGCGCTCTCTCTCTCTCTCCAAGCTGTTATTCCTTTGTCTTCTTATGATCTGTCTTCCTCTGGATCCTCTCCAGCATTAAGCCCACTCATTTCCGTGACTTGCAGTGTCCTCTTGAAAACTAAGTAATAGAAGCAGATGCTCTAGCTCACACGCATATTTTCTCACTCAAACGTTCATCACAGCTTCCCACCCGAAAGCCGAGGCGGGCTCTGCTGGGAAATTCACAATCTCTATCCCTCAAACCGAAGTTGCTTGGGCTGTTCTAGTGGGTTCTATAACTATAGCTTACAGTAAATAAATTTTCCTTTTACTTCTGAGGCTTTTGCTCCACCCTTTCAGATTTGGTGTATACATACAAATCATTTGCTAGAAACAAGATATTCCTTTCTCTTTGAGCATCCTCTTATGGAGGGGGGAGGGGGGGACACTTTTTGCCTGGAGAGAAATGAAACCTACTAAGACCATAGAATGACATTCACAACAACCGGTATATTTTTGGTGTGTCTTCTTTTACACCAAGGGTGTAGGGGAAGAAAGAGACACAAAGAACAAATCACTTCTAGTTGTTTCCTTAACCTAAAAGGCCTTCTACCTGGTCCATGACCCCAGCTATAATTGTACCATCTACTATAGAACCAAAATCTTTCAATTCTAAAGACTCAAAAAAAAAAAAAAAAACCACCACACCATGAATGTAACCTTGTGTGTCTTCTAAAGGGGCCAATTCCCACTGACTGAACACAGTTAATTAGTTAAAAAGACCCACATCCAGTATTTCATGTGACTACTGTTTATCTCCCATGGCATGTACAAACTTTTTTTTTTTAAAGAAATTGCGGGAAATGTCAAGACCCTTACTTGTTACAATTTAATTTTGTGCTGCTCAGGCAATTACAGTTCAATGAATGATGATTCTAACACATCCAAGTTTTCATTACTCTTTGCTTAATTTGTCAGTTAATGCCTTTGAGTTCCGCAGTTTCCCCAGCAGTCTTAACTTGCCATTAAAAACCTGTCAAGGAAACACAACCTTCAGATTCCAGCCGGGTTTAAAGACGGCATACATCCTTTCATTGTTAAGAAAGTTAGAGCTCACTCCTCAACCAAAATATTCATACTTTAGGAATTCACAGTTAGGAAAGATAGCAATAATTCTAGATTAGTGGGTTTTTTTTAATGTAACTGCTCTGTAATAAATACCAGAAATAAGAGACCGTGTTTAAGATACTATATATCACACAAATGTTACTCTGTGTCTGTGTTTCCTCGTGCTTTATGGTTACCTGATAGATACTGGACTTTTGCATTCCTTTCCATGTCCCAAGCATTTATTACATTTACACGTTTATACATCTCTAATATTTTCGCAATACATTTTCCTGAATCAGCTGATGACATTTAATAGAATATTTAAAGCACAATATAAAACCTCAAATGCTTTTGCTTAGTCCAGTGAGGGGATATGCACATAGATTGGATTTCAAATTAAAACCTACGGTGGTATGCCACTTTTTGCTTCTGCAGTGCATATTGAAATATGAGGGAAGGCTTTCTTATGCAATGCTGCAGCATCGGTACAAACAAGCTTTTGTACTTGGGAGTGAGCAAGATGATTAAGGAGCTATTAATGAAAGGAAACAAAACCAGAGTGCTGGAATGTAATCGTCCATGAAATCCTTATTGGTAGAAAGGGAATCTGCAGCAAATAAATATTAACCTAAATGCTATGGAAAACATAAAGCAAACTGGGGGGGGGCGGATATGTTCTTTAAGCTAAAATATAAGTTAAAAAATCGCTGACAATGTAAGGAGTGTCGATTTGCATACAGCAGGGCTCCATCTGCTGTGGGAAGTATAAGCTGCAAGAATGATTTAATAGTTAATAGAAGTAGTGGCCGTTGTTAATTATAATTTGCACATTTACAAATCAGCACTGATAGCAATACAAATTATGAAATATAAGGGTGTTCTGCTGGGTACTAGGGAAACTAAGATGACAGACAAAGTTAATGGAGTATCCCTAACCACAGCTCTGTCAGAACACATCAGAGAACTAATCCAGTTACAAAGAGCCTGCAATGGAAAATCTATTTAAAATATTAAAATGCTGTTTGGTAAAAGCTTTTTCATAGTGCATTTTACTTAAACAGTTGCGGATTGCTCATGGGTCGTTAGCCATATACCCAAATGCATTCTGCAAACTGCCATTTAAAAGAATAGTAGAAATTAAAGAAGAAAGATATTTCCATGGCTCTTCCCCCCACCCCAATATATAGAAATTGTTTGCTGTTGTCTAGTCTAGATATGGAAAGCTGGCATATGATCACACAATAATTGTATAGCTGTAGAATTAAGCATTGGGCTTTGCCTATGCTGAGCTGCTGTGGCACTCCACACTTTTCCCATCAGACCTGATCTTACTCCCATTTAGACTGCATGCTAATCGTGATGATTCAAGGAGACTCTTATTTAGTATGAGGACAGAAATTATCATTGATTTTTTTTACATTAATCTTCTATTTCACCCAATTTCTCTCATCATTCTGTAATATGGATTAGCGGAGGAAGCATTTCATGTTTGAATGGTGACTTTTTTCTTCTCTAAATGGTGTGCATTGCTAATTTTAGCCCCTGGATTCTCTAATTTAAAGAAGCTGGCTCTGTATGCAACCTCCTTCAATTTACCGTGATTAGGGGACCTTCGCTCTGTGACCATTACTGTTAAAGCATGAGAAGGATGCTTTCGCATCTTTAAAAAAAATATATGAAGAATGATGACAGAACCAAACATCCACCTGAAAATATGTACGCTTAAGTGAGCCAAGTTATTACAGATCACACTTGAATGTGAAATTGGTTATTATCAAATTATATCAGGATGTATTAGCTCTTATTCATTTCAATTCAATGTACACTCCCAGGGTATTTGTTGGATTGGGGCAAAGGTCAAAACTGCTGGTCTTTGCATCAAAACTATCCAGATGCTTTTTTAACCATCTTTTTAAAGGTGAATTTAGACAGTGTGCCCCTCAGTTCTTCTTGTCTTCCTTTCAGTGATTCTACATCTTCATATGACTTAATTGACTCCTCTATCAGTCCTAACTTTCAAAATTATTTCACATATCTAATTATATTTTATTTGTTCTTGGATGCATTCAATGCATTCTCTTCACTTGCTGCATCTAGCACCTGCATTCTTATCTATAGCCCAGTCCTGGGTCCATGAGATACAGCATCACTAATTTGAGACCAATGGGTTATTTTATTAGTTACAAACAAAACTAAAAGGTATTGAAAACATCTGTATACTATAAAGGAAGTCGATCCGAAAGTATCAGTCTTCATTGTGATTCTAAATAGGAAAATACACACACACACACACACACACACACACACACACACATCTGTTTCAAGAGAATTAGTCCACAGACCTGGTATCATTCAAGTCAGTTCCAAATATATATTTACCTCACATCTGGAGGCATACATACCATTAGAATTGTTCCCACTTGGATTAAATAGTATCTATCTAATTCTCTCTGCAATAAATTACCAGTTACTCACCAAATACTAGATATCCACCAAAGTTCAACATTATTTGCATTCATAACTAAAAGTCACACAGGACATGCTAGTATGGATGTGAAGACATATTTGGTTATGTATGTAGGAATGAAAACATGGGCAAATAAAATCACAGGCTTAGCCCTCCTCCCAAGCCTTAGCGTTGTAAAAATATAGAATATGAAATAAGAAAAAGAGGAAAAATATGCTATATAATCAAAAAAATAAGAGACTGATAAATAAAGCCAGTCAAATATTGAACATACATACATGCAGTGTTCTAAAACAATACCACATTAAATTTTGAAATTTTCTAGTTCAGTTTCTAATAATGTTTTTTTAAATTTTTAAAAAAAAATTATTATATGTAAATACACTGTAGCTGTCTTCAGACACCCCAAAAGAGGGCATCAGATCTCATTACAGATGGTTGTGAGCCATCATGCGGTTGCTGCGATTTGAACACAGGACCTTCAGAAGAGCAGTCAGTGCTCTTAACCACTGAGCCATTTCTCCAGCACACATCAGTGAAGTCAGACCTTTGAAGGTGATTAAGCAGAGGAACCACATGCCTGTGTAAGCTTGCCCTGGTGGATGACCATGGTTTCCAGAACAAAAAGCTGATGAGACCTGAGCTGAGGCTTTCACATGCTGATGATACTAGGAGGGGACAAATGCAAGTCACTGGCAACTCCCCGAAGATTTAGAATAACAAGTAAAGCAGAAGCCTAGTTTTTTGTTTGTTTGTTTTTTGTTTTTTGTTTTTTTACTTTTGTTTTATTTTCAACACATCTGTCAAACTTAATGTTAAAACATGGCTCCCAGGAACCATTCTGAACAATATGCACAAAAATTACTTTCTTTCTTTCTTTCTTTCTTTCTTTCTTTCTTTCTTTCTTTCTTCCTTCCTTCCTTCCTTCTTTCCTTCCTTCCTTCTTTCCTTCCTTCCTTCCTTTCCTTCCATCTTTCTTTCCTTTGTTTCTTTTTTTCTTTGTTTCTTTCTTTGTTTCTTTCTTTCTTTCTTTCTTTCTTTCTTTCTTTCTTTCGAGTCTAGTCAGTTTCTTTTTTTATTAGATATTTGCTTTATTTGCATTTCAAATGGTATTCCCTTTCTGTGTTACCCCTCCAAAACCCCCCTATCCAATTCCCCTCACCCTGCTCATCCCCCACCCCCAATTTCCTGACTTGCATTCCCCTATTCTGGGGAATGGAGCCTTCAAGGCACCAATGGTCTCTCCTCCCACCGATGTCTGAAATGCTCATCTTCTGCTACATCTGTAACTGGAGCCATGGCTCACAGCCAACCAATAGACTGAGCATAGGGTCCCCAATGGAGGAGCTAGAGAAAGGACCCAAGGAACTGTAGAGGTTTGCAGCCCTGTAGGAGGAACAATAATATGCACCAACCAGTACCCCCAGAGCTCCCAGGGACTAAGCCACCAACCAAAGAGTACACATGGAGGGACCCATGGCTCTAGCTACATATGAAGCCTAGTTTCAAGTGAACTAAAACCCTCTATGGATCATTGAAGCAAACTTCAATGAATGCCCCCTTAGCTACGAGTTAAAAGTAAAAATAAAATTTTTAGTGCAATATGACCTCAATCGAAACCCCAAATTACCTTGAATATCTTCATACACAGCGAGTCAAGTCAGCAAAAAATAATCAGAGTATAAGCAAGCAATAAAATGTCGTCAGAGCCTAAGTAACAGATCTCAGAAACATATCAACAGGAAATTCAGATAGTACATTTTCTTATCTCTGAGATAAATTTTGAGAACTGTTAACTCTATTAAATGATCCTATCCATGAATTTGTAATTTAACAGCATTTTAGAAAAGAACTTAAAACCACACAACTGGCAGATTCTGGAACTAATAAATATTATGGACAGACTTAAGAATTCTACTATGAGGCCAGGAATGGTAGATCTCTCTTAAAATCCTAATACCTGGGACACAGTAGACAAAGCCAAAGTAATGAGAGAGAAAAATACTCACCTAGAGACACTTAGATTTTTTTCCCTCAGAAGCTAAGGCACCTGGAAGACACTTTTTCTCCCCAAGTTTCTGAGGGGATGGGTATGTGCACACATGTACATAGTACCTTGTTATCAAAGCTCAAGTAAACAGAGCTATCATCCTTAGTATGTTCAAATCATGTGCTAACCCCAATACTGTCCACTTTTATCATCACAGTAAACCACCTGCTAGAGTAGCCAATTCTTCTAAATCTGCCTAAAACAAATTCTAATTTATTTGAAATGTGATGTGGATGCTGGTGCCTAGATTATTATTATATGAAGTCGACAAATGCATTCTTCTGAAGCTGGGCTCTCTAGTGTCACATCTGATGAAGTCCTGGAAAACTATGTGTTTCAGTAAAAATGCCAGCCTGCATGTAGTCAGCTCCGTGTTTGCTGTTGTTATAGGGATGGCATCCAGTCCCTGGGGTTCTACTGGTGATCGTCCAGCAGACTCTGCTCTCAAGGGCTCAGTGTTAATGCTGTAATTTAGCATATTTCTGCACGCCAAATGATAGATTATAAAAATGGTGTCATCTGAACTTCAAATTGAGTTAGCCAATGGCAAACAAGTCGGCTTTGATTCTTTTCCTTCCATTTATAAAAAAACAATTATAGCATATAGGGTGGTTAAGATCCCTGAAATTTATCTGTTTATCTGGAATTTAATAATTCAGGCATTTTTACAGACTGACAAAATGGTTCACAATATTTAGTATATTGTGTGTAGACTTTCTGCAAAATTGTGAGCTTAACTGAGAGATTAAGCCCACAAAAACAAAACAAAACAAAACAACAACAACAACAACAACAAATCACCTTTAAGTTCAGGATAATATCAACGAACGAATAAATTACAGAAAACACCTGCCTTCTTGTCTAAAAATAAAGGATCAAAGCAACTTTTAAAAACACACAAAATATCAAACCTTTTAAAAACTGATCGACTTGCGGCCTTAATCTTCTCAGCTGTTAAGTAAAGCTTCAACCTCATCGGTTTTCCATGAAAGTTGTGAAGGCCGATTATTAATTTCCAAAGTACTTAGAAATAGTTACTATGTATGCTAAGCGTCAGTATTTGCTTTCTATTGTTGTGAAAAAGACACTGATTTTTAACTAAGTTGTGAAAGAAAGGGTTTATTTAGCTTATAATTCATAGTCTACCATTAAGGAAAGGCAAGACAGGAACTCAAGGCATGGTCTTGAAGCAAAAAGCATGAAGAAATGCCACTTACTAGCATCTGTATAGGCTCATGTTCAGATAGTTTTTTTTATATGATATAGCCCAGGTTCTCTTGCCTAGGGAATAGTACACACATAGTGGGCTGGGGTCCTCCTACATCTATTACTAACAAGGATAGAAATTCTCATACATACCCACTGGCCATTCAATGGAGGAAAATCTTCAATTGAGATTACTTCTTCATAGGTGTGTTAACTTGACAACGAAAGCTAATTACCACTAACAACTAGGAGTTTTCTTAATTCTTGTCATACAGGGAAATATTATGACTACTTCAGAACAATGCATGATGTGTATTATTGATCCTCTTTTCACTTTCGATACAAAAATGAAATAAGTAATTGCTTGTGGATTAAATTGATTTTTTTTAAAAAAATGTTCTCAAATGTCCACAAAATTGGTTTTGTTATATTTGGATAACATTTATTCTTTATGACACATTAAGAATAGTCAATATTCTTCCCCATCCCTTCGCCATCTCATCATCTCATTATTATTGTAATCAGCATCTTGTGAAACTTGTTCTCTAAGAAATGATGAGCCAAGGAAGCATGGTGACTGACGAGCTGGTGCCATCAGTAAGTACTTGCTATACAAACGTGAGGAGTTCCATAGTCACTCACAGACCCTGTCTCAAAACTAATGTGAAGAGACAGTGAGTATGACATCCAACATTAACCTCTGGACTCCACATACATATGTGCTAATGTGTTCTCATACCACATGCAAATATGCACATTTGTTCCAGAAGGAAGAGGAGGAAGAGGAGGAATAATACTCTATTTAGACTTGGCATTGGAAGGAAGCTTATAGCTTGCCTCGTCTAACAAATTATGCACCCGTGGAAGATTTCCTTGGGTGACATCTCTTACCAGTGACCATCTATCTAGACTTTGAACACTCTCATTGAAAGTATATTTAATGTGGATAGAATGGAAGCTACTCCAGCTGTTTATAAGATAGCTAGTTAAAAAGTCTTTCTCCAGTTGGAGTTCAGATTTGCTGCCCTGAATGTCTAGACATTCATGATGTTTCATCCCTGAAACAACAGAGAAGGCATCTAGTCACACCTTCACATGATTTCAGAAGTGAAGGCACCTGTTGACATTTTTCCGGTCTTCCCTGTGTGGCTTCTACAGCATTCCTTTTCCTAGTCTTAAAGGCACATGGGGCTGAAGGCTTCATTTAACCCTCATGTGACTCTGCAAGTGGTCTTTTCAGGAAGACGATTATCCCCATAGTCTCCTTGTATATATTAGAGAAACACCCTTTTTTTAAAAGGATTATTTATTGATTATATGGAAGTACACTGTAGCTCTTTTCAGACACACAAGATGAGCGCATCAGATCTCATTACAGATGGTTGTGAGTCATCATGTAGTTGCTGGGATTTGAACTTAGGACCTTCAGAAGAGCAGTCAGTGCTCTTAATCCCTGAGCCATCTCTCCAGCCCAGAAAAAAAACTTTTTTAAAAGAATTAGATATATTTTTATTTACATTTCAAATGATTTCCCCTTTTCTGGTCCCCACCCCCACCCCTAAAGTCCTATAAGCCATCTCTCTTGCCCCTGTTCCCCAGTCAACCCCCTCCTGCTTCCCTGTCCTGGTATTCCCCTACACTGCTACATGGAGCCTTTCTAGGACCAGGGACCTCTCCTCCCTTTGATGTCCAACAAGGGCATCCTCTGCTGCGTATGCCTCTGGAGTCATGGGTAACATCATGTGTACTATCCGGTTGATGGTTTTGTCCCTGGGAGCTCTGGGAGTACTGTGTGGTTCATATTGTTATTCCTCTTATGGAACTGCAAATCCCTTCAGCTCCTTAGATCCTTTCTCTAGTTTCTCCATTGGGGACCCTGTGCTCAGTTCAATGGCTGGCTGAGAGTGTCCCCCTCTGTATTTGTCAAACACTAGCAGAGCCTCCCAAGTGACAACTATATCTGGATCCAGACAGCAAGGACTTGTGGCCATCTGTAATAGGTAGCTGTGCTTTTTAACTGTATATGGGATGGATCACTAGCATGATACTAGCCAAGGACCCTGTTATACCACTCCTGGGCATAAATGTAAACCCATATGATTCTCCAGCATATAATAAAGACATGTACTCCACTACATTCATAGAAGCCCTATTTATAATAGCCAGAAGCTGGAAAGAACCCAGATGTCCCTCAATGGAGGAATGGATACAGAAAATGTGGTATATTTACACTATGGAATACTACTCAGCTATTAAAAACAATAAATTCATGAAATTCTTAGGCAAATGGTTGGAACTGGAAAATATCCTAAGTGAGGTAACCCAATCACAAAAGAACACACATGGTATGCACTCACTGATGAGTGGATATTAGCCCAGAAGCTCAGAATACCCCAAGACATACTACACATATCAAATAATGCCCAAGAAGAAGGAAGAACAAAGTATGAATACTCTGGTCCTTCGTAGAAGAGGAAACAAAATACCCACAGAAGGAGATACAGAGACAAAATGTGAAACAGAGACCGAGGGAAAGACCATCCAGAGAAATATCTTAATCAGCCTTTTAGCACTGGGATTGGGAAGGGTAAACAAAAGTAGAAAGGCAAAGAAAGACAGGGTGAAAGTCCCACTAATTAATTATCCTCAGACCTAAGCTCTGAGAAAAAAACATATATCACACACTTACCATTTATCTCCAATAGCACTCATCCCAATAGTGAACCCACAGATAGAAATCTATATTTTACACAAGGTAGAAGAAAAAAAGGATATGGAGAATGGAGCTGAGACCAACTGTGGGCTTCTATGAGTGGACCAATATTATAGTAAGTAAAAGTTGAGTGAATTACAGGACACATGTAGTTAGAGGCTAAGCACACAGGCTGTGAAGTCGCTCTCTAGGTACCTGGTGAAGGTTCTGATGTAATTGAAAGAGTATTGAGCCAATCCGGGGGCTCCCCAGTCGCTGACACACAGAAAAAGGGAAAGGTTGCTCTGGCAGATTGATTAGCTAGCATGCTCCCTATCTGCTGAATGAGAAGAACTATTAATGAGGCCAAAGTAGAAGGAAGCCTTTGTTCTGGAGTTAAAGTTGGGGAGGAAGGTCAATCATGAAGCTAGGAGACAATCAATTATATGTCACAATCAATTACTGCTTTGTGTGCATACGTACAACCAGAAACCCAATGTCCACTCCATTGACGTTTTCTCCTCGGTCCCTTGAGGTTCCTAAAATCATCTCTTCTGATCTTGAAGTCACTTCTCAGCTCTCTGTTCATATTTCTTGTGATTTAACATAGAACTTTATCACCTTTTACCTAAAAATTGTTAATGATCTTCTGACTAATCCCTCTAAACCTTATAACCTTATTCTCTTAACTCTTGCATGAATTTCTTTTATATCACAAACCTGTACACTTTTTTAGATAAAGCCTTTTGATCAGATTTATTATGTGCTACATAAAGTTCTAGTCACAGAATTTACTGTCATTCATTATAGATCTCAAGATATTTTTCTAGAATCTCTTTTCCATCGATCCACAACCCAACTCTCACTAAACCTCAACACCAAAGACTTCCTCAGGTGCAGTGCTGGCTAGTTTTATGTCAACATGACATAAATTAGAGTCATTTCAGAAGAGTCCTCACTTGAGAAAATTTGCCAATCACTGGCCTATAGGCAAGCCTGTGAGACATTTTATGATGAATGATTGATGGGGACAGGTCTAGCTCACTATGGGGAGTGTCACTGCTAGATGTGTTCCGGATGGTATAAGAAAGCAGGCTGAGCAAATCATGGAATGTCCTTAATGGTTTTAAGGACAGCTCTTCCATGCCTTCTGCTTCAGTTTCTGAGTCCAGATTCCTGCCTCAAGATTATTCCAAGCTATTGGTGTTCTGTTCAGGAACTTTCCCCCTGTGCCCATGTCCTCCAGGGTCTTCCCCAGTTTCTTTTCTATTAGTTTCAGTGTATCGGGTTTTATGTGGAGGTCCTTGATCTACTTGGAGTTGGATCTTAGTACAAGAAGATAAGAGTGGGTCAATTCGCATTCTTCTGCATGTTGACTTCCAGTTGAACCAGCACTATTTGTTGAAAAGGCAGTCTTTTTTCCACTGGATGGTTGTAGCTCCTTTATCAAAGATCAAGTGACCATAAGTCTTTGGGTTCATTTCTGGGTCATCAATTCTATTCCATTGATCTACTTGCCTGTCGCTGCTCTAAGATCAAGAATTGGCAAATGGGACCTCATAAAATTACAAAGTTTCTGTAAGGCAAAGGACACTGTCAGAAGGACAAAACAGCAACCAACAAATTCGGAAAAGATCTTCACCAACCTCACATCTGACAGAGGGCTTATATCCAATATATACAAAGAGCTCAAGAAGTTAGACCCCAAAGAACCAAATAACCCTATCAAAAAAATGGGGTACAGAGCTAAACAAAGAATTTTCACCAGAAGAAATTTGGTTGGCTGAGAAGCACCTTAAGAGATGTTCAACATCATTAGTCATCAGGGAAATGCAAATCAAAACAACCCTGAGATTCCACCTCACACCAGTCAGAATGGCTAAGATTAAAAACTCAAGAGACAACAGGTGCTGGAGAGGATGTGGAGAAAAAGGAACACTCCTACACTGTTGGTGGGATTGCAAGATGGTACAACTGCTCTGGAAATCAGTCTGGCGGTTCCTCAGAAAATTGGGCATGACACTCCCAGAGGACCCTGTCATACCACTCCTGGGCATATACCCAGCGGAATCCCCTGCATACAATAAAGACACATGTTCCACTATGTTCATAGCAGCCTTATTTATAATAGCCAGAAGTTGGAAGGAGCCCAGATGTCCCTCAAAGGAGGAATGGATACAGAAAATGTGGTATATTTATACAATGGAATACTACTCAGCAATTAAAAATAATGAATTCATGCGATTTGTAGGCAAATGGTTGGATCTGGAAAATATCATCCTAAGTGAGTTAACCCAATCACAAAAGAATACACATGAAATGCAATCACTGATAAGTGGATATTAATGAGCCCCAAAGCTCTGAATACTCAAGGCACAATTAGCAAATCAAAAGATTCCCAAGAAGAAGGAAAGGACCCTGTGCCTGTAAAGACTGGATCCAGATTTATAGGAGAGTATCAGAACAGAGAAATGGGAGGGGGTGATTGGGGAATGGGTGGAGCAAAGAGGACTTATGGGACCTATGGTGAGGGGGGAACTGGGAAAGGGGAAAGGCTTTGGAATGTAAACAAAGAATATAGAAAATAAAGAAAAAAATCTAAAAAAAATAAATAAATAAAAAAGATTATTCCAAGCTTGTCCAGAAGAGGGCTGTGTCTTGAGTGTCATGTGAAGTAAATTCTTTCCTCCCAGCTTTCTGTCACAGTGTTTTACCACAACGGAAACCTAAGACGATTGTTACAGCTCTTTAAGTTGTTCCCTCTGCCTTCATTCTTCTAAATACATTTATGATTTAGGACCAAGATAAAATGTCAAATCATTTTCTAATAATTTTTACTCCCTCAACTCCTTTACAAATTATTTCACCATTTCCATATGTCCTATACTGTCATGTATTTTATTTTGTATCTATTGACTATGCAAGCTTTCACGTTAGTATGCCCAGAGGATTCCAACTGATAATGAATGAATGAGAATGAATGAATGAGATAACACATTAAGCTTAGAATATGTTGATAAGTATTATCTTTATTATTACTTGTAGTTATTCTTAGAGTTATGCCTATAAATCTCCAAAACATTGCAACACACATAATTAAGACAAACACAAAACAACAAATTTTACAAAAATGTATTTTTGTAATTTTTCACCACTAACTTTTGCCATTTCAAAAAAATAAAATATTAAATACTTCTAGAATTTCTCCTTGTAGACATTTGAAATTACTTGTATTAGACTTTTTTTGGGGGCATTGGAATTCCTTAGGGAGTGGAATAGTCTGGGTACTCTTAAAAAGTCAACATTCTAGTGACAGTTAAATTGGCAGGCAATAAGTAAATGAACAAATAACCTTAGTTGTGTCTGTAATAGAATGCAATAATGCGCTGGCCAGACACCGTGTTAAGAAATGTGTCTGTGGGACTGGTATTTCAAAGGAAACCTAAATGAAGTAAGAGCTACCAGCAAGGGCGGTGTCTGAGAGGTAATGACCTTGTTTCAAGGTAAGATTACTGTGATTGGTGCTCAGCAGAAAGGAGTTGCTATGAGGAACGCTACTAGGAAATGAGATTAGAAAGCAAGAAGAGGCTATATCATATACAACTTTATAAGCCAGGAAGAGAATAAAACTTATCTTTAATAGACTGGAACACCTGCTCTACACATTGCAGACCAATAAATTTATGGTAAAACAAACTATAGAAAGTGTCTTCAATGTGGTCTCTGATTTCTGTCCCCACTGACTTGACTCTGATGCTCCTATCCTGCGTGATGAACCACTGTAACTTCTGCACTAGTCTGGTGATACTGCTGCTACTGCCTTGGTCTGTATGATTGTTAAGAATTTGATTCTAAAAAGCAAGTGGGATCGTATTATACTCTTGACCCTATGATACTGTGTGCCTAAGCCCTAATTATAATAGACTGTCATTGATAGCAGAAATATCTTACATTCCTCTTGCTCATATCTACAAATGTACATGTAGACACAGACTCCAGCCAGCAAGAAGCTAAGTGTCATTCTATGAATTCTTGCTGTTTTGTGTATCTTCTTTTCTTTAAGTATCCTCAAATATTCTTTTCCTTTTTAATTAGATTATTTAATATGGATATTTACTGTTAAGATGTTCTGAAACCATTTTCTGTGTGTAAGACCTGTATAAATTGCAAATATATTTAGTGAGAAGCTAGATATTTTCTTAACAGTGTCTTTGAGGGAGCTGATATGTTTAGTTTTGAAAAAACTGTTCATCAAAGTTTTATGTTTATATTTTTTGGGTATCTTAAGAAATGTTTTTCTTTCTGAAGAGTTTAGATTCTCTACTACACTTTTCCCTGCATGTTTTTTTACTGTACTTGCTTTTATATTAGGTGCATAATCTAGTCCAAGGTATTTTATTTTTATTTATTTCTCTCTCAATTTGTATCTCATTTCCTTTTTGGATTTTTAGCTTTTAGGATGGGATTGCAATTGTTGCTTTTAAAATCTTTCCTTTCTCTAAAACACACACCCAAAGCTCTGCAGTTCCTCATAGATACCATAGCAAGTACTGAAATTTTATTTCTCACAAAGGTTTCAGCTGAAAATCTGCAAATGGGAGTCTCACTACCATTTAGCTCAATGTTTTGCTAGCTTTTATTTTACTTATTCAGTTGACCCCTGGGTGATTTACATGTGTAATTTCTAATTATTTGAAAATTTTCTAAATGCCATTTTATATTTATATCTGTAAAGTAACTTTTATTTGCCAGATGAAATTCTCATCTTGGATGCTTACTGCTGAGTCAGCTCACTCATTTTAGTTCTATCTGAACTCTGGATGGCTGCTTCAACTCAGCTGTTCTGGCCCAAATTCTTCTCCAAGATGACGGATTCAAACTTGCTTCTCTTGCTTCTCTGACTGAAATGCTCCTCTTGGCCGCTCATTAACTCTGGAAATTTGTTCTAATCTTCTCATTCTGTGGTTCCTTCTATCTTTACCTGTGACCTGTGTCTCTCTCTCTCTCTCCTTCCCTTCCTCTCTTCCCTCCCTCCCTCCTTCTCTCTCTTTCTCTGTGATGTTCTTAAATAGATTCTCTTTCTTATACTATTCACATGAGAAGTAGGGATTTCCTATCTCTAACAGATTCTGTCAAATCATTCTCTAATTTATTTAATTTGCCCCTCAATTGGAGATCACTTTCAAACATGACTGCTTCTTTCTGCAAATGAAGCTTAGCCACCTTGTTTGGGATTAAGGTGTATCCTAAGGGTGTCTATTTCCTACTAGAGGGATGAAAGACATGTGTCCTATCTGTATTTAATCTGGATCACACAGAATTCGAAGATCTTTGGATGTGATCCTTTGCCTTCTTGCTGGATTATATACATATATACATATTATATACACATATATATGAATATAAAGTTTATTATTATCAGCAAGCACTCTATGTAATCTCAGCCAATTAAAATGTGTGACGATTTGCTTCATATGGCATAATCTAACCCAGAATAGCTCTCTGCAAGGATTTGCCTGGTATCTTGTCATTGGTTGTGGCACCCAGGTAATGTCCATTAAGTTAGGGCTTGTTTCATACTGTGCTGGCTTTGTTTCCTTTTTGCTTTATTTTGTTATTCATTCTTACAAAAACTGACTTTTCTTTTTAGTAATAAACCAATGGTCTTAGAGTTTATTAGTGATATCTCATGATTTTATTGTTCTGGTGTTTGTTCTAAAGTTTAATGGTATCTTTAATTTATCTCAATCTCCTTGCAAATGATTATAGCACTTCCTGTATAATTTAAGGCCACACACATGCATTTTTCCACTCTGTCCAATATTTTTTAATTATGTCACATTTTACTTATTTGTTTTCAACTTCCTAAAACACTGATTCTCAAAGAAAAGTTTTAATTAAAGAAGTGTTTACTATTTAGCTATAGGTTTACTTCGTCAACTACTCATTATTCCTTACAAAAAATTGAGTTTCCACCAAATAAAATTTTCCTTCATTTTAAAAATCTCTCTTTAGTATTTCTTGTCAAAATATGATATAAGAATGAATAGTTTGGTTATCTCAAAATGTCCTTATCTCATTTTTATTTTAAAAAAATACTTAATGTCTGATTAAGCCTTCTCAGATGTCAATAGTTTTATTGTTTTGGTTTATGTATTTTAAGTTGTTTTTTTCTCCCTGCTGTGTAGAAACATTGTTCTTTTGTCTTCTGATTGGCATTGTCTCTGGTCATTCACATCTTTGTAGGCAACATGTCCTTCTTTATCTGGCTGTTCATATAATTGATTGTTCTTTATAATTGATTTTCAGCAATTTATGATATGAAAAATTCCTTCTGTGTTTATTGTGCTTATATTTTGTTAATCTTCTGGATTGTGTTAATTGATTTAGTTTTTATCACAGCTGGAAACTTTTCAGCCATTATTTCCTCAAACTTTATTTTTCCCAACACCCCACCTCCCCCCCACACACAAACACACATACACACACATTTTCTTGGACTATAATCAAATGCATGCAAAAATTCCTTAAATGTGAGACCAAATCTATACTAATCCATTACTTTTTTTAGGCCTTTCTTTCTTTTGTGTTTCAGTTTGGACTGGTTATATTGTTCTATATTCAAATTGACTGTATTTTTTTATAAGTATTCTGCTTTTAAGTGCATCAAGAAAATTTTCTCCATTGTATGTTGTAATTTTAATCTCAAGAACATCCATTTTTCTGTAAAATAATTTCTTTCTTATTTATTTAATTTATATTTCCTTTAAAATACTGACATTATGGAAAACATTTAAGCTTGTATTCTTATTTCATTATCTCTCCCATTTTACGGATATATTTCTATTAGTATTATTTATATTTTTCTTTCCAATGTCATACAATTTTGTTTGAATTTTGACACTGTAAATGTCTTGGTATTCAGCACCTGGGTTTTGTTTACCTTTTTTCATTGCTAGTCTTGACCTGGTAAAGAGCTTACTACGAGATGAACCTGATTCTTTGGGGGTCTTTTGATGTTTGTTGTCCATAAAGTTTGGTCCTCAAATATCCTAGGTGGTCTTTGGGATTCTATGTTAGCTTGGTTAGCTTCATTTGGCGCCCTATGTCTGCCCCATAATTTTTTGACACACAGTTCTTCATTAACTCTCTTTCTGTGATTACTCTTTGCCAAACTTTGTCAAGTCTAAAAGGCACATATTCTACCAAATTTTCAATGCAACACCAGGCCTTCTCTTAAAATTCTTTCTCTGTGTAGCTCTTCATTCTTAATACTAATCTTCTAATCTTATAAATTCTGACAGCCTTAGCATCCCGAAAGTCTAACATCTGTCCTAGTTCAGCAAGACCATTGGGCTTGTTTTGATTTCCTTACCCTTTTCTAGGCATATGCAAAATGTGCTTCTAAGGAGAAATAAAAAAATATCAGGATTGCCTTCTTCACTAATTTTTAGGTAGCATAGAGTGCTTCCTGCATCTAATATCTGAGATTAGTTGCTTTAGATGTAGCTAATTTTCCTGGTTGATTATACACTCACTATTCCTGGGAAGAGGGCTACTCTTGAACCAACTGGTCCATCATGGGATAGCAGAAGTTGATCAACGAAAGTGGTACAGTTCTCTAATCAGCCATCTTAGAATATAAAAATACCTCTGGATCCCCAGGATAAATAATGTTCATAAGTGAGTTTGACAATCAACAATGTACCTGCCACATCCTACCATCCTACCTATCAGACCCAGAGGAAGGTATCCTAGTACTGGTGAGCAGGGCACACGGTATAATAGGGGTAAATACAACTAATTATGACTCACCACAAATTGTAAGTATGAATTGTAAGTACTTTTATATGAATCCAAATAGTGTGTTAAGAACCACACTTTATTCAAAAGTGAATACCCAGTCCTGAGACAGAGCCTTACTTCAAGAAGTACCCCAGCCTTTCCCCAGTTGCCCTCATCTTTCCTGCATGACTATCTTGCTTCAGTTCCAGAATACAAGAGCCCTTTGCTCACTGCCATATATTTAAATGTGCTATTGCTTCTCAGATAGCTGTTTCTCTAATGTTTACCCCCTTTCTGCAATTCAGTTCCTGTCAATTTTCAGTAACCTCACTACCTTGAATTTAATAATGCCTGTAGCACTAAAACATTTACTGAATGCTTCCTAGTCGGCAGCACCTCTAAACATAATTATGTCTGTGAAATCACTTAAATCTTACAATAACATTTATCGAAACTTTAAAGATGAAACTAATAAGAGTTAAAGAACCTGGACCTGGAGAGAAAGCTCAGTATCTAAGGCACGGGCTGCTCTTTCTGGGGACCCATGTACAGTTCCTGGTGCCCACATGGTGGCTAGAGCTTTCTAGCCACCATGGTGTTCTAGATTTCATGTCCTCTTTGGACCTCCACAGACACAAGGCACACCTGAAGTGCACAGGCAAGCAGACAAAAGAGTCATACACTTAAAGTAAATGTAGTTAAATCTTAAAACAGACTTAAGCTCTTTTTTTGAGGTTATTCAGTTATTAATAAGAAAGCATAAATAGAACCCTAGCTTTACATGTCTCTAAAAATCATACAACTGTAAGTTTTAATAAGTCTTTTATCATAGTTATCTGAAAAAACTTAATGTTTTTCCATACTAAATCAGAATTTCAGAAGATAAAACATAGTTAAAAGACACTAAAAGCTTACAAATGATACCATTTTCAGATGTATGTGAGAATCAATGTACTATGCTGTACTTTTTTTCCCACATAACTATGTTACTAGTTGATGAGAAGTCAAGGAAGTGGCAACACAATTTCCTTGTAATGAAATTTAGCATTTGCCAAATGATTGCTGATTGTACTATGTAAAGAGGGCATGAGGAAAGTAGAAATCAATTGCTCAGAAAAGCAGTCTTAAGCCCAAGCACCAGGCAACTGTTGAGTAATTGAATATCAGAAGTCTACCATTAGGGCAATAATAAGACATGCCTCACTTGTTATTGTGGTTGGCCTATTCTGTCTAAGTTACTGTTCTCTGAGCATTGCAGGATACCATCAAGTAAATAGGAGACATTATAAAATTGCTTTGTAAGTGTAAGTACAGAATATAACACTGTTATGTTGTTAACTACAAACACTGGGCATTCTGTGCCACTAATATACTTTGAAGGATAGGGTCAATTCTGGGTTCATGTGAGAAAAAAAGTACATTCAGTTATCCATAATTATTGCTGAATATAGCATTTAAATAGAATATTAAAACATGATTCTTTCAAATCTAGTGTCCTGCCTGTCCCCAAGAATACCCTAGATGCAATGATTCTATAGAATTCAATAGAGGTCCTGAATGTGTTATGTGCCTAGTAACTTGTTTATAATACATTTGTTTCTGGTCTCAGGAGGAAATCAGCTTCTGGATTAGAAATAATGAAATTCAATTAACTCTCTAAATTTGTTTTTATGCTTATAATTACATCTGTCTTCAAATTCTACCTATGTATATCTTCTTTTCAAACTCTGAGGTAGGTATGCCTTTTTATGCAGTATTAATAATGCTAGATCAGGATAGCAGTATACAGTATTATGGGTAATAAGACTGAAACTATTGTTATTTTTGTTGTTATTGTTTTCAATATATCACAATGGTAGTTTCCTCTCCCTCCGTTCCTCCCAATAACCCACCCACATTCCTCCCAGCCCTCTCCCACCACCTCTTTTCTCCAGATCCTTTCCTCCTTCATTTCCCTTCTGAAAAGAGCAAATTTCCCAGAGATATTCACTGAATACAAGACGCATTAATACTTGCTACAAACCCTCATATTAAGGCACAGCAAGGCAACCCAGTAGGAGGTCATGGGTTCTGGGAGCAGACAAACGAATCAGAGATACCCCACTCACGCTGTTAGGAATCTCACAGAAACAACAGGCTAACAACCATAGCATATATGCAGAGGACATAGCATGGACCCAGGCAGCCTCCGTGAGTGTAGCATCAGTCTCTGCGAGCCCTAGTAAACCCTGCTTAGTTGATTCTGAGGGTTGTGTCTTCCTTGGCGTTCTCCACACCTCTGATTTCTCCAATTCTTCTTCACCTCTTCCATGGGGTTCTCTCTCTCCTTAAATTTTGTTCATTATTACTGCTTGTGTGTATGTATACCTGCACTGCAAGAACACACATGTCAACAGCACGAATCTGGTGGTCAGACAACTCTTGTGAGGCAGTTTTTTCCATCCATCACAGTCATAAAGCTTGTACCAGAAGCCGAGCTATTACCTGCTGAGCCATCTCGTCAGCCTGACATTTTTTTGTCCAGAGTAAAACTGCAACTGAGGAGCTTAAGAATTTCCTTAATAGGAGAAAGCATATCCCAATGTTGAATAACAGTTGGGGTGGTTAAAAAGATTTTGCTTCTTCCACATTGAATTCATAACTCTATTTTCTATTGAAGTATGTATCGAGGAAACCCAGGTGGGCTACAATGAAACAGCAAACAGTCACCAAACAAAAGATGCTTAGAAGGCATATTATTTATCAAACACACTGCAACCCATTTGGAGACTTTGGAATGCTAGAATTAGAGCTGATGGAAAGATTCTTGAGAGATAATAGTACCAAAAGGGCATATCAACCACTGCCACGCTCTTTGGCTTTCTTGTAGAAATAATTTCTATCTAAGAATTTGTTCCAAAGGAGTGCCAGAAAATTATAGTAAACAGAATTGATGATGTCAGTAAACTATACTACTGATTACTCAAGGTAGCTTGTCCCTATTCTTGAATGTAAAACATACTCACCAGCCTCACGAACTTCATAAGTCACAATGTCACGCTGAAGATCCAGGACCTATGACAGTTCATAGATTGCTCCTTCATCATTCATTATCAGTCTATTCACTGGGGTTCTGCAGAGAGCATAGGTGAGTTTGAAAGTCTGCATGGATGCGCTGTAGAGTCCTTTTCTGGAAGGGTAAATACTCCTTCATGTGGCCTTGATTTGTTCCTTCTGTTGTTTTGTTTTTGTGTAATATTGCCTTTGTCTTCTGGGATTTTGTTGCTTTTCTATTATATTTCTTGGATACATACAGTTGGGTGTCAGACAATACTCTACCCCCTGAAGGCCAAAGAGTCTTTCAGAAACTTTCTTGTCCAGAGATAGATGTAGCTCCAATGGTTGTGGCACTGAGCTTTTGCAGGCTACCAATTCCATTGGCAGTGCAATATTTTAGAACTTAGTGGACTCCATCTTTTTGTACCAGTGACTTCCATGTATCAATATGGCAGCTCTTTTCTATGCAAACCCTATACCTGCTATACCTCTGCTTCATTGTCAAACATGTTCACTCCTCCAATTCTCTTGGGCTCCTCTGATTCTCTTTAAAGGCAATTGGTTTTATTTCTATATTTTCTCATAAAACCTTTGTCCTATTAGAAATACTTTCTGGGTATCAACTTACTACACCCAAAGGTTTGATATTCCTTGTAATAGTTCAAAGAACTTGTATTTTCTTTCTTTTTTTCTTCTAATCTTTAAATTGAGTAGATCCAACACATGAACAGAGCTTTTTTACTGCTTCAATTAATTCTTATTTCTTATTATTCTTCTTCTTCTTCTTCTTCTTATTATTATTATTATTATTATTATTATTATTATTATTATTCTATTTCTTATTTAATGTATTATTGCAAATACATTAAATCTTCTGGGAAAATATAGAGTAGAGTCTTCCTTATACTACCTCAGTACATGCATTCAATAAAATATACATACTCTAGTTCTTGATTGTATATGCTAATTTGAACAACACCTAGAATTCTAGGTATAAATTCTCATGTTGCCCAGGGTTATGCTTCAGTGACAAATGACCCCAAATCTCGAGGTTGAGAGTAACAGAAGGGACTTTCCAGTTGTGTCACATGGCCACTGCCAGCAGTCTCCCAAACAGATGTAAGGAATTGCCAAAAGTTGCTAGCTACAATGCCAAACTCAAAATAGAAAGGATGTTGAAGGAAATGTTTCTTAAAGCATTTCCAGAAGTGATGTGTGTTCCCTCGGCCAAAAACAGCATATAGGCACACTCAGTTGAAGGCTAGAAACACAGAGAGAGAATGAGATGGCATTCACTGCTTGAGAGACAGCACTGAGTCCAACAGAAGAGGAGCTGAGCACAAAGACTTAGTGACATCATAACTAATAAAGTAACTCAGCAATCAAAGGAAGACTCACAAGCTCCATCATCAACTTCCACATAGAAATTTCCTAGAATGTAGGGATGACCCCAAAGGAAAAGATAGAGAGGAACAGAGTCTTTTTGATCAGATCCACTTTATAGTTTGGGAAGAAAGCCTTTTTATTTCTATATTTGCTTTTTCCCCAAGGTCAGAACTTAGTCTGGAAACATACCCCAAATGAAATGATTTACTGAGTTTTCCCCCTTATTTGATATATTTGTTCTTCATGGTTCTACCAGCAGGCTCTAAAGTCTCTCGAGATAATGTGTGCTATAGAATAGAAACCTGAGCTAAGCTTAGCACAAAAGAGAAATTAATGTTTCTCTTAGCCACATCCTTGAGCAAGTCATCTATGACTCATGAGTGATTCCTTTTCATAAGAGTTTGACAGCCAGGGTGCTAAGAGGATCAGAATAGCTTTGAACTGACAAACACCAAGGCATGACAGCAAGTAGTAGGAAAGATCACTTTTATGAATAAGATTCAATCAATTGATTTCTTATTTCTCTACTAAAAGTATTAACAGGCCCTACAAAGATGCCACTGTTTAGCTGAGTTCGTAGACTGTTCCTTCTATGTGTCAACCACATAATCAGGATGATTGTGTCCCATTATCCGGCCTTCCCTGTGCTGTTCAATACATAAAAGCTCTTCAAGCTTTGCTCTTCAAAAAGATGAATGTGGGCCATCAATTTCCCCTCCTGTGCAGCTTCCAATTGCTATGGTCTGAAGAGATCCTCAAAAGAGTGGGTATTCACAGGGCCCTCACCTCATCAATAACTCATTACACCCATAGTCAGCAAAGCTAACTGGTCCGTGCTTACCAGAGAGGAAACAAAGATGGGACAGAGGAGAGGAGGGTACCACAGAATGCCATAAGTAGTATCAATGCCCATCTGAAGTGACCTTGAATTTTCATCTCTCAGTTTGATTTCCCACTTACCATAGTCTCCTTGGGCCTGTTTTAATGCCTCGTTCCATCACACTAGCCTAGTGCCTGGAGAAACTGTCTAATTAAGATCACTTTCATTAATCATACACCAATGCATGTACTAATGCTATTCTTACTTTGTTGAATTTTTTTCTCAAGCTGTTAAGATCAAATTAGGGAATTTTTACAATTTCATGTGATAACTATAAAGCCTAACAATACTAAGTGAAACAGAAATTCTTACTATATGATCCGATTATGGAATATTTCATGTGGTCAGCAAAATAGTTGTCATAATGTTAAATAGTATCTACTAGTGGGTTAGCAAAATATAAAGAACAAGAATAAGATCAACTGATTCCCATATCAAAATTAATATTATATTGGTTTTTTAAATCAAACATGTACTTTAAAATTATAATGAAACACAAGTTCATCTTCACAAAGTGGCATAAAGATATAAGAGAAATTAAAGTGGATTAATTTTGTTATTGCCTAAAGTAATGACCTTCATCTATGAATGTCTTTTGTCCTGTGACATTGCAGTCAACCCTGGCTCTGTGTTCAGCCTCATGAGTGCCTGTGACAAATTATACAGGGAAGAACTTAACAGGAGCTAAGGCTTAGGAAAGTTCTTCTGCCTTCACCATGTGAACATTCCCAAGTCAGCCTCCCAGGACATGAGATACATGGAAGTTAATATTTCTCAGCCAATGCTGTAGACACTAGAGGGCATAGCTGGCCTGCTGCCCTGCTGTTAGCGAATTACCTGGCCTATCTCACTTAGATGTTCCAAACCACCCAATGGACAGACACATGAGTAAAATTAAAGAGTCATTGCCATATGTCACTTAGGTTTTAAAGTTGTTACATGACATTTTTGTGGCAATAGATATCTGCAACTTTGAAGAACTGTTTAATAGAGTTTTGAGTTTAATAGAACACCAGACAATAGAATTCACAATGCCTAAATTTAGTCTCAAAATCTGTCAGTACAAAATTCTCTTCTACAGCTACATAGTAACATATTATGAAACTTCTGAGGGAAAAATATTAATTTAGAATGTTCCTTAAATGTCACTTTACCATATTGAGCAAGCAAACATTCCTCTGAAAATCATTCAACTTTCTTTTTTTCCTCCTTTTCCCCTCCCAACCAAATAATCAAAGAAAGAGAAGATGGTTTGGAGGGATGGAAAGAACCCTCGTGCAAGATTTTTAAAGTTGAAGGGGGAAGGAAGCTCTAAACCCAGACCTACTCTGTTTCGTCTGGAATTCCTAATGCATTTGGACATGGACAAAGATGAGAATGGCTAAGATAAGAACTTTTAGTAACAACTTCCTAGAGGCTTGAAGATGAGCACAACACACCAACATAAAGAAAGATGGTTTGTTAGACTTTCCCCTAAACCAAAGCTCCTTAAATAACAGAGTTAGACTCAATGCTCAGAATCGGTATCCACCTGGCTCTAAAACTGAGCATCCTTTAATCCAAAAAACCTTCAGGAGTGTCCTGTTTCACTTCAGCTGTCAACTTCACAGTGCCTAGAGTCATCTTGGGGAGTCTCAGTTGAGAAATTGTCAGGTTACATTGGCCTATGCCCACATCTGCAAGAGGTAGTCTTAATGGATGATTGATATAGGAGGGGCCAGCCCACTTTAGGTGGCACCATCCCTATGCACGTTGGCCTGGGATATATAAGAAAGCTAGTTGCTATGCATGAGCCAGCCAATAAAGCAAGAAACAGCATTTCTCCATGATTTCTATATTTCAGTTCTGCTTGAGTTTCTGACCTGAATGACCTCAATGATGGACTATGATCTAAATGTATGAGCTAAATAAATGTTTTTATCCTCTGTGTTCCTTCTGGTAGTAGTATTTAATGCAGCAACAGAAAGTCAAGTCAAAGGAATGGAATAGCAGACAAGGTCAGCACATGGGCAAGCCACATTATAGAAATGCTCTTGATACCACGCAGATTTCTTGGACCTTGAAATATAAATTTAAAACATAAGTTGCTACCTTGTGCTTTGGAAATGTAGGTGTCTGACACATCTTTGCCAGGAACTACAATAAATGCAGCTCTACTTCCTATGAACATACGATGGTTGTTCTGTCTATTATTGTCCCCTTGGAAATAAAGACTCTAGAACCTAAAAATCCCCCACAGCTCATGGTCTAGTGTTCAAAGTCCCTCCTTCCCTTAACAATTCACAGAACAATGACATGGACCTCCTTGTTCATGTGATAAATCCAATGCTGTGGTCTTTGCTTATCATCGTAGGAACCAAGACCAGGAATAAGTTTCCTCCATGAAACAAAGTAAAAGCAAGACTAAGAAAGAGATTTTAACCTTCCAAGAGATAGTCTTAATCGATGATTGATATGGAAGGAGCCAGCCCACTTTCGGTGGCACCAACCCTATGCATGTTGGCCTGGGAACATGGCCAATCCCATGTAACTATAATGAATAATAACTGATATTCAGTTATGAGAAAACAGTATAATAAGCCATGCTAACATGATGTTCTCCAGCAGAAGGGAAGGATTAGCTCTAGGCTAGAGGAATCTATCTGTTGGACAGTCACTGTAGTAATCCTCCGCTTAGCCATTGTTATTTGAACATGTTCTCCAATGTCCATGTTATAAGCCAAGCTTCTACATAGCACCTTAAAGAATGGGTGGCTAATGAAAAACTTCAGGCCATTGTGGTTGTGCCCTTGAAGAGGATACTGAAACTCCAGCCTTTACTCTTCTTCCTTCCTTCTGGCCATAATGCAAATGAGCTTGTGCTGTATTCACTCATCCTAACCTTCACCTCAAAGCAATGGAACCAACTGGCCGTGAACTCTAAGTTAAAAAGCCCCTTTTCTCATTAAACGTTGTTACCTCCATTGCTTACATAAATAAACAAGAAGCTAACTGAAACGTTTCTTAAAATATCTTTTGTTCCTTAAATAAAACATACTGTAGCCCATTCCTCTTTATTGCCCTGTATCTCTCCCATGCCTCCAACTCTTTCTTAACAGTAGCACATAGGAGTTCCAGGTGTGATTCAGAACTTTAAACAGGAACCTTCTCTACTGAGGGATTTATTCAGGTGAGTCTCAACATATTTCAAACTTTGAAAAGAAAAGTGCAAAAGCTCACAAAAATGTACACGAATTTTGAGCTAAATGTTAGATGACTGAACTTCCTTGGCTTTGGATATATCACATAGAATTTAGGGAATGATGTGAATTATGTAACATGCAAAATTTGAATATGCAGATTCCCAAGCCTTTCTTGTTAGGCAAAGTTAATGCACATAAAAAGATGTAAAGTGAATAAGAACAATATTTAAAGAACTCCTTATGCAGGCCCATATGAATTCTTTACATATTTTAAGTAGCATATTCTACTATTCTTGCAAAGATGTTTTCATATGTGCTTATCTTGTATTTAAGCCATTTGTGTGACATCAGTGGGATGAATGACTAGAAGTCCCTACCAATCTGCCTTGCTTCCCCGCCCCCCGGAAAACAATAAATAAACAACTGCAGGGGTTGCTTTTGTGTGTGTGTGTGTGTGTGTGTGTGTGTGTGTGTGTGTTTTGCCAAAATCACTAAAGGATACACAGCCAAAATGTAACTTGAATTCTATAGAACGATAAGGCCAGGAGAGCCATGTGGGAAAAGTAAGAAAACATCGGAGTACCCCCCTAGCACCAGCCACTACTGCAGTCAGCTCCCAATCATGTGGTACTTCTCCCTGAGAGAAAAAGCCTGGACCCGCGTGTCACCCGCAGTCATCACTGTGTCTTATAAGGACTGATGCTGCAAGAGAAGCAAAGGCCGGATGCGCCGAGAGCCAACCACTGCACACCGCTGAAACACAAGCCTCAAGCTCAGCATCACGTGGAAATCTGCCCCTAGTGAACACTGAAAAATGGATACAAAGAATCAATATGGGGAATGGTGAAATATCAAAAGCAAGGAAACATGTTGCCACCACAGGAACACAGTAAATCTCCAGAAATCCACACCAAAGATCTGGGGCTTTATGAATTTTTTGAAAGGGAATTCAAAATAGTGTTCTCTGGAAAGCTCGGTGATATAAAAGAGATCACAAATAGGAAATTCAGTGAATTCAGTGTGGCAATTCATGATCTGAAGGAGAAATTCAACCCAGAACCAAACAGAAATCACAACACTGAAGAATTTAACCAGTGAAGTAAAAAATTCAGCCTGAGAGCTTCAAACAGAAGAAGCCATGAACATGGAAATAGCTTAAAAGGATTCATTCAGAGGAGAAAAAGAAAATGGGAGAGAGAGAGAAAGAGAGAGAGAGAGACATAGACAGAGAGAGAGACAGAGACACAGAGGGAGAGAGAGAGAGCACGGAATTTTGGAGGCATCCCTCAATGAATACATGCTGAGGCCGTAGTCATTGCAGAAAGTGAGAAGACAAAGGCAGAAACCTTAATTAATAAAAATTACTACTGAATATTTACTAAGTGCTAAGAGTGATGCAGATATCAAGATCTAGAGAGCTCAAAATCCTACACTCATAGGTGACCAGAATCTTCTTCAGGGCATGTGATGAGCACAACATTGTCACAGGTAAAACACAAAGAGAGGAGGCAGAGGTTAAAAGGTCACATGTAGGGAATCCCCATCAGGACATTGAGGGAGTCCTCAGCCAAACCTCATAGGCAGGGGAGGCTTTGCATGACACACTGGAGGCTGAAAGGCAAAACAGCTAGTCAAGAGCCTAGTGCGTACCAACGCTGCCCTTCAAATACGAAACAGGATTTTATGATCAAACAAAAGCTAAGGGGATTTATCACTGGTAGATCCACTATGTAAGAAAAGCTTAAAGCAGTTCCTGAAGTCAAAAACAAAGAGTAATAATTACTTACATGAATATACACATGTGTATAGATCTTATTAAAAATACATAAACCAGAAAAGGCCAATACTAGAATGGTCATGTATATGACACACATATCTATAGTATAAAAAGGGAAGTTTGTAAGCTCATAGGAATAATGTATACATCACAAAAATAGGCTGAGCTAGATGTGGTATCTCATGCTTAAAATGGCAGAGCTCAGGAGTAGAAAAGTCATGGCAAGCTTAAGTCTAGACTGGTCTACACTATGGCAATGTCTCGAGAAGAAAGGAAAGGAGGAGGGCTGGGGACAAAGAGGAGAAAGGGACCCAATAAGTAGTCTGGCACGTCACTTCAAGGAACTAGAAAATTAAAACCAACATAGACTCCAAATGGGCAAAAGGAAAGAAATAGTAACCAGAGCAGAAGTCAAATCGAGAACCTGACATAAATGGAGCTCAGTGAGTGCTGGTGGTGTGGTACAGTGGTCAAGTCCTGGCCTCCAGGGTGTGGGACCCTGAGGTCACCTCAAATAAAAGCAAGATGTGAACTAAGTCCCATACATAGAGTCAATGTCAAAAACCACACAATTACAATCTATACAGGGAAAAAAAGTCCAACAAAGAACAACACTTTCCTTTATAAACTTTTCATGGCTTTAAGTGAAGAAGTTCCTTAATATAATAAAGGCCACTTGCAAAACAAATTGCAGCTAAAACTAAAACCATTCAAATGACTAGTTTTTCCATAAATATTTAGTATAAAATAAAGATGCCCACACTGGGTTTATTCAAGAGAGTCCTGGAAGCTGTTGATCGTAGCAGTAAGGCCAAGAGAACTAGGATTCCAAATGAGAAATCCAGGAATTAAAATAAAATCCCCTCTATTTGAAACTGTTCTGTAGCTTGTATGTATATGTATATATACATACATATGTGCTTATAGAGACATATATACATATATATAAACATATACACATAAACATATACACATATACACATACACATATATAATACTCAGCTATTATGGTTAGTTAGCATTTGTTTTACATATATAAACATATATAACACATATATAACACATATATAACATATACATACCAATGTAAGATATGGATATATAAATATATATGTGTGTGTATATAAAACACAATTACATACCAAGGTAAGATATTGATATGGATATGTGTGTGTGTGTGTGTGTGTGTGTATAACAAATGCTAATCCTAATAGCTGAGTTAAGTAAAGTTACACAATATCAAATCAGTAGTATTTTGTGCACAACTGATCGCCTCACTGACAAAGAAATCAAGGAAGCATTAACTTCCTAAGAATAAATCTAAGATCTGTGTTTTGAAAACTATAAACCTTTGTCCTGACACTCAAAGCAAGCAGAGTCAGTAAAGCCACTACCAAAATTCCCGTGACTTTCTGCATAGCTATGGAAACAATTCTATCATAAACATGAAACCCAAAGGGTCTCAAAATAGTCAAAGCTGCCAGTGAGAAGACAGAGTTAACACTATCACATATCCTCAGCCACAGCCATCCTGTTACTAACTGTGGCATGAAAATAGTTGCCTAGGTCCATGGAGCCTCCAAATACCCAGGAGATAAATTCAAATATGCCATCAACTAACTTTTAACAAAGTGCAAAGAGGACACAGTGGGAAGCGAAGCCCTCTTCAATGCCTGGTAGAGGGAACCCTGAATTTTCACTGCAAAGCAATGACTTGGACCTGTACCTTATACCTGATACAAACGTAAGCTCACAATGGGTGGAACACCAGCATGTAAGTTCAGCAATTATAAACCTCCTAGATGAGGACAATGGAAGACTGCTGGACATCAGCTTCGAAATGACTTGGGATAGCGCACCAAAAGCTCATGCACAAAAGATAAAATGAATGAACCAGACTACACTGAGCAGAAATAATAATAATAATAATAATAATAATAATAATAATAATAAACCTTGAGCATAACAGAGGAAAAAGAAGTAACAGCGAAACAACAGCCAGTGGACTGGGGAAACGTGTTTGCAATCTGTCCTCAGAAAAGTATGTAATAAATAACACATGGAAGTCAATAATTGAAGAAAAAAGTAATACAAATTTTAAAAGAGGCAAGGGATCTAAACGTATTTTTCTCTAAAAAAGACAAATATGAGCAAGGCATGTGAAAATGTGTTCAAAATCCTCAATCATCAGGGAAATTCAAAGGCTAATCAGTGGTAAAAATAAAAAAACATTCATTTATTACAAAGGATAGCAAAAAGGCATGAAGGCCAGAAAGCTCAGTGGGCAAAGGCACGATTGCCAGGGCCGATGACCTGAGGCTAACTCCTCAGGCTAACTCCTCAGAACTACATGGAGGAAGGAGAGACTTGATTCCTGCAAGTTGTTCTGTGACCTCTACACATAAGCTGTGCTCTGTGCACATGTGCATGCTCACACTCTCACACACACACACACACACACACACACACACAGAGAGAGAGAGAGAGAGAGAGAGAGAGAGAGAGAGAGAGAGAGAGAGAGAGAGACTAAATGAGAATACGTTATTATTACTACCAACGGGCTAAGCCTAGAAGACACTGTGTTAAAAGAAAGAGAGACGATGCAGAACGTATGCATGATGTCAAATATGAAATGCAAAAACCACAAAACTAGAGACAAAAGTTTTGGTTAATAGAGAAGCATGGCAGAGAGAAAGTGTGTGTGGGGGAGTGGAGGGGGTAAGTCAGAGGCCATGGGAGGACCCCAGGTAATAAACTTTGCTGTATTTATTATATATAAAATGTCTGTATAATTGATAGCAAGGAAGCAGGTTCCAGCTGTTCCCGCAACCAAGACAAAGCATGGGGAGCAATGGGCGACGATGGACGTGTTGGGCTGCTTCTCTGTAGTAACCTTTGTGCGATGTCCGTGTCCTGTGAGTTACACTGTATGTTTTAAACACACAGTAAAGGTTGTACTAAAAATTCAACCATTTGATTATACTTCCCATACCCTTTTCATAGGACATTTCCGAGAGGAAGCATTAATGTATAACATACAACTTCAATTTTTGTCAAGAAAACACAAAAGGAAAAAAAATCATTTATAACATACTAGTGGCGATTCTCCTTTTCCCAAACAGCATCACTCTGTGATATCAGAAAAGCCTAGGCGTTACTGCGGACCTCGTTTTCCTTGGGTTAGTACAGCAGCAGACATGGCCGTTCTTAACAGTCTTCAGACACAACCCAGGTCTCCTAGCCTCGTCACGGGCATGCATTGCCTATATGCTATGTCTTGGATCACACCCAAATCTATCACAATTTCACGAGTGATTTGTCCTACTGGTAACTTCTCTCTGATTAGAACGATCCACAGTGGAGTCATTTAGGACCCAGTTGCTTGTTCTAACAATTTGAAATATGCTTTTGCTTAATATTGTAGGGGCACTGGAGATCCTTAAAGGTTTCTACAGCCAGTGTCAACCCAGAAATCATGCATTCGGGTCCCTTCCCTCAGAGTTGGAACACAGCCTGCCCCTCCCTGAACCAGACTTTCTAAAGACACAATATATATTTTGATTTTGTTTCTCAGAGCATGGTCCCAATTTTCACTTCCAATAGGAATATTTTTAGAGACCTAGGAAAGCAAAATGTCTCGAAAATGTCTACAAAACTTCTCTTAGCTTCTTTCCAAATGTCATGATTTTTTGGAAAAGACCACACCAAGTGGTAAGGAGATGGACAAGACGGAAAACAGTTTTAAGTCTCTTTGGAGATGTTCCATGTCCCACATTACATATGAACTGAGAAATGAAACATCTGTGACTAATACAAAATTGAGTCTGTCTTAAATTATAATTAACAGCAATGAGAAAACGTTGCCTGTTCACTTCTTCAGAGAATCGAGTCATGTTTTTACCATTAAAAAGCTTGAGCCGATGATTATTATTTGTATAATTGCTCAGCTCTTCCAAATTGCAACTCAGGACAACAGAATAGGAAGAAGGAAGACTCTTACCACAATTTAATAAAGCCTTCAAAATTAGGTTGGCTTTTTTTTCAGGAGACTTTAAACCTTCCATAATATTTAATCTGTAAGACCTCTTTTTGGCCTCGTATCAAATATTCATATCATCTTTTTCTTTGTACCAAATGCTGTTGATAGGACTTACGCGTTTAGCTTTAGAAAATATATCGCCCTAATTTTTCTCCTGACAAAACTTCCAAGAGGATGTAACAAAGGAGAAGAGAATAAATTAAATTTCTTTGGGGACCCACGCTGAGGCCTCTAGGCTGTGCTTATGGAAGAGAAAATGAGGTCCTCAAAGACAGTACTTCATCGCAGGCATGGACACCAGAAGCCCAATGCCCGGCCCCCAATCTCTTCCCTTTTCTATAAATAGCATAGGAGGCATCCATGCTGCCAATAGACCTTGTGTTGTCGGGGCCAACACTTCTCTTTTCTCACTCTCTAGTTGTAATTTGTTTCTGGGTCTAACTTTAGGCTCACCTTCCATTTTGGAGATTCTTCCACACATGACAGCATGGCTTTATTTGGGCATCTTGTTCTTTTCCTCTGCATTCCTATCACTCCGCTAAAGCCTCACCCATCTTCCTCTGGAAGGTACTGCTCCATGCTGTTGTTCAGCTATTCAAGCAAATGCTTGAATGTCCCTCTAACTCTGGAAATGACTCTCAATAATGGACACCACTATCTCTTCTTCACTCATAGAGCAGCGATGTCTCACACGTATGAGAATATGTTACCTTCTGAATTTTTAAAACCCCTGAACAGTCTTTTCCTTACAATATCCATAATGACCTCAAGGATGCTAGCATCGCCTTTTCATCTTCACTTGTACAGATCTGGGAAGATAGAATTTGAAATATTTAGGAATAAGCCAAAGCTATTGTGCCCATGTTTCGTAGCTATGGCTAGTGTACCATTAGAGATCTATTATGGCCATTATTTATATAAAGACACTTAGGTTCCTAGGTGTTAAACAACTAGTTTTAGGTCACTATTAGTAGTTGTGTCTAGTAGCTATATCTATTGGTAAATTGTTTCATTTTTTTTTAGATGAGAATACCTTTAAATCACCTGAAAATTTGTGAGCTCTTCAAATTATTCCAATTACTGTGAACCTGGCCTCTGCTACTCATCTTCTGATGGTACATTCCCTTCAACATTTAAATACGTAACGTTCAACATGCCACACCTCCTCCTCCAGTGCTGTCTCCTAGGTCTGTCTCTTCTCAGCAAACTCTTCAGTTGCCTCCTCCAAATGCTCTGTCCAATATACACTTTTGTTTAGTGCTCGGTTAATACTCGGTTAAGAGTAGGAAGATTTATTTTGCTCATTGTTTCTGAGTGTTTGGTCCAGGAATAACTGGTTTCGTACAGTGTGGTGAGACAATGTGGTTTCACATGCATTGTGAAAGAAGGAACATGGAGAGGAAGCCTCGCGGTAGACAAGAAGCAAAGAAAGAGGAAGAGACTAAAGACCAAGGATAGTCCCCAAAGGCTCCCAGGACCCACTTCCTCCAGCTAGCACCCCTGTTCTAAAGTTTCTACTAACTCCTAAAACGGTGCTCCTAGCCGACGACCCAGTGTTCAACACATGAGCCTGTAGAAGACATTCCATACACAGACTGCAATATGCAATGTGAATCTTAGAATTGGTCAAAGAATTCACCCATTTTGTAACTTCCACTCAGATTTGCATTTGGATATATGAGATTATTCAGTTTCCTGTCCTGGGAAAGGGGATTCCCGCACAGACTCTTTCAAGATTCTAAATCTCAGTATATGAGCACCATAATGCACAAGGAGTGTATTAATAACTGGGGTTCTCAAGGAGTTCCCAGTGTCAACAAAAAGCCCAAATACCTGCAACAGAACATAAACAGAACATGCTATTAAAATAAACATAGACTAATGCTTGAACACTTACTATGTGATCTCTGCCCATCATCTTGGTGCTATTATCACTTCTTCTTCTCTCCTGCTGTCAAGTAGCATTTTTCAAGGCCTCCTTTGCCTTGAGCTTTAAAGCATATGATAGAAACTCATCTGTATAAGATGGAACAAAGGATCCTAAGCTTTTCCTGAACAAAGGCAGAGAAGCTTGGACAGAAACATGTTCTTGGTTAAAGACTAAGGTCTGGAGTCGGGGAGATTGATTCGATCACACTTCTGTGACCTTAAACAAATTGCTTAAGATCTCTGAAGCTAATTTTCTATGTAAATAATGACCATAATAGGTTTCTTGTTATGCTGAGTATTAAGTGACACAGAACATCTAGAGGACTTAGAACAACATATAGAGCATATTCGGTGCTTTGCCAAACCCTGGGTGGTTAATTAGTTCTGGTCTCATTGCGGTGATCAAATACTTGAGAATTAATTTAAGGGAGGAAGGTTTACTTTGGCTGTGGGTTTTTTTAAGAAGGGATAAAATCTACTATTGGGGGAAAGTCACATGAAGCAGAGGCATCAAACTGTTCGTCACACTGTGTCCACAGTCAAGAACCAAAAGCAGATAGGAAGTGGTCCAGGCTCTAAGGCCTCAAGGCCACCCAACCGACATACTTCCTCCTCAAACAGCACCAACCACATGAGCCTATGGGATACTTCACATGCCAAGCAAGACAGACTCTAAAGAGACAGATGAGACTGAACTGGGAGTGAGTAGACAGTGAAGGTGCCAGCCACTCTACTTAGTGGTCTACATGCATGGTCTTGCTTTCCTCTTTCTACAGTGAGGAGCTTAAAGTTCCAAGAGGCTCAGAAGCATGCTCAGTCATAATCACACACGTTTTAAGATGTTGAATTCCTCAGTCACCTTAACACCTACTGTTAATGTTGCCTCCAAAGGGCTGTTGTTATATCTCAATGGCAGAGCACTTCCCTGTAGTGAGTTCAATATCTAACACCACAATTAATAATAAATCATAATTTCATCATCATCATCATCATCATCATCATCACCACCATCATTACCACCATGATACTGCTTGTTCCTAATCAAGGAGGCTTCCTGAATACCAACAACTCTGCTTTCTACAAAATCACAGGTGCTATAGTCAGAAAGCAATGCCTCTCTATTCACTAGTGAGTGTATACCCAAGATACAATTCACAAACCAAATGAAGCTCAAGAAAAAGGAAGAACAAAGTATGGATACTTTGGCCCTTCTTAGAAGCAGGTACAAAATACCCACAGGAGGAGATACAGTGACAAAATGTGGAGCAGAGACTGAGGTAAAGACAATCCAGAGACTGCCCCTCCTAGGGATCCATCCCATATACAGTTACAAAACCCAGACACTATTGTGGATGACGACATGGGCATGCTAAGAGGAGCCTGATATAGTTGTCACCTGGGAGGCTCTACCAGTGCATGACAAATACTGAGGGGGACACTCTCAGCCAACCATTCAACTGAGCACAGGGTGCTCTATGGAGGAGCTAGAGAAAGGACCCAAAGAGCCGAAGAGGTTTGCGGCACCATAGTAGGAACAACAATATGAACCACCCAATACCCCCCAGAGCTCCCAGGGACTTAACCACCAACCAAAGAGTACACATGGAGGGACCCATGGCACCAGCTGCATATACAGCAGAGGATGATGGCTTTGTTGGACATCAAAGGGAAGAGAGGCTCTTGGACCTGAGAAGGCTTGATGCCCCTGTATAGGGGAATGCCAGGACAGGGAAGCAGGTGTGGATGGGTTGGTGAGGGGGGGAGCAGGGACTGGTTAGGGGATTTTGAGGTGGAGAGGAACCAGGAAAGGGGACAACATTTGAATTGTAAATAATTTATCTAATAAAAGAAAGCAATGCCTAATATTCAGAAAGGCAAATGCCTGTAACTTACAGGAAAGTGTGTGGGAAGGGCTAGCCAGGAAGCTCCTTGCTCTACTCCAAGAAAATGATGGAAAAGCCTCCTTTGGTGCAGCTCAGTGAGCATGGAAGGAAAACCAGGTTTTGACCAAGGAATCACGCAGGTCCTGGCCAACATGTAAATACAAAGATTGTCAGAAGGGGCATGAGAAATAGGCAGTAAAGAAGAAAGAGAGAGAAAAAATATTTATTTAATCAGAATATCAGTTTACCTCCTACTCCATTCTGGAGAACTGTAACAGGTGTCTTGAACCAGGAGTCTCCACAAATTGTTACGATAGAGCCCAATGATGCAAGCTCAATGGGAAAGTTTATCTGTACAGTAAATCCAGTGTCTTCAGAACTTAACTTTATGTGTCAGCACTAGAAATTTAAAGGAAAAAGAAAGAAAGAGAAAGAAAGAAAGAAAGAAAGAAAGAAAGAAAGAAAAAAGGAAGGAAGGAAGGAAGGAAGGAAGAAAAAGAAAGAAAGAAAGAAAGAAAGAAAGAAAGAAAGAAAGAAAGAAAGAAAGAAAGACGAGAGTCACATTCTACCCAGGAAGGCTTAGAAAAGTGTTCTGAGAGTCAGAGGATCTGCCATCCTTGCTTGCCCAGCAAGCAAAAGGTAGAGCAGGCATGTACGCTTTAGACCACCAAGTGCCATCATGGAAAAACAACACCCAGTGGGGCTTCTCAGGTGCTCAAAACAGGCTCGGGAATTCTCTAGCAGCCTCTGTGGGCATGGACTAATTCACCAGCTGATTATTATACAAATCAGTTTTTCCCCTGATTTCTTCTCTTTTCCCATTAGTGTTCCCCTAAGATTCTTTCCAATATATCAGATTGAAAATATCAACTGTGCTGCCGGGTATTAAGATATTCTTATTAAAATCACTAGCTTAGAATTTAATTGTATCGATCTGATATTTAGAGGCAAGCACTCACACACACACACACACACACACACACACACACACACACATACACACACATTAGCTATGCTAGGCTGCAGTGCCATGTTGACTCGAATAGGTATCGGACATAAGACCCACCCTGCAATAGTGCAACCCACAGCTATGCAGGCAGAGACAAGCATGAGGGGGCTGGATTCCATTACCTCCCCTGAGGCCACGTTTTTAGTGTGTTCTCATACTCCTGTGTTAGAACCTTAATTCAAAATAGAACAGCTATTGAGTGGTGGCCCACTTGATTAGCCAGACCCCTCCTAAGTGTTATCGCAGCTGATAGGCTACTTGTTACAAGGGCGGGTTCCTCTTCTGCGCCTGAGTTCTGCTCTGCCCTGCCTCCCTTTTGTAAACAGGAGCACACAGCACGCCTCTCTGAGAATGATGCAACAAGAAAACCCTAAGCAGATTACAGAACCTTAAGGTCAAAGTTCGCATTCACTCGCAGGCCATCCTGCCCATCCTCCATGACCTTGACAAATCCAGCGACACAAAATGGACAGAGGCACCTGTTCGTTCTGTCCTTTTAACTGGCTCTGTTTTAGTATTAAACTGCTCTTTAAGGGAAAAAGAAGTGAGATGGCAGACTACCCAGTGGAGGAACAGAAGAATCAATGGCCCGAGCAAAGTACCATTGACTTCCGAATAGAACATCAATGGAAGGTTGAAGTTATAGTAAGAACTGCAGTTCTGTCTCCTTAGTAAAGCGTGTGTCTCCTATGCATGAAGCCCAGTGTACAATGCCAGTCCTGGTAGAGGAAGGAGAGAAAGAGAAGCGTGGAGGAAGAGGGGGAGAGGGAGGAAGCAGGGGCGAGGGAAGAAGAGGAGAGGAAGAGGACTCACAGGAAACATGTAGGTCTAGAACAAAACACAAACAAACAAATACAGAAGTCTCGACAGTGACATTGACTTGACTGAGTCATTACGTCTGTTACTTCTCTACATCCCAAATGTTAACAACTGAAGGATGAAGACAATAATGATCTCTCTCTCCTCTCCATTTTCAGAGTGCACAGGGTTAAAAGTCTGGTAACAACATACATCAGGGCTGAAAGCTTGGAGAGAAGACATAGTCTGTCTTGAGCCCGTGCTTCCTCCAAAAATACAGGGGAATAATTTTGACCTCAGCAGTAAGCATTTGAATGAAACAAAATGGGGAAAATACCTAACACAAGAGATATTCAATATTATTTTGCTTCCATCCTACTTTAAAACACTCTCATAGGGTATCTAGCTAAAGTAGAGAAGAACATCTTAAAAATAACTTCAAATACTATGTCAATACAAAAGTCATGACTACAGTGATTCTTCAATTTACTTTTCTTTGTTTATACCTACACTGGTATCTATATTTTGTTTCTTTTCTTTCTCAGAAAATGGGATTTGCAGATAGATGTCAAGCTGAAAGAAGAACCACTTCAAAGTTGAGGCAGACAGTAGATACTTGGGGCTATGGTCGCATGGTGCCCGATAAGTCAGCAAATAAAACCAAGCGACACCAATTGACACTGTTAGAAGTGGAGAACCAGGAAAAAAGAGAGCAGGCAACTGTGTTTTTTTTTTTAAACCTTCTTGATTGATGAAGCCACCAATAGAAAAGAAAAATAATAAGTACTAGGGCATTTTTAAGAAGATGATGCTTGCACCAGACCCTCCAGGGACTGCATGAACACAAGCCTCTCTGAGCCTGGCTCCCAGCATACTCTTCCAACTGCTGTCTGGAAGGATTCCTTTAGACCTGCTGCCCTGTGGTTACCCAAGGGCTTCCAAGGGCTGTATCCTAACACCAGCCATAGTTCCTCTAGAAACAGGATAGAGATCAATCCACTTGTTACATGAGTATTCCAGCCAGGGAGGGAGACTGTCATATCAGAAACAACCAGGGTCATGCAGCCTTAGGAACTCTGGGACTGTTAGTACCCTTAGAGAAGACACAGAGCACAACTGGAAAACTGTTTGCTGTACATCATCCCGGGAATGGAGAATATAGCTGGAAATCAGGTACCCAGTTGCAGAAAACACCCTTCTAGGATCACGTTTCCAGAAAAAATAAACCACTATTTATTATTATTATTATTATTATTATTATTATTATTATTATTATTATTTTCAGAACTATCCTCCGTGTATCTTAGTGATATACACACACAGAGCTTCTCCAGACTTCTGCTGGATCCTGTAGAGCCTCTTGCTTCCTTTAAACCACGGAAGTGCCATGTGCCTTGCTTTAAAATGTGTTACAGGCAGATGATGTAAAACAGGCGTTTAAGACTGAACACCCAAACAGCGTGTCCTCCTTGTCGCTACCTCTCATCTATTCCTCCACCTCTCACTGGTCTACCTCACTCTTCCCAGGAGTCATGCATTTTAAATTCCAAATATTAGCAGATAAGTTGGCCTTTCTGTTACCCCTACTTCCCCCAGAAGACAATCCTGCACATAGACTATTGAACCCCGGCAATTTCTTGTTTAGCTATTGCAGCTTGGTTGCATGTTGCACCGTTCATGCTATAACCAGTAAACGAGAGACTGGTAGCCGAAAGAAAAGTAAAATCACTCTGGCAGGCTACCATTCTGGGTTTTTACATTTCCATTCTCTTCACGATTGGCCTTGTTCTTTGTTTTGAAATTTGGAAAGAGGGTGAGATACAGGCTCGATCCTTTTTTTTTTTTTTTAAGTTCACACCATCCAAATCATTTTATTCCTAATCTTTCTGTGCAAAGTGTTTTGTTAAAGCCTGATGACAACTTTTATGCATAATGCATATAATAAACTTTGCCAAAATCTGAGGCGCTTTTGAAAGCATGTAAAACCTCCTTAGGAGCAACATGGCTTCACAGGGCACGAGGCTCCAGCAGCCTGGGAAAACCTCATAGCAAGGCTGACTGAGAGCATTCTGCTTCATGTCATTAACTCCCAAATACCTAATAGGTGGAGAACTCTTGCTTTGCTTGTGTTCAAAATTGCATGTTATTTCTTATGAGATTTTCCATGTATTGATGCCTAGTTTATATATGACATAAATTCCGTTCTGCCTTCAACACTTCTGGGAATCTTCACACTTAAAAAAAAAGACCCAGATACTTTTTCCATGTCACTGAAGGGGAAAAAAGAATCTTGTCATTGCCCCCCAAAAAAATATAATTTAAAGTAACATTTTTGTGTTTGCGTGAGTTAGTATTAGTATGCATGGCTATCATTTGATAAATCATGTAGGTAAATCTACTTCAGATATTACTGTTGTTTTTGCTTATTTGAAACCATAAAAACAGGAACCAGGGAGGAAAAAGACTTAGCATTCGAAAGTAGGTGCCATAAATCCTGCCACGCTCCAGCCAGAAAAATAAATAAATAAAAATGGGAATAATAACAATGTATCACTAGCCAGTGTCACTGAAATGCTTTGCTTTATTTCTCTAATCTATACCATATCTAAACTGACTATAATAAATGAATAATCGCCCCAGATACACAACCATTAATTGAAAAACTGCACCAAGTATAAAACCAAGAAGTCGTAACACAAAGTACAAGGTTCCCTCGGTGTTTACGAACTTGTCTTTGTCAATATTTTTAAGGTTCAGTGTGAATGATACTGCTTTCTGTCATACATCACAGACCATCATGAGTTACGTGAGATGGCCCATGAATATTAATGGCCCTGTGTTCCAGGACATTTCATTAGCACACATCCAGGTGTGACAATCCAATGGAGTTTGGTTTCTCCATAAAAGGGAAAGGGAAGAAGCTCTGGGATGAGTTTTATCTCCGAAGCCAAGTTTCTAAGGGCAGGCTCTGTGTGCATCAGTCTGACAAAGGGTGGGCTCCTCTTTGAATGTGGAAGCTGTGGCCTCTAGCTGCTAGCCTGGCTGTTTTGTGAAGCTGCCCTCTGGACATTCATTTACCATTGTGTGTTCACAACAATTCAAATCCTAGGAGGGAGCAAATACTAGCATGCAGAAAACAAACCCTGCATTGTTGATTTCAAATCACGTTTTCCTGGGAGAGCATGCGTGTGTGTTGCCATCCCACAGTGGACAAAATAATTTCAAAAATTAGTTGAATGAAAGCAGGGGCACAAAGACGAGGAGTTAATTGTCTGGGCCCGTGAAAAATGTCCTTTCCGGGGGAAAAAAAAATCTTTGAAATCCTATAGCATCCAAATTTGCATGAAAGTTGTATTATAAGAATACTTCTTTATTGAAAATAAAGCACTCCAGGCTCAGTTCAATAATAACAGCTTACAGGAGAGTAATTGAAGTTATCCAATTTGCCTCCCATAGAAAATGACCTACAGTATGTGCACACAGAGATGCAAGAAAAGAAGAAAAAAAAACAATATGTCATGCAATTTTATTGAGACAGAAGTAAGAAAGGAATTGGGGTTAGACACTGTGTGAGCATTTAACACACAAGAAATGATGATATGGTCAGAGAAAATTATCCCCTTTTCTTCACAGTCCTGTTCTGAATTCTCATCTTGCACCACCCCCTGTTGAGTACCCATTGACTTCAAAGGGAAGTCCATGGGGGTTCAGAGCAAGATGAGAATTTGGCCCTGCATGCATAATTTTTGTTCTCTCTTATTCATAGCATGCACAATAAGCACTGACTTTAAAAAGACTCTAACGGAGCTGGATAATGACTCCTCTAGAATGATCACGTATCTTCGTAGTGTATTAAACGATATCACCAATTGTACCTTCGGACTTACTGAAAGCTCCAGGGAAAAGATCATGCTAAGTCGTTATTGCTATCCTCTGTTATTATTTTGCTAACTAATAATAACAATATTTGTGTAGTGTAACATCGTGGCCCCATTACTGTAGCTTTCAGAAGACCATGGGCACATCTGACCTTTTGTATTCAAGAGAGAGTGCAGAAGGTTTTGAGACCTTCCTCCAAGAACTTTACCATCTCCAAGTCTAAGACATCATGTGGACCAACAATAATGACCTGAACAATAACATACAATTACCTCTGACAACGATGGAGAAATAATGGGTAGAAGAAATCCACTTTTCAGGATACTGATGAAAAAGGCAAGTTACTATAATCCAGGCTTGAAAATGACAGATTAACTGTCAGAAGAAAAATTAAGGTGTGTTAGAGCTGTGGTGGGGTCAAGGGTGTGGGGACGAACCAGCAAAGTATTCTAGTGTTATGAAAAGACATGCATGGCAGGTATGACTGGACAATGGCTTTCCTTGATTATATAGAGACCACAGATGACAGTGTTAATTACATGTGCCCAAAAGAGGAGCAGGTAGCAACAGGTCAATGTCCGCAGTATGTATTTTGTCAGTCATCAATTCCTCCTATAAACGTTTGCCTTTACATGTGCTTAAACCAATATTGCGTCTTATTCATACTGTGCTGAAGGATAATTCATCTTTGCAAACATTGATGACTTACCATCTATCCTGAATTTCCAAAGACAGATGAGACCATGGAATGCTTGAACAGCTTCTTTACTAACATAATTTGGGGGTATTAATCATTTGAGTTTTTCTTGATTTGGGGGATCTTTCAAACACAACTGTATTCAGATTTATAGGGACATTTATAGTTCAGATGGGTAGCAAACATGACATCCACTATCTATAGATAACACATACAAGATGCAGAAGTACTTTATGGCTTGTTTACACAACAATCTGCAACATGGCAACATGCTATTTCATCTGATTCTCTCAACAATACTATAGGTCAGTTGAGGAGAAGAAACTCAAAGCCCTAATTGCTGAGAAAGCTTCCCACAGACCTCTTTGCCCTAACAGACATGACACTTAATTAAGAATTAGACTCACTGCCTCCTTCGCCACTGACTTTACTCTTCTGGTTATGTTGCAGAATCCTCAGCACGTGACCTTTTTCTCAGCTTTTAGCATTGCTATTATCACGCATATATGCAGAAGAAGAAAAAAACCTGACAGTAATTCAGGGATGCTATTATAGGTGTTAGGATAGTCGTATACGAGCCTGTTTTATTTCTTAGAGATGTGCTTTATGTAGACACAACATTAACTCTCGTTCTAGTTACAGGGTTCATTAAGGAAGGCTTCTGAGGGGTAAAGAAGGAAAACAGAATTTGCTCATGCTCTCTGTATTTCTTTACATAGTTGGTTCACAATGGAAAAATGAAGTCTTAGAACTTGGGGTTCAACTCCTGTCTAAGATCTTAGTACCTAGGAAGAGGTTGTCAGGTTTTGTAAGATGAATGAATCCACCAACCATTTCACATGCTGTGTACAGAGACATAATTATATTAGAATAATTACAGTCACTTACCTTGACAAAGTCAAGATTAACTTAAAGTCAGTTTAAAAATCTTAGGCTTTATGCTTTGCTTGTCTAGACCCAAACTGAAGAACTTAAGACAAAGACACAGAATGCTAACTGGGCACAGAATTCTAACCCAAGGCATTCTCCAGTCAGCCCAGCAAAAAAGGAGAGGTCTATCTTATGCTGGCTGGTGATGGACCAGTGTACTGGTATATGTTAGAGATGCTCTATCTCTGACCTATGTGCCCACCACTGAAGGCTTTATCCTAAGAGGGCTTTTTTAACTACTCTCTGTGGTTGAAGAGCTAACACGAAACACGACAAATGGGGGGGAAGCCATGGTAAAGGTTGGAGCACACAGCATGCAACTTGCTCACATTCCTACAGCCTTGCATAGTAAAAGATTATGTTTTTAACGAGGACTGTGTTATTTTTCACTAGATATCTATCAAAGAACAACACAGCAGCTGGGACACTGGAACCTACATAATGTATTGCATATTTTAATCACGTTGGATACAACACTCTTTCTCTGGATATCAATTATACTAATGACTCTTATATAATACCCTCATGTGCCTACAGGATATGTATTGTCACCTCTCCTTTGTCATAAAAATAGTCAGTAGTTCTGGAACCACATGAAGTGCCTGCTTTCATTTTTATATAATGAATGAGTAACACTGTAAAAAAAAGACATTTTATCCCATATTAGCTCAACAGAGTGAAGAGACTTCACATATGACAGTGCTAAATATACTCTTAAGCTGCTAATAAAACCAAAGCCTGCGGGGAAAGAATCTAATGATGAGCAGAAGTTTGTATCTCTGAGAGGAAAGCAAAAATGTTCCTCTTAGGTATAATTTCTAAATATCTTAAAAAGGACTCGGGATTTCTAATAATTTCATTTCCAATAAATCTCCCAAGTCAATTTAGAATCACTTTATTTGCAATAAATCCCTCTGTCAGCACAACCGATGAACCCAACTTTCTCTCCCCTCCCTCCTCACAGAGTCGAACGTTACAGAAACTTCTTTGAATTTGTCCTTAAAATTAATCACGCCGGAAACCCTGACTCTTAGCCAAACGATTCCATGCTTCTTTTTTGTTCACAGGACAAGAATTCCTGCCAAAATGGTGGGAGATAAGTCTTCTGAAAGTAATGACTCCATGGTCAAATCCTCAGGCTGTGTTCTGGAAACGCTCGTCACTGTGTTCATTCTTCAGAGGACCTGCTAGCCACACTGGAATTGAGGCCTTATGAGAGGTTCCACTGCAAACCTCTAGTTTACAGGTTTAATAAATCAGTCATAAAAAATGTGCTCACACCTGAAACTTGGCAAAGCAATTTAAAGGAAAAAAAAAGAAAGTCTGGCCTTGTCATCTTTAAGTTACACACGTATACAAAGATAAAGTAGGGCCTCTCCGATGTATTCTTGTTACAAACATTTCTGAAGGCCTGTGATTTTAATTGTTTATAAAATAGACAAGTGATGGATACATATTTAGTCTGAATATTTGGGTGATTAAGATAGAAATAATTGAATTTATTTAAATTCTACCTAAAAGCTTCTAGACATGCATTTTGAATACCATATTCTTCTTACTTCACAAGCGTTTTTGAAAGAAAATACTTTTAAAAATTACTTCATTTTTTCCTTTGTCCACATTGGTATCTGCTGGAAAATATATGAAAACATTCTAATTGAAGAACTGAACGTTTTAGGAATGTGCATGTAATTATTTAATTGATAACTCAATTCTATGGGATTACATCAATTCACAGCACTTGTTCTTATTTCCTGTTTATTGTTTTATGAATTACTTCAGGATTTGTGGGTGAATTCACTTAGTATTAGTAGGTTCTTTGAAACATTAAATCTTCTGGTGCCCTGTGAATATTTGGTAGACTCTCAATTTATATGACCAATGGATATTTGTTCATCGGCTACTTCAAGAGAAAGTCTGATGGTCACAGACTTGTGGTTTTAGGTCTATGAAATCTAAACCTTAATATATAAACACAACGTGAAGAAACAACTTTGAGGTAAAAGCCTTTGTAACTTAAATCGTTATTTCTTTGAATCTGTAAGTAGACACAGCCATTTGTATTTTGGGGTTGATTATTTTTAACTATTCAGACTTATCTTCAAAGTTCTTGAATAGTTACTTTAAACATGTGCTCACAGCCATTCTGAAATTGGTATGTAGGGAAAAGCACTGTCTTCATGAAGGGGTCAGATCAGTCGCTTAAAATGCTCCGACTACCTCAGCTTTGTTTATTGACCATATTTGTGTATCTAATAGTAACATATTCATTTTTTTCGTGAAAATATATCTCATAAAGTCCACCTGAGTGAAAAAAAGGAAAAACAATATTAGATATGAGATGTCTGCTTGTAAGTTGTTGACCAGGGATATCCAAGAGATTCCTAAAACATACAGCCTATTGCTTGATTACTCTACAGAGATGGCAGGTAAGTCCCTATTGCTGAAGACAGCACGAACTTCAGAAACTAGGCCCAGAAAGCCTGTAGCTTGAACTGACCCAAATGCCCCCTCCTTGAGGACTAACTTTAATGGCACCAGAAGGCTTTATGGAAGCTTCCAAAAATGGGAGTCAACCAGCATCCCTATCCAACAATGGTACTTATGAATCTCACCATGGCAGGATAACCCCAAAGGAGCAGGGATGACAGGAACCAGCCCCTCTCAAATGGAACTTAAGTCATGGTCTTGAAAGCCTAGATAACTACTCAACACTAGAGAAGTCACAATTATTGGAGAAGACTATATAGCCACTTTTCAATTAAATAAACAGAATCCCTGACAACAACCTATAAACATCTGTCCTTATACACAAGACAAGTCTAGTCTTCACCACTCATCAAGAAAATTTCGCTTTGTAACAGAAGGAGATCACTACAGAAAACCACAACCAATCTCAGAAGCAGAATTTTGGAGCCCAGTCCTAATGGATACATCAACAAAGCACTCCATCCCCTAAGGCTGAAGAGAGGGAGTGGAAACACTAATACCAAGAGCTACATCTGTAAAGTTTCACCCACATGACGGTCCAAAGGAGAGGCGAAAAGTGGTAACATCAATGGATAGGAAGATACCCATGAAGTCTCAACCCTGTGCAAAAAAAAAACCTGCAGGCAACTAAGGAAGGCAAGAAATGTGAGATGGTCTTTCCCTGGTAAGAGCATACCAGAAGGTTATCCGCTGCCAAATGCTTAGCCCTGCAAACATACATACAGTTAGCACAATATGGGTGAAATGAGTTATATTTAGGAATCTATAATCATACACATAAACACACACATATATGTGCATACCCACATACATATACACATATACATGTACACATACACACATACATATATTCATATAAAACAATTATTAAAAATGAAGCAATAATCTGAAAGAGTAGGGAGGGGTTTATAGGAAAGGCTAGACAAAGATAAAGAGAGAAATGTTGTGATTAAATTATAATTTCAAAATTTTTGATTAAAATATTTAAAAAATAAAGGCTACATTCCGAGAGTAATATAGACTATCAACTCATCATTATTAGCCATAAAACAAAGAAACAGCACAATATGGTGTTTTTAGAATTACGTTGCCTGAATTCAAATCCATTTTGTATTTGTAGAAGTCTGGCACATCACTTAATTATTTTAATGTGCAATTTCCTCATCTAAAAATCAAAGGAGTGAAGACAATGTCTCCCAATAATCTTCCTACGAGAACTAAATGAGTTTTGTATTTGTAAAAGTATCTGATAGTATGGCTCAGGGAACCACTGCTACTGCCATTGCAATTCCTGTCGCCAGCATCAACAAGAGCTGGGAGAATTATAGAGGTGAAAATCAGACACACTCTCAAGATTAACTCCTGATGCTTATATGACAGCTATATATATTCACTATACGTAATCAAAGTGGTCATTGGGTGGACATGCTCCTATAGTTGCATTCCTACATTCTCCATCCTTGAAAATACTTTTCTAAAAAGGTGGGGAAGACAGTCACGGGTCCATGCACATTCATATGTATGTTGATTAAAGCTACATTTTTCTGTCACTTTTCTCATGCATGTGCTCTATGTGGTGTATGTACACTTGTGCATATATGTGTATGTGCACTCTCTTACAGGTATGGGAGTGAGAGGCAGGGGTCAATGCCCTATTCCCTCTGTTTTTGAGTAATGGAATAGGTCACCATCCTGCAAGAAACTGACCCATTTCTGAGCTCTCATTTCTCATAACAGCCTGAGCCTCTGGGTGTGCTATCCCACCCAGCACTTGGTTTCCAAGAGCAATGATGTTGTGCACTGACTCATAGTTGGCACAGAAACTGCAGCCTTTCTCTTCTCATACTTCTGCATTCACCTCACACCCTTAGGGCTTACTTTCCCTTTCTTCATCGGCCCCATAAGAGCACCTCATTCTGTCTGCTCTTGCATTTTCACTGTCCTAATTCTCCTCTGAGGACTCAATTTTGTTCTATACCCATACACAGATGGGTATATATAGTGTGACCATCTGCCCCAAGAGTGGCATTTCTAGTGCCTTGTCAGGAAGATATGAATCTATCATATTTGTTTTCAGAATTATTAAGAATGAGGCTTTCAGTTAGTGCTACCAACCCTGTGTAGTCTCCATTTGTCTGTGTCACTTCGTATTCACCTGTTTTTATGGTGGCCTCAACAACTCCCACCAAAGATATGCAGAGACTTGACAGTTCCCACTCTCCATGTCAATGATTTTTAGACCATCTCCTGTGAGGTCCTTTGTGCTCCCACTCAACCCTTTCTGGACTAAGTCTTCAAGCACAGATTGTCCTTGCAACATAACACCAAACGTTTCCTGTTCAACTACTCGTCAACAGCATGGGTAGTTTAATTCACATTCCATTTGTCATTAGACATCTTTCTCAATGACATGAATAAAGTTTTAGAAACCATATCCATGAAATAGGTACATTTCTCAACACTGATGGGAGTCACTAATGTGTTAGATAATGGCACCAGGATGATAAAGGGTCTGACAGAGGAAAAGTGGATAGCTTGAGACTAACAAGGTGATCAGATCACATTTAGAATATTGGGGTTTGTTCTGAGCAATGAAAAATTAAACCCCATCATGGTGGTGGGCTGACATGAGGCTCTCTGTGAGGAATTGAGGGAATATCTGTTGCCATTTGATCTCACACAGGAAGCCAAACAAACCTACAGCTATTTCAAATGTGCTTATTTTGGTTAGCAATTACATTTTGGTTCTATAATAGTTGTACAGGGCCAGGAAATATAAACTATATTTTATACAAAGATTTCCATTCATTATTGTGATCAACATACTTCAGGCACTTTTGAAGAGTTGCATTCAGACTTTTATACCTTAATCTTCATATACTGTTCTGGGTAAGTATGCCTCACATATCCTAGCCTCTCACCTATCGTCTCAATCTAAATTCCAAATGGGTTTGCATAGAGGTGTTCAGATAATGAATCTTTTCTGAACACCTCTATGTGCTCATATTCTGTGCCAATCTTACTTCCTAGTCAACTGGGGCAGAAACAGCAAGTGCCTATTTCTCTCTATTCTCCATGCAACTACTTCCTATAGGGCCTGAAGCCAGCAGGCTAAATTTTAAAAACATTCTTTTACATTATTGTTACAGTGACTCTATCCTTTGTTCACCATTATATCCTTTTCATAAAGTCGAGTAGGAAGAGTAAGAAGAGAACACCCGGGGTCTGTGTTCATGGTTATCTGACTGCAGAACTGCTATAATTGCCATTCCGTTCTCAAACCTTCCCCGTGAGTTATCTGTATCTCAGGAAACTCCCACTGACAGCATCCTTTCTTCGGGTTCATTTGTTTTCTTACTCTTCGTGTGGCAATTTAGATGTCATCCTAACCAAGGAGTTCTGCTTTCCTGGAACTCTCTACTGTGGTATCCTATCATTCTATCCACAGTATTTAACATCACCAGTTGATTTTCCTACTCCTTTATTTATTGCCAATTTTCCTTAAAGAAATGACAGTTTCACATGGAGGCACTTGGTGGTTTTTTTCTCTTGGTTCCTAGTACAGAGCACTGAAAACATTGGTTGAATATTCACTCAACAATATTGGCCAAATGATTGGTTCATTAGTTTCATGTCCTTCACACATCCCTTCAAGTGTGGGCTTCCCACAGCTGACACAATGTAAGCCTTCATTGTCTTCTTTGGCTCTTTGTAACACTTTCACAACCTTTAGTCCCTTCCAACTTTAATCAAATGCAGGAAGAGCCTTGCTACTGATCAAAACCTCCCAACAGTTCTATGAGAACAGAATAAGTCTAAGTGTCTTTCCTAGAATTGAAACTTCACTATTCACACCACAGCCTGCTATATGCCATCCATCCATTGTTATCATCATTGGATGTAATGTAGGTCTATATTATTGAGTCTCTTTAGTGTTGATGTGTCCCAGAGACTCCTTACTCCCTCACCTAAGGTTTTATTAATGACCCTTGAGCATCTCCCTCTCCTGTGCAGTTTTTCTCAGCTCTGTCCTCACAAGACAGTTGAAGAACACCATGCTTCCACTGACTATTGCCCATGGTTTTATTAGTATGTATAACATTGTATTACAGCTAACTATGCACTTTTCTTATTTGCCCAATTAGGTTTTCTACTAAAGTGGTAGTTGTAATAATTTCTAAGTAAATGAGTAAATTCTGAATAAAGGAAAGTTGAGCTTGATGACACCGGCACTTTTTCATATTTGACATTTTATATACCCTTAAGGATGGTGTTATTTTTAAAATGAAACTAGTTTGAGTAGCCAATGGCAAGTTCTCTGAGTTTGACTCCATACCCATTCATTAAAAGCTATTAAGGTTAAAGAAAACATCTTTTCTGCCTAGGGGGAGAGAGGACCACATAAAGATATTCCGGAGTCTTTAGATGTTGACTCCTATCCAGCAATTATGTTCAGTTACTTAAATTAAAATCCTCCCTTACATTTCTGATTTAGAAACTTAAATTAACAAATCTATTTGGTGCATGGTAAGCTGGTAATGTATTTTAAGAGTTCTATAAATGTTTATGGCCCAGAATTTGACTTCTAGGAAATAATATACCAGGAAGCTAAAGATCCAAAGTCACTTGTATCATTCACATACCATTACATCACATTGTATTTTAGCTTATTATATTATACAAAAATGGAAACAAAAGACCAATAACAAGAAAGTGAAGAATTGTCAAAGGGATTGGAATGACTCTATAGAACTTGACTTAAAATTGGTCATAACAATATGAACAAAATTTATTATTTGATTCCAAGCATATATACAAGTACAGATACACATGCATATACTCGTAGCTATGCATATGTATACTGAGAAAACATTAGTGTTATAATCTCCTGGTGATGAAGTCATATTCAATTATGATTTTTCCCCTACATTCCCCATATTTTATAACTTAACAAACATAATTATTTTTACTCATCTAATTTTAAGTATATTTTTAAACTCATATCTGTATATCTGAAGCTGTCTAGAATCCCTCATAAAATGAAGTATACTAGGGATGTGGGCAGATAAAATGCTACCTATTTGTTTTTAACAAATGTATCCTTCATACCAAGTATCTTCCATAGAAGATGATATAAAATATATTTTTGAAAAATTAACAAGTTTAAACTAAATTGGAAGGTATAAATGATGTAAGGAAGGAGGATAAATCTGAGATACAAAAGACATTCGAAACTTTCTGATGAAGTTGATACATGAATGTGACGAATGGTTAACATAATGTGTGAAGGAGAGCAGGAGATGTGTGAGAGAGCTGCCCTAATATATCATATGTACATATTCATATCTCGGTAGAAAATGCAAACGCTATCCCATCTGTTTTCACCATCTATGCATCCTCTTGCCTCTCTCAAACAGCTGGCTGCACAGCAAAGCTCTTCTTTGGCAGTATCTTCCTTGAAGCAGGAGGATCCATTATTGTCTTGAAGACCCATTATTGTCTTGTGGATGGACCAGAGATGGCTAATGGGGACAATCTAAGATGGCAGCCTCTATCACAGCTTAAAGCACACATTTCCTGGCATAGCGAATCATTCTGGCTGTTAATTCCATCTTTAATTTGGTATTCTCGCAGGCCTTCTTTTTCTAGTTTTGGTTATAAAATTTTAAAGTGTCAGGACACTTGCAACAAAGTCCCTCCTTCAAATGAGGTGAGAGTAGGCAACAGAATTGTGCAAATTTGCCTTAATATAGTTATGATGTCTCGGACATGATAGGAACAGCATTAAAGAAAAACTCATAGCACTGTTAAAAATGATGAGACAGATTTTATCCAAGGTGTGTGATGAAACTACAGTGATCGGAGAGAGAGCACTGTGTGGAATTTTGTAAAGGAGAGAGATTAGGCTCAGATCCAAATACAGTCTGGGCAGATAAAACATGGTATAGTTCATTTAAAAAAAACTGAAGGAAAAGATCAATGATTAGGAAGGATTTATTTCTTATATATTTATTTATATGTTTGTTTATTTATTTGTGTATATGAGTGTGCTCAAATGAATTTATGTGCATGTGGGTGTCCACCAAATTCAAAGAATATTGGATGCTCTGAAGTTAAAAGCAGTTGTAAGCTGGATGATGTAGATACTTAGGACCAAACTCTGGTCTTCTGCATGTCTCATAAGCACTCTTCACCACTGAGCTATCTCTCCAGCATTCTTGGAGAGGATTTTCATGAAACCAACCTAACAGATTCTTGCTGAAAACAAGCTGCCTGAAAGATATCCCCTGGGAGATGGTGGAAGATGAAGAAACTTACTTAAGCACAAGGGGAGGTGTGGATTATAAATAAACTGACTTTGCAAGATCTTAGAAAAGAAAGTGCACAAGATGAAGATGAATACAAGAGTGCAAAAGTTAAGACTCATTGAAAAGGGACAGGAAGAAGCCAGAATAGCATGTAGTCAATGAGAAAATATCAGTATTTAGTTGTCACTTGGCTGGCATTACCCTGAATGCCTCCATATGGAGCTATCAAGTTATTTCATTTCCTTCATAAACACTGTTCTTCCTGAATACATTCTAATGGCCAACATCTTAAGGATCCCAGAATGTTTTTAGGTAATGAATTTTCTTGTTTTAGCATCAGTAGACAAACATTATGAGCATGCTAAAACTTGAAAGTTATTTCAGCAAACCCAAGATCTAGGTCTGGGTTTACCTCTGCTTCTGATCAATCATGAAATTGTGTCACTAACCCAATTCATCTTCAGAGATAATACCCACAAAAGGCAAACCATGGTAGTTTGCCATGGAAGTCCATGCTATTCTTCTAGAAGGTGACTTTGCATGCCTCCATAAACACACACTCCACATCTTGAACCATGGCAAATTTGGCCATATCTGAAGTTTTTTTTCAGGCGTTGTGGCTGAAGGGTAGTATTACTGATCTATAAATTAGCAGCCAGAGATAGATCATAAGTATCCTAATATTCCCAGGACAGAACCTCACAATAACAGTTACCTATTCCAACAGCTCAACTACACAAAGCAACAGCGAAACAACCCACATAAACCCTGTTTTAATTGTATTATATTATAGGAAAGAAGTTTCCAGTAGTCAACATATCAGAACCTAATATATTCCCCTAATATTGAAGTTTGAAGTGTAAACTTTATCATATGATGAGTGGTGATAATCTTTGGAATGTATTTGGAAAAGTCTGGACTATTCAAATACTGACTTAACATGGAAAAGTAGTCTTCCACACATTAAGCACCAGGTTTTTTCTCATTTTTTTAAAATTCTGTATTTATGTGTTCATGTATGTGAAGGAACTTGTGTATATGCGTACGTGCACATATGCATATGTGTGTGTGCATGAATGCATGCTTGTGTGCATGTGTGAGTATGTGTGTGAGTGGTGTGTGTGTGTGTGTGTGTGTGTGTGTGTGTGTGTACATGTATCTATGTGCATGTGGAGGTGAGAGAAATAATATTCAATGGTTTTCCTCAGGATCCATCTCCCTCTTTCCCCTTTCACAGCACCTGAGTCATGTTATGCTCCTCTCTAACTGACCTTCCTCGGCCTCTAATCTCTCTGTTCTCACAGTCCCTTTCTACTTTCCTGGATTCTGTAATGACTTTAGGTTACTTTCTCAAATTAGAAATTCCAGAACTAAGATCTACAAATCAGAGAGGATATTTGGTATATAATATTTTCCAGTTCTATTTAGCTTCTAAGTTTCATTCTTTCTTATTTTTTACAGCTATGTAGTGTTCCATTGTGTATATGCACCACGTTTTCATTATCCATCCATAAGTTGAAGGACATTTAGATTGTTTCCATAGCCTAGCTATTGTGAACAGGTTGGCAATGAACATGACTGAGCAAGTATCTGTAGATTAAGATGTTGAGTTTTTGTAAGTATATGTCAAGGAGTGGCATAGCTGGGTTATAGCTTTTAAGAAATCTCCAAGTTGATATCCAGAGCTCTAGTCTGTCATCACATCAACAGTGAATGATAGGACTCTTTCCTCATAGTCCTCCAGCATTTGCTGTCAGCTGTTTTGTTGATCTTAGCCATCTCAAAGCAGGTTTAGTTTTTATTTCTCTAATTGCTAAAGATACTTCACATTTGTCAAAATATTCCTTAGCCAATTTTCTTTCCTCTTTTGCAAACTCTTTGTTCAGATACAAACCCCAATTTTTAAATTATTTATTTATTTTATGTGAGTACACAGTTACTCTCTTCAGACACACCAGAAGAGGGCATCAGATTCCGATACAGATGGTTGTGAGCCACCATGTGGTTGCTGGAAACTGAACTCAGAACCTCTGAAAGAGCAGTCATTGCAGTTAACTGCTGAGCCATCTCTCCATCCCCTCCATACTTCATTTTCAATGGGTTCTTGCTTCCTTGACTTTCTGGGGTTTTATTTCACTGTATATTCTAGATGCTGAGCCCCTATCAAGTGTATAGCCCTCTCCCACTCTGTGGGCTTTCCCTTCGCTCAACTAGTTGTTTCTTTTGCTGCACAAGCCTTCTAGTTCTACAAAGTCACATTTGTCAATTCTTGGCCCCAACTCCTAAGCAAACAGGGTCTTATTCAGAAAGTCTTTTCCTGCACTTGTAATTTATATGAGCTGCCTAAGTTTACTCATAAGTAACCATTTCAGTGTGTGAAGTTTCACACTGAGGGCTTTGATCCATTTGAAGTTGGCAGGATGATAGACATGGTTCTAATTTCAATCTTCTACACACAGACTTCTAATTTTCCAAGTCCCAATTGTTGAAGATGCTATCCTCTCTCCAGTGTGCTCTTTTTGGTGCCTTTGCCAATTATCAGATGGTGGTAATTATGTGCATTCATGTTTAAGTCTTCTATTTTGCTTCACTGATCGACAACTCTGTTTTGGGGGCAGGACCATGATGTTTTTATTGTAATAGTTCTATAATATAGCTCAAAATCTGGCGTGCTGGTCCCTCCAACATTGTTCTTTTTGCACAGAACTGCTCTGCTCTCCACAGTCTTTTGTGCTTCTATGTAAATTTTAGTAGTTTTTTCCTATGCCTGTGAAGAATGTCAGAGGCATTTTCATTGGGATTCCATTGACTCTGTAAATGGCCAGCTTTCCATTTTCATGTGGGCTCTGGAGATCAAACTCAGGGCCTCTTGCTAGAAAGGCGAGACATATCTACTTCTTTGTGGGCAGAAGAATTTCATTGGTCTTCTCCCTTTCTATTATCTCAGCAGAGGCATTTAAAAGTCTATCTCATAACACCAAAGGTGACGACATTGCGGAAAGAACGTGATCTACAAATCAGTGTGGGTTTATCTGTAAGTCAGGGTCTGTGCTAGGAATTCATCATTTACTTAGTCATTAACTTAGCACTGACCTTGGTTATTCTTCCCAATGCTGGACTTGCCAATGGCCAACTGTGTTATTCAACACTCACAGGTTAGATGATGGGAAGTTAGTGGTAGAATTTTATTTCTAAAAGGGATAGAACAAATACCATGATATAATAATAATAATAATAATAATAATAATAATAATAATAATAATGAATAGTTGATTAAATACAAAATTAGGAGAAATCCATACTGACAATATCTACTTTTAATTTCATTGATATCTAGAGTTTTATACAATTAGAGAAATGTCATAAATGGATAATTATATTTACTCATTGGTTTGTTTCCACTTCTTTAAGTGTAGAGCAGTAAAATATATTGTGCTGATACAATATGAGATATGCTGGCTGAAAACAAAAGAAGTAAAAGCTTTGCTGTCTCTTTTATTTAAAATTACAATAATTTCAAATTCATCATCATCTCTATAGATCTTCAAAAGGTGGTTTTATGAAAGAATTCCAGCACTCACCTTCTGGATCCCACAGCAAACCTGCCACCTTTAAGTATCTTGTTATCCATTGGCTTTTTGTGTTGACACACCCTGTTGATATATTGACTGGGTTGCAAACACAGCACATTTTCGAAGCTCTAACCAGGAAATGAAAACCAAAGGTATATCTCAACAAAAGGCTCAGCTAAATATTTCTTCTGAAAGCTTCTCAATAAACACAAACTGATGTTTTTCCCTGTCATTGATCAATTTAGTCCTCAGGGAGTTTCTGAGTGTGAAGACCATAGGAAACTGTAGAAGAAACAAATGAATGTTGATAGGAATCAGAGAGCTATTGGATGAATGTATATATACTTGACCAATCTACCATTTGCTTTTTTATGTCACCAGCTTTCTTTTGAATCTCTGTGTAGACCCATCTATTTCTTTTGCTTATACTTGATGCAGTTTTAGCAAGCTCTAAAAGCCTTGTGCTGACAGTCAATCAACTCTCAAAGAGCCTCGTCATTCTTGTCAAATCAGCTTTAACGTTTCTTGGCAGAAAATCCAATTGTTTCCATAATGGTGGACTTAAAGAAACCCTAAGTTAATACTCAGAAGGATTCTGTGTTCTCTAAAAGAAAGACTTGTATACTCCATGTCCATTTGCACACCCAACCTTTAGTCATTTAACAATATGAATTTTGCTGCCAGTCTGATGTAACAGACAGAGCACTAAAGTTGGGTATCAAAAATCTGGCTTAGGGGGCTGGAGATATGGCTCAGAGGTTAAGAGTACAGACTGCTCTTCCAGAGGTCCTAAGTTCAAATCCCAGCAACCACATGGTGACTCACGACCATCTGTAATGGGATCTGATGCCCTCTTCTGGTGTGTCTGAAGACATTAACAGTGTATCCACATATATAAAATAAATAATAAATAAAAATCTGTCTTAGGCTAGTCAGATGGCTCATAGTAAGCATGCTTACCACCCTACAATGCAGCCTAAAGACCTTAATTCAAACCCTGAAATCCATGTAAATGTGGAAGGAGAAAGTAAACTCCACAAAGTTGTCTTCTGACCTCCACCTGGGTGTCTTGGCACACCTACCATACATCATACTCATCATATAGAACCACACGGTAATAATAAGTTTTTAGAAATCTGGCTTAGACTCACATCTTCACTACTTAGTAGTAGTGTGTCCTTAAGCATAACATGCCACTCAAAAGTCTCAGCTACAGTTAGTAGATAAAACACGTAACTGAAAAGCTACTGTTGGCATTAAAAGAAACCACACTGTAAAAGTACTTTCTAAATTACAAGCCACAATACAAGTTATGTGTGTAATAGTACTGTCTTTAATGATGGGTTAGATGGATACAATGAACAAATTAATCAAGAGTTAGAAATGGACTGACACATATAAATGTGACCCTATGCATTGAAGTCTTAAGAGCATGTCTTTACATGTTCTGCAAACAACCTATTTGTGCAAACCATGGAGAAGAATCATTTCAGATTTCCCAAGCAGATCATGGTCTTCTGTTCCTTCGTGTGAACTTTAGTGAGAAGATGAGGTAATAATTGAGTCTCTAATCTTGTAGGCACACAATAGGAAGATACCTTTGCCAGTAGACATGTCACATGTCCTTAGTATTTACTAGAAGGGTCCAACTTCTTACTTTTCTTTCTTTTTTTTTTAATTTTTATTTTCTATATTCTATGTAACTTCTTACTTTTCTAAAAGTAATTCTGTGTGTTATAGCTGAAATGTGATTTGTTTACACTGATAGTATATTTGTCATCTAGATATGCATGCAAGGCTTTGATAGGACTTCAAAGACTACTGCTTATCCTATAAATTGCTTAAGGTATTCTTCCCATAGAATAATTTATTAAGTACAGCAGTGCCTTGTTTACTGCAGTTTTCTCTTTCTGTGGCTTGTTACTCAGATAACCTTTTGTCCAAAATAATTAAATGGGAATTTCCAAAATTAAGCCCCCCACAAGTTTCAATTTTCAGTTACTTTTGACCACATGATGGAATCTTTTACCATCTTTCCTCACTCCATCTGAAATGAGCCAGCCCTTTGTCTGTGCAATTCACACAGAAGACTCTACCTGCCCATTACTCATGTAGTGGCTGGCAATCAGATTAACTGTCATACCATTACAGGGCTAGTGTCCAGGCAGCCCTTATTTAATATTGGCCCCGAAGTACAAAAGTAACAGTGTTGGCAATTCATCTGTGTCAAAGACAAACCTGAAAGCACACATTTAAGTGAGAAGGTCAGAGCTCTCAACTTAGAAAAGAGAACAACTCCCTTCCCAAGGGTGCTAGCATCTACATTAACAAATGTTCTGGCTGTGAAATAATGAAGACAGGAAAGGAAATCCATAATAGCTTTGTTACTGTACCTCTGACAGCGAAAGTTACTGTCAGGATATGGTGAGGATTCAGTTGAGAGAGTATGTGCAGAAAGAAACATGATAGAAGTAGTACTTACCTAAGGTCTTGTAGCATTTCCTGTGGATAATTGGGGCTACTAGACAAACACTGATTTAAATAAATATGCATATTGTGACTGCTCACAGTTAGGGACTGTCTGTATAACTAATTAAACAGAAGGTAGATTGTAAGGCCCACCAGGGTTAGATAGCCTGAAGATGAAATCAGGGAGTTGATAAAAAGTTTGTTGTGGTAGAATGCTTCCTCTAGATATTCCATTGAGAATCAATTGCCATTGGAAGAATAGCAAGCTGCTTTGGTGCAATGGTCTTTATCTAAGTATTGGATCATGAGATGGTTTCCAGGTGGGGATGTTGTTTTATTTGCTCTTCCTTTTCTGGAACAGTGACACCCTGAGTTTGGTATGGGTCTACTTAAAGTAAGTTTCAAATCAAGAGCACAGGACACTTGTCCTGGTGTGCTATTTGAGTGCACCTATTAATCTCCCAAGATTTCAGCTTTCATATCTGTACAATAGACATGATGCTCACCTAACAGTAAGAAAGTTCATGTGGAGCATTCAAGACGTGGGAGTCAGTCAGTTCTGGACACACCTGTCTTTCTCTCCATTTGATGTGGGCATGTTGCAGATACACCCATGACCACTGTGATATCATCTGAGGATAAAGGTGAGAGTAGAGAGACTTCTAGAAGCGCTGATTAAATTATTTTCATTTCATAGAGGGCATAATCACAAATAGCAATGTTCATTCAGGAACATAACTGAAGGCCTATGCGTGCTAAGCTGGCTGACTGACTCAGCCTGTCAGACTGAATTTCCAACAGTTCACGACATGGACAATCATCCTCACTTTCTTAGCACTTTTAATCTCATAGTCTTCATTATATGGAGAAATCCACATTAAGGAACAGTATACATTTGTCTCAGTAGGCAAAAAAGATTTGTGCTTTTTTGACCATTTTGTCACTGAGAAAGATATTTTATAGTGGGAAGTTTTCCCAAACATTTTTTAAAATTACTTATTGTGCATGTACATTTACACATGAGTCTAAGCATGACACGATGGTGAAGGACAGAGGACAACTGTCACAAGTCAGTTCTCTTCCTTACAACACTGTAGTCTTAGGTGTTGAACCTAGGTCATCAGGCTTAGCAGGGAAACACCTATTTCATCAGCCACCCCACCCCCAACACACATACACCAAAAGCACATTTTTAAGGTTATAATTAGGTCTGGTACTAAATTTCTCTTTAAGAAAAATTTCATTAAACTAACAAGCTTTAAAACAGCCATTATTTTTGCTTTTAAGTTACCACAAAGACACAACAACCCCAAAAAGGTTTTTAAAACCACCACTGAATGTTGACTGAGAAACAGAGTAGGAGTTGCGCATATCTCGACAGCCCTTCTTTTGCCACCAGGGTTGGGGGAGGGAGAGGTTGGCTACCTACATAAATAAAAATGTCTCGCAGATAATTATTTTGCCATTTAAGTATGAAATGTGAAGAAAGTGCTTTTCTTAACAGAGAAAGATGGGTCTCACCCATTAGAATGATACTGAGAAGGGACAAGAAAGAAATGGGGTAAATATTTATCCACTGGCTTCATGAGTACACTAAATGTTCCTTCTATCGAATAGGCTGTCAACTTCCCCCCTCCGACTTTATGAAGGGAGCTGGGAGCCTTCCCTTCTTGCTCTATTGAACAAATGAATTCTGCCCCAGCTGGGATGGCTATCGGTACTCTCTGCCTCAGATAATGACAAGTACTCTTGTTCCCATACCCACGTGGCATTGTGCAGTGCTCACCGAGCCCATGCTAACTTCATACTCAGTACTGGAAAGATGGTGAAATTTGGAAGCTAGATGTATACTTAGGATTTCTTAGTTGTTTGATCACATCAATGAAAGGATATGTAATCAATCTCTCCCTAAGACAGTGAGTGGTATTGGCCATAACTCATTACTCCGCCAAGGATTTGGCATTTCAATCGATGGGAAATGATGTGTGATCATTCTAATTTATTATACATCATTCCCATCAATCGACGGGTTGAAGCCTTTACATAATAAGTACTTACAGACATTGTCAATCATTCTTGGTCCAAATGCCTCCCAATGCTGCCATTTGGGATATTCTCAAAGCATCATGAAAATGGAACATACCTCTCAAATCACAGCTACAATGATTTCATTCAGCAGGAGACGTCGAGATGACCTCTTCCGGAACATTCCGTTCACAATTGTTTAAGGCTAGGACCCTGACACAATATAAAGAATGTGAAATGGGCGAGTGTCCTGATTAGCCATGATTTCTCATCCAATTCATTCAAATGGTGATTCAAAGATGGTAGGTGGTACTGGGAAAGTTCTTGGGATTCACTTCTCTTTTTTAAAAAGTCAATCTCTTTCACCTACCTCATTTAAAAAAAATACTATTTCTTGACTGCTTTTTGGAATTGTGTCAAATCATATTGATGTTCATGTCCTTTGTCAGGGAGGAGGATGGCATCACAAGAGAAACAAACACTATCAAGGCAGCAGAGATCACACATGGCCTATACATTCAAAAAAGATTCCCATATGGCATTATTTCCCACACTGCACTAAATGCAGCCATCTGATTTGATCAGTACTTTTTGTTTTAAATTTGACTCTCATAAAAATAAAATAAAAAAAGACGTGCTTGGGTAGATATATAAAGTGGTAGTGACAAGAGTCATGATTCCAGTCTTTGACTAGTACATGATTTTCATTTCATGGGATCTCCCAAAACCTACCTGATGCTTCACTGTGATTGGTGGTTTGAATAAAAATGACCCTGTACAGCAATGGGGAGTGGTGCTATTAGAAGGTGTGGCCTTGTTGGAGAAAGTATGTCAATTAGAGTAGACTTTGACGTTTCAGATGCTCAACCCAGGCCCGATTTCTGTCTCTTCCTGCTACTGGCCATTCCAGATGTAGAACTCCTAACTCTCTCTCCAGCACCAGGTCTCCCTGCCTGCTACCATGCTTCCTGCCATGCTGATAATGAACTAAACTTCTGAACTGTAAGGAAGCCCCAATTAAATATTCTCCCTTACGAGTGCTGCAATGGTTATGGTGTCTCTTCACAACAATAAAACTAAGTCATCTACCTTATCACACTTTCTAGGATATTATATATCCATTTCCTACTTTCTGTTATTTTACAGAGCAAAACCATGTGACTCTGTGCTCATATGGGACATACAATTCTTACTATCTTTTGAAAGGATAATAATGTAGCTACTTTCCTTCATGACACACATGGCAGCCTCTTGGTGAGAACAGAAGTAAATACATACCTTTTTGTTTTGTTTTCTTTTGTTTGGTTTGGTTTGGTTTGGTTTTGGTTGGTTGGTTGATTGCTTGGCTATTTTTTTTTTTTTTTTTGCTGGAAATGTGAGCTACCATGCCTATTCCTATCTTCTGTAAATTGTGTGAAGAAAAATGTAAGCCAAACACGGAGGACTTTACATCTTAATAAACCTTTGTAAGGGAAGAAAAGAAACAAACTGCTGTTTTCCCCTGTCAGGAACATTTGTGCTATCAGCTATAGCTTTTCCAGATGCTCAGATGCTACCTGAGGAAGTCTACAGGTTTGGAGAAGGAAGCCTAACACAGTGTTTTGCCCGTGGTAGATGCGAATGGTAAGGAAGTCAGTTCAGGAACTGTGGGGCCCACCTAAAAGAAAGTATTCTACCATCTCATAAGAAGACCAATAGCCCCCAGGCTTAGAAATGAAATACCAAGACAATAGATTCCAGTAGACTCCGGCTTTGTGTATTTCAAAGCATTCATTAGCTCATCAAGATTCTCCTGAGCCAATGACTTCTAATACTGGAAGGAGAGGCCTTCCTCACTCCAAGCACCAGGCTTTCCTCTCCGCTTGCTCATCAGCAATCAGTGGGTCTTGGCAGAACCAGGGCTTACTGGGAAGCCAGCTGGCTCTGTTAGCTCTTCCTACACTCTGGGGCTTATCCAGGCTAATGAAGTATCACAGTTCATTATCCACCTTCCTCCTCTACCCCCCATGAAGAAGCTCCAGTGAATACCAGGTTTGGGGCAGGAAGCATCACTGCTGCTGAAGCTGCCAAAAACAGCTGCCAGAATCCTATAGAAGAACTAAGGTTTATCAATATTAGTACAAGAATGTTCCCTGACCTTGAAGAGGGCTGCAAGGCCACCTGAACAGGAATAAGAATTGTTATCTACTAATTCCACCATTTTCTAAATAAATTGCGCAATAATAACTAATTATTCAAGGCCTTGCTATATGCCAAACTGTGTGTGTCTTAGCTTTCCTAGATCTTAAAAGCACATGAAGACACTGGTGCTATTGTTGTCTTAGTGTTTTAGGTGAGAACACAGTGACAGCGGGGACTTGCCTAAAGTCAAAGAGCATGAGAAAGAACTGTCATTCCATCTGCAGTGTCACTCTATGCTTATCTTTATGCGAGGAACAGGACAGCATTTAGAGAGCAAAAGTTGCCCTTCAGCTTGAAGACAAAGAGGAAGCCAAGGAGAGTTTGTTGGGCAAGAACAGAAAAGGGGAAAGAAGAGGGAAAGTGGCCAGCATTTAGACTATCCAGAAGATGTTTCCATGTCTAGGAGCATAGGAGTATACATTGTAAAAGTCATTATGGTAATTAAGCCATCACTTTTCCTATACATATTCCTGGAGGGAAAAAATGTTACAAATATTCAAACCAACACATTCAGAAGAAAGAATGATTACAAAACAAGAAAATTCTCTCTCTCTCTCTCTCTCTCTCTCTCTCTCTCTCTCTCTCTCTCTCTCTCTCTCTCCTCTCTCTCCTCAGACTCTGATGCACACCTGCCACAGTCCATGTTTCTCTAAGAAATGAAGCCATTTCAGAATGTACATCAACAACTACTGATGTGTAAGGTTTGAGGTTGGCAAGTCTTGAGTAATAAAATTTAAAAAAAAAAAAAAAACAGGACTTAGTAATGAGCAAGTCTTTAACTACACAGACATATTGCCAGGTACCACTTTAATAAACTATTACACATGATCGATGCTAAGGTGTTTCCAACAGCTGTTTATTCAAGGTGGCTGGAAGAATTCTTCCATAAAGGAGCTATTAGTGGAAAAATTGGCTATGCATGGTTGTGATGTCAAATCCATACCTAACAAACTTTTTCCCGTCAATCAACCATCTTGCCATAAATTCATTCATTTATAACATGCCTTTCTAAAAAATGACAGCTTCACAGTGGAGAATAAAATGGACTTTTGTTGTTGTTGTTAAAATGATTTCAGAATAGCTTTTTAGGCAGAGAGAAGTAGAGGAGCCTTGTGACTTTTAACTTCTATTGAAAGAGGTCAACAGATGTTGGAAATGCCAAGGTACTTCTCTAAAGCTGGTTGACTACAACAAAGAGGGCCAGCCTCTCAGATTTGCCCTATGGAGGTATAGAGTCCCTGTGCATCACTGATAGACAATGATTAGTGCTAGATGGCCACCTTGACTGTCAGGGTCACAAGAATGAAAGCCGGGTGAAGTTGTTACATAAATTCTCTCCTGCTGGCCTTGGGCACTGTAGTGTATATGTGGCAATGGGGCTCCATATAGGCAAGGGATGTTTTATGGTCCAAAGAATTACAAGAGGGCTTTAGGTAGACCATTGGGCCCTACTGCTAAGTTCTGTGGTCCTGTATTTTTGGTGATGCTTTTCACCCAGAATGTTTTTCAAACTCATTTATTGCTAGTTTCTGTTCTCATCATCCAACAGCTTGCATTCACAAAAACCACAGAGTTGTGAAGAATGTACTTAAGATAATAAGCATGTGCTCTGTGTCTGTCGCAGGTATGACAGTAGTGGAGGCAGGTGGTATGTGTGTGTGTGTGTGTGTGTGTGTGTGTGTGTGTGTGTGTGTAAACCTGCAGTCAACCTCAGGTCTAATTCCTCAAGTAGCATCCACCTTGTGTTTTTTGGGACAAGGTCTCTCACAGGTCCTGGCCCTGGGGATCCACCTGTCTCTGCCTCTCAGCTCTGGACTCACAAGCACACCATATCCCTTGCTTTATCTGTGTGTGCTGGGGATTGAACTCAGAAGCTCATACTTGCATGGCTCACTTTACTGACTGAGCTATCCCCACAGCCCCAAGAGATATGCTACTAAGCATGGTCAGAGGTGGGATGTTGTAGTTCCTTTCAAGAATCCTTGGCCTGCATTTATTTTTTTTAATTTTTATTTTCTATATTCTATATTTACATTCCAAAGGCTTTCCCCTTTCCCAGTTTCCCCCCCACCATACGTCCCATAATTCTTCTCCCCCCCAACTCTTCCCCAATCATTCCTCCCCCCCACGATTTCTCTGTTCTGGGTCTACAAAACTGGATCCAAACTTTACAGGCCCAGGGTCCTCTCCTTTCTTCTTCTTGGGAATCATTTGACTTGCTAATTGTGCCTTGAGTATTTAGGGCTTCTGGGCTCATTAATATCCACTTATCAGTGATTGCATTTCATGTGTATTCTTTTGTGATTGGGTTAACTCACTTAGGATGATATTTTCCAGATCTAACCATTTATCTACAAATTGCATGAATTCATTATTTTTAATTGCTGAGTAGTATTCCATTGTATAAATATACCACATTTTCTGTTGTTTTCACATAGTAGAAGGGCCCTTCTGTCATCACTAGAGACAAAGAGAGATAGTCTATTTGCATGAATAAATTTTACATCTTATTTTTTTTCTGGCCAAGTAACACCTATTCTAAAGCCAAGGTCTTCTCTGCAAGATTCTTAGTCCATACAATACCACCACCCTCTTTAATCCTCTTCTCACCATTCTTCTCAATCAATACAATGAAAGGAAAGATATAAATAAATTCTCATACATAGGGTTGAGAGCCAAAAGTGACTTAATATACTAATAAGACTTTCAAAATGTTTCAACAGGAGCTCTTGTTCTCCTGAAAGGGATGAGAACCACCACAATTCTTTACACTGAACCTATTGACCTCGTCTTGGCAGAGACTCTGTTGTTCTGTGAGACAAGACCATCATAGACTCACAGTTCCTGCTCTGCCCGCACCACATACATAGTTGGCTGTCCACTCTCATAAGCTCTTACATGTCTTTGCCTGCTCCAGCATCCCTGCTGGACTTACCCTCAGACATACTCCGTCAACACCTCTCCAATTTGTTCCCGGAGTGCTTGATTAGTCCACCGCTCTCAGTCACTCTCTCCATCTCATCACGGATGTACAATACCACATCTTCTCCGTAAATTGTCTACAGGCTCGCTCCACAAGAGTACAAGGCTTGCAAAAAGCACATTCTCTCAATTCTACCATCCCAGCCTTTGAGGAAAGGCACCTGTCCTAATCTTAGCCCAGAGTCTAATGGGCTCTGGGGATTTCAAGAGGGAGTGAAACATTGTTTAAAGGATCATGAAAGCATTCAGGAGGCAGGCCTTCAGTCTGCTAGGGCTCTCTCTTGTGCTTGCTCAAAGTGATTAGGCCACTGGAAACAGCCATGCATGGGCAAGAACCTGCATTCTCCATCATGTTGGTGTGTAGATTTCAATTTGCATTGTCGCAGATTGACAGTGTAACATAGATAGATATTCCCATTTAAATATCTTTACCAAAAATATTCTTGTAAAGGCCATTTTTTACATTCTTGCCTTATAATTCAACCATACTTTACCTCCTAGAGCTACCAAAGGTCAGAATGTTTGTACATTCAGGAGGCAATAACAGGTTTAGCATTCAGAGCAGATTAACACAAAGTTGTACTTATTTTTAAAAAATGCAATTGTCCAAGCATTTTTGGAATGATTTATGTGCTTATTTTATTATATTATTTTATTTCTTTGCAGCAGTGGAGACCACATCCAAGGCCCTGAGCATGCTAGGAAAGCACTATTCCACTGATTAGCACCACGGATCCAATTCATATATTTGTATTGTTAAAAGACTTTATTTTAACTTTAAATTATGTGTATTCATATAGCATGGGGGCATAATTAGTATATATATGTATATGTATGCGTATGTATATGCATATGTGTATGCATATGCATATGTGTATGTGTATGGATATGTATATACCTGGGTTTTGTTTGTTTTTGTTTTTTGGAGCTTCCTGACATGCATGCTTGGAACCAAACTCATGTCCTCCAAAAGAGCAGAAGCAAGTATTCTTATCTACTGAGCCATCTCTCTAGCCCCTTGATTGTTTTTAAGCAGGTTTACACAGGTTTACACATTTAATATTAAGGTACTGTAAACAGATTCATGTGTAGTACCTCAGTTGTAGCACATACACACACACACACACACACACACACACACACACACAAGGATATTTGCCATCCTGTGTGAAGCTAAATGTCAGAACTGCCTTTTCTCTCTCTTCACAGTGGGAAGCTTTGTCCCATGACTCCTCATTGCAAAACTCCAGCTAACCTCTGGTGGCAGGACAGTGGCTAGAGAGTGGACTACCAGTCAAATTATTTCTTCTGTGCCACTTCACAAATGCTTAAAATGTATACAAGTCTAAGACTTCCCTCCAAATTATTAGAAAATTGAGACCCATTGCCTATGATGGATAGATCAACTGTTATTCTTAGGAGTCCATGTATAGTGGTGAATAACCACTATAATCATGGGTAATCATGAGTAATCATGAGTAATCCAATCACGTACAGTTAGGAGCTAAAGAATATATGCTGCTATTTACAATGCGAAATGCTGCCACCTGTTCACTGTAAAGGGCAGGCACCATTTTGCCCTGACCAGCACAGATGTCAGCTGTCCTCTCATGCTCGCACCATCAAGCAGGGGCCTTTAGGAGTGTAGGATGGAGACCTCACTGTGTTCTAGTCCTAACCGGGTGAACTCCTCTACACAGAGATCAGCAGGTGAGGCAATGCTTGATTTAAGGAAAACAGACCTTTGTAATCACATCTGCACAGTCATGCTGTGCTCCCAGTCTTGCCTTGTCTCTGGAATCCTTCAGTAGAGGCAAGTCTCCTGTCCTCTGCTTAGCGTCATTGCTTCCTTCCTTGACACACACTATTCAGTTAGGAAAAAAAGACACCAATTTTCTTGGGTTGATAGTTGAGAACAATAACAAAGAGAAGAAGACAAGGAGGAGAAGAGGAGGAGGAGGAAGAGGAGGAGGAGGAGGTGGAGGAGGAGGAGAAAGAAGTAAAAGAAGAGGAAAGAAGAAGGAGAAGGAGGAGGAGGAAGAGAAAAAAGGAAGAAGGAGAAGGAGAAAAAGGAAAAGGAAAAGGAGAAGGAGAAGGAGAAGGAGAAGAAAGAGGAAAAGGAAAAGGAAAAGGAAAAGGAAAAGAAAAAGAGAAAAAGAAAAAGAAAAAGAAAAAGAAAAAGAAAAAGAAAAAGAAAAAGAAAAAGAAAAAGAAAGAGAAAAAGAAAAAGAAAAAGAAAAAGAAGGTGTTTCCAGGAAAGTAGTGATAGAAGACAGAGCAATATAGATAGGTGCACAAGGAAGACCGGGTACCTTATGCTTGTAAATTTTAAACTAGTAATGCTAAAATGAGGTGTTCGGATAAAGTTACTGTAAATAAGATCTTTGCCTCTAAATGAGACTCTTCCCCAACCCCCTTTTACTTTGTGATTTGCACTTTTCAGCCCCCTTTCAGTGAAATTCAATCACTTCCATTAGCATTTCTAAATACAGGAGTCCCTCAGCACAGCTGCATTGTCTTTCCCTTTCAAGTAACATGCAGCTTTTCTTCCAAAGGGAGAACCTCCCTGGGTTACCCATTTTTCCCCAGCTTGGCACTAAAAATTTTCAATGTTGAAGCCAATCCTCATGAAACAGGACATGTGATCCCATTTGATCTCACTTGAAAGAAACTAAATACCCAGTAAGGATGAAAACAATGGCTCACTGGCATAAACAAACAAACAAACAAACAAACAAATCTACTGTAGAGAGGAAAAGACATAGAAATATCATTTAATAAATTACACTCTTGATCCCCAGAACTTAGACATTATCATTATCAAGGGTGTTTACTGCATTCCCTTTGGAAAAAAACAATAGCGCTGTCTCTGTCTTCCTAATAGAGAAATAGAGAAGAAAACATTTCATCTTTTTAACCTTTTAGGTGTGTATGGTGTATGTGGCTCAAATCATAACATGACCAGCCTTGTTTCATGTTTCTTGCTTCATGGAGATAATACTTAGAGAAAGAAAGACAAAGGCTTGCAAATTAATCTGTTTTCACTGACTTACAAGATTTTAACTCGTGTGATACTGAGTTAAAATGTTCTGTCTGTAATTCAATTGTAAAGCCAATCATGTACAGTTAGGAGCTAAAGAATATATGCTGCTATTTACAATGTGAAATGCTGCCACCCGTTCACTGTAAAGGGCAGGCACCATTTTGCCCTGACCAGCACAAATGTCAGCTGTCCTCTCATGCTGGCACCATCAAGCAGGGGCCTTTAGGAATTGTAGGATGGAGACCTCACTGTGTTCTAGTCCTAACCTGGTGAACTCGTCTACACAGAGATCAGAAGGTGAGGCAATGCTTGATTTAAGGAAAACAGACCTTTGTAATCACATCTGCACAATTGAATCAAACTTCTGCTTCTAGTAGATGTCAAATTGAATTAAAACTTCAATTTACAGTAAGCTGACCATAAGCGTCCCACTGTGGAATCTTCTAAGAGACGCTGGGCAAGCTGAGTGCCACTTGGGAATACAGGCAACCAGAGTTTTTGCTCTTGACAGATTCTTAGTGTTTCATATGTGTTTACTGGGTCATGATGCTGAAAAAAAATAGTAAGTCCCCGTATAGATGTAGCAAAGCCATTTTCTATGTTACCACCTAGCCTGCCAGTTTTCTTCAGAGAATCCACTATAGACCTGGACTACTGTCCCCCACAAGGAAATGACAAGTGGGATGACAGATGATGAACAGAGCTATTCTAGAACTTTGTGACTTGGAAATGCCTCCTAAAGGAATTTCCAAATTCATGCTTGTAGGGCACAGTGAGTCACAAGTGTCAAACTGCCAGTGACATGCACTTGTAGAAAAAAAAATTATTTTTTTCAGAAACTGTCAGCCCTGCAAAAGATGAGTCAGTTAGCTTTCCAGCCTCCTGGGTATGTAGATTAAAAACTGTGTTTCTCTCCACCCATGTTCTAGGACACTGACTGAAAGTACCATCACAAAGGAGTATATAGAATCCATTTCAGGAGCATGGGGGCACTCTTTGCAACTGGGTAAAAGACAACAGCATTGCCCTGAGCTCTCCGCTTAAGGAGGCCACACAGTTGTCACTAATGTCTGTGGGGAGTACCCAGCTCCTGGGAGAAACTGCTCAAACCAACCTTCTTGGATTCTGATCATGCTAAATGTTCATATCACAGCTGTTAAGTATATGATCCTAGATGATTCCATTCAGTAAGAAACTTTTCCTGGCAAACTCTAGTTCTCAAAAGTCTCTCATTCTACAGTCTCCTAGATTTTGTGACCCTTAAAACTGTCAACTAGACAACCTAGAGTTACCTGAGAAGTTCTCAACAAGGAGTTACCTAAATCAGGTTCTCCTGTGGACAAAACTTTCGGAGATTATTGATTACATGAATTGATGTGGGCAGATCCAGTCTACTGTGGACTGCAACCTTCCCTAGGTTTGGGGTCCTGGGCTATATGTATAAAGAAACCCAGTTAAGAACCACAAGAAACACCGTGCACTCATCTCTCTGTTCTTGACTACAGATGTCATTTGACTAGCTGTGTCAAGTCCGTTTACCTTCCTTGACTTCTTCGCTGTGATGGACCATAACATGGAGTTGTGTACTAAATAAACCTCTTTTCTCCGACACTGTGTTGTGTCAGGGCATCTTAGCACAGCAAACACAAAACTAGGGCAAAAGTTAAACAAAGGTGTTTCTATACCATACCCATGTGCCCCCATTGTCAAGGTATACACAGGAGCAAGAGCAATACTGCAGCTGACTTATCAGCTTCTTGCTTTGTGTGAATCTCTCTATATCAATTATACAGTAGCCCTATGTTGAAGCCATCATTACTCACCCATTTTACAGTAAAGAAAACTGAGGTGTGACGAGGCAAAGAGTGTGGAGCCTTTGCCTTTGACACACAGCTGTCAAGAGCTATGGAAGACTCATGTTCAAATCCGTTCGTCACGAATCCTACCGGTTTAATTCACTGCACTCTTTTTTTACATAATGTATGTCTTAGGGACATACTGTTGAGGGAACAGGCAAATCATTACCAAATTTCTGGGTGATTTTATGACTTGCATGATCCTGGCCTCGAGAATAGCAAAGACTGCCTGAGCTCTCAGCCATGGTGGGGGCGTACTAAACACATTGTGCAGTATGACAGCCATGCATCTCACATAGACACTGAGCTCTTGGAATGTGACAGTGTAACTGAAAAAACAAAACATGTATTTCTAGTTGATTTAAAATAATTTAGGTCCAAAGAGCTTACTGCTGATAAGTGGCTAGCACACGGCACACATTATATCTACAAGGGAAGACGTGATAATCATTGTATGCCAGATCAGCACCAAGAGTTATACAGATCAGAGTGAATATGATAGATGTTGATTTCTTACCAAAAGAGAGAACAAGGATGTATCATCATGGAACCATGCAAAGGAGAAAGTTTCTTACAAAATACTGGGTCACACTCTATAGTGATAAGTAAAGCTAAAAGAGAAGACAATGGCAATGAAAGAAGAAAACTGAGAGCCATGGGGCCTGTACTCTGACACTGCTACCTTATCAAGAGTAAGAGTCCATCGGGTGGACTAGAAGTTAGAAAGAATAACTTTACAAAACTGGGGGCTAGGGTTAGAGCTGAGTGGTGAATCCTTGGGTTGGACACCTACCTTAAGATTCCCTACTTCCTCACACATACACACACACAAGAGTATATACACATACATACACACAAGAGTCAATAAGAGGTTGGATGGAGAGGGCGCACTGGGTAAAATGGATGTCATCCAAGAGGATCTGAGTTCAGATGCCCAGGATCCATACAAAAGCTGTGCACACTGAGGAGTATCTGTAACCCCCAGGAATCAGGCATGGTAAGCAGGGACTGGCAAATTCCCAAAGCTTACCTCCCAGCCAGTCTAATTGATGAGCTTTGGGTACAGTAAGAAGGCTTACGTCCAAAAATATCATGGCGATGTAGAGAAAGATAATGTAGACTTTTGGCTTTCACATAAACACACACACACACACACACACACACACACACACACACACCAATGAGAAGCAAGAAAGTGAAGATCACCTTTGCAAGCCTCACTTCTGAGAATCATTGTTAAAAAGGTAAGAAATGAAGCTCATACCAACCGGTATGTGGTATGTTGAGCAATCTAGACATCTGGTGTACCACATCTTTGGAAGTCACGGGGAATAGGCTTTCAAGGATGGAAGTGTTGACAAAGTTAAAAGCAATAAGCAGTTGGTAAGTGATGCTCCTGGGCATGCTGGAAGGGAGTGAAATCCCTGGACCACTAACAGAGCTGGACTTGGTGGAGAGTGACCATCGTCCTAGATGAACAACGAAGGACTTCATAGACAAAGATGGAATTGTAGACTTAGTTACTTTATCCAAGTGAGCCAAGTTGCCCTGGAGCCTACCTTCCTTAACTGCTGGGGCAAAGAAATGTCAGTCCAGTATCTAAGCACAATTAAAGGCAACTAAATATTTTTGAAAACTCCAGAGAAATCGTGAAATTGCCTTAGAAACAACACAAACAAAACTCGCCCGATTCTTTCGCTCTCCCGATTTCTCTCTCCACTCCACGTCTAGCTCTTCTTTTTCTTTCTTTTGTTTTGCCAGCACTCCGAAATCCTAAGGAAAAATCTCTGTTTAAAGAAAAATGGATTGAGATAAAATGTCTACGGCTAGCCCTAAAGGGTTGTGATTCTCTCAGTGATAGAACCTGATATTTAAACTGCACCTTCTTTGTGAGAAGGTGAACAAGCTTAGAGGAATTCTGAAGGTTAGCAAGATTGTTTTTTTTTAAACGAAGTTACTAAAACACATCATATTATGCAAAAAAAATAACTATGGCAAACTCAAACGGTACTAGAGAAAGATTAAGGGTAAGGAAGGGGGTGGATAAGAGAGGAAGAAGAAAATAAGGGGAGAAGAGGAGTGGGGAAGGAAAGAGAGGAGGGAGAGGAGGAGAGGAAGAACAGGAAGAGGAAAAGGAAGAGGCAGAGGCAGAGGTGAGTATCAGAGAAACCTGGGGGAATCAGGGTCAGCGTTGACAAGCCCTGAAGGAAATCAGAGATTCAGAAAGGTGACAGTGTCTGCTCTCTTCTCCAAGAAGCTTCAGCTTTCCAACGCACCTCCTTTCTGTCCTTGCCTCATCCTGGACCCAACTCTTTTTTTTTTTATTATTATTTTCTCTGAAACAACAAAAACAGCAAAGCTTTCTCACCAAAGAGATGGAGCCACAGCCCAATTAGCTGGGCACGTGTGGGCACACACGGGATAGCAATGACAGCCAAGCAGCTCTGCTCTTCTTTCTTTCATTTTTTTTTTCACTCAGGAAGAAGCAAAGGGAGGAGGCAGCACACTTACCTCTTAAAGTGTTTGTTTGAAAATAATATGCAGAAAGAGAAAAACAATCCTCAACTAACGACCGCCTTCCTCACCATCTGCTTAATCTAAACATTAGCATATCGCGTATCTGAGTGAACTCAAATTGCACTGGAAAGGGAGTATTCTCTGTTCTACTTTTTCAGACCCTTAATGGAGGAGTCAAGTGAGAATTCTCTATGGGATTATATGGGCTTATGGGCTTCCAATGCATGCATTTAGGGCCACATTTTCAGTCCAGCTTTAACTCATCATAGGAAGACCGGAGGCAAAATTGTGCCTGGCTTAATTAGCGCAAGTACTAATCAAGTACTAATGAAATTTGCCCACAAGCAGTCCTTCAGATGAAGGCACAAGTCACACACACAATTTCCGCATATATCACTTAGCATGTCAGCACAAAAGGAGGGAAGAAATGAACAATTCCTCCCTAAAACTGGCTTCGGGCAAACCACAGGCAAACATCATCCTCTACCTAGAAATAGCGCACCAGTTTCATCAGCGTAAACTCTCTAAGTCCAAAATCTGCAAACTGTATCTCCATTTACCACATTAGGCTGCAAATTTATAAAATGACAGAGAATACCATAGACAAAGACACTTCATTCCTCCTGATTTATGAGCTATTTAAGACTTGAACTTAGAAATGTATGCATAGTAATGTTCTTTAAAATATATAGACGGTCTTTCTATCTAATGTACAAGTCCTTGAGAAGTGGCTAATACTGGACCAGGGTCCTATTCATGTGAACATAGCGTAAAAACAAAAGCAAGAGAAAACAAACAAAAAAAGCCACCCATTTTTCTCTTCTCTAGTGATATATCTGGAATATTGTGTGTTAAATCTGCTGTTAAAATCTGCCCAAGCACAGGGCTTATTTACAACACAAATAATAAATGATGCTAAGGAAGATATTTTCGATCTATAAATTAAATCAGAGTAATCGAAGATGTGGTTAGTATATTGAATTATGTGTAAACATACCAATAAGAAATATTTTTTTTCCTGGGGTTATCTATGATACTTGATCAAAACTAAAATTCTGGATCAACCCCTTTCTGTGGAGAGGAAAGGCACAGTGAGACAGTGATTAACTCTGAGGAGCAAGGAACTCAAGGACAGATGCCAGGAGGACCCGGAACTGTCACCTCTTCTGCCCAGGAGAAATATTCTTCCCTCCAAGGGCTGTTCCATTTCAGGTGGGAAAGGATCTCACTTCTGAGAAGCTGAAACTCACCCACTTGAACAGGTGAAGAGCTGGATGGCCAGTTTTTCTCTTTATGAACTATCGACAAACATCCCTCAGGAAAATCATCAGCACCGGTAAGGGCTAAAAAAGCAGCCAATTCACACAATGTCTTCATAAGACGAAATCCAAGTAAGAGGGAAGAAAATCACGCAAAATCTGGATAACCTTGGTGCAACTGAATTGTCACCTGTGGTCCCATATAGCAAAATCCTTCTCCAGGGCGTTCATGACTTAGAAACATTAACCTCCACCTTACCTTGCCTGGCTCTTTCAGGGATGCTCGCTGTTCTCTGGGTTCTGTGTTATACTCGTCCTCCACTAAGCAGACCTAAGTTTTTCTCTACAGAAGGGTGGAATAGGAATGGGGGACAAGGGGCTTTGTGTCACTAATGAGTTATTTCTTTTCTCGATTAAGCAAAGGTGTGTGTGTGCTAGAAAGAGTGCAAATGCTAGGGGCTGTAAATGCAACAAGAAAAATTCTTGCAGCCCACCAGACATTAACAAAATTCAATTCCTGCTATTCTTCAAAGGAACCAAGGGCCCCATCTGCTGATGCTTAAATGAACTACAGTAGCAAACAGATTAAAAACAGCTCATGAAGAAGGGTAGCATCCAGCTAACTCTAACGTCTAATAAAGAGCCTGCAACTTCATAGCCTCTAGAGCAGAAAGCCCTGTAGGAGTCAGGGAACCACTGTGACTCAGTCCTCCTCACCCTCCCTTGTCTGGGGTCATAAGTGTGGAAAACATTCTTATGTAGTTAGGATTCATTTCACTTTATTTGAGTCTGCAGGACAGAGGCATCACACATTGACTTCATTGGCCACCCTCATGGCTATCTTCACTGGCCACCTCCTCCCTACCAGAACACATGTGGCTGGAAAAAGTGATGACTGGAAGGGACTGAAAGGCTGTTAGTCGTGATTTTCATGATGATAAAAGCTACCCAGGGACTTCTCAACCTTGTCTCCAACACATGTACTGGAGTACATTCTCTAGGGCTCCTTTTGTTGATCATTCTAGAGACCAAACACACAGCAAAGCATCTGAGAAATATTCAGGCCGGCTCTGCCTAATGCAGTCTCAGAACTACCAACTACCCACTATTTGACTTTTTCAAACTAAAAACCCAGAGTGCATGGTCCTTTATTTAAGCTCCTTTGTTTCTGAGCATAGCATTGAACATCACCCTGAAAGGCAGAGAGAGAGAGAGAGAGAGAGAGAGAGAGAGAGAGAGAGAGAGAGAGAGAGAGAGAGAGAGAGAGAATCTTTAGGAGTTTTGTGTTAGGAACACAGCACATTGCATATCCCAAGTATTTGATAAAAACTAATTAAATCAGCACATCTTCAGACAAAGGAAGTATCTCTCCTACAGTTAATTTCCTCATTTAATTTCCCCATTCTAAGTTGTTATATCTCTCTTATACCTATTTGAAATTTCATGAACTTTATGATAGACACTGGCAAACTAAACCCATTACATCAGTGGTTCTCAACCTTCCTAAGGCTGTGACCCTTTAATACAGTTCCTCATGCTGGGGCGACCCCCAACCATAAACTTATTTTGTTGCTACTTCATAACTGTGATTTTGCTACTGTTATGAATCATAATTTAAACATCTGATGTGCAGGATATCTGATACGCAACCCCCAAAGAGGTTGCCACCCGCAGGTTGAGAAACAGTGTTTTACGGCTTTATTTAGAAATCTTCTCCCAGTACCTTTGGGATAATGATCTTCCTCTATGGCGAACAAGCTGGTCAAGATTCTCTGGTCACTCCTAGAATAGATGTGAGTGCGTGCATCACGTTTTGCCAGCTGCCTCCTCTGTGACGCTGGTAACTGTGTAGGAAAGAGAGAAGAGGAAGGAGAGTTGGTTTGTTGTTGTGCTATGGATTCGATGGCTATCACTGGATCCTTTGGCTTTAATGTGTAGGCTTTGGTGGGTTAACTACTTCCAGTCCCATCTCTGTGTTCATTCCCTAGTCTTTCTGTCAAGAAACAGAAACCTGGGCTGGAGAAGTAGGATCAGAGGTTGGGAGTACTTGATGCTCTTGCAGAAAACTCATGTTCGTGACTAGCACTTACATGGTGGCATGCAACCAACTGAAAATCCACTTACGGGTAACCAGATGCCTCCTTCTGGCCTCCAACAGCACTGTACTAATGTGATACATTAGCATCCATGTAGGCAAACACTCATACATATAGAATACAAATAAAATAAGAGAAAGAAAGGAAGAAAATAGGAAGGAAGGAAGGAAGGAAGGAAGGAAGGAAGGAAGGAAGGAAGAAGGGAGGGAGGAAGGGGAAACTCATGAAGATCTGCCTATCTGCCTCTTCTGGGCTATTTTAAGCATTCATTTTGTGTTGAAGTGAATATGCTGAACATTCTCTGGTTGACTTTCCCACATAGAAAGCACCCCTCTCCAGTGCCCCACCTTCTTCCTTAAAGGGCTCTGGACAATCAACAATATATTTGATTTTTCTATGGACTTGTCTCCACATCTTTCTTTAGGAGTGGCTCTTGATTAACTCAAACTAATTATCATGTCTCTTCCTCTTTCCCACAGTAGTGGCTCAGATGCTGGCATATGACTGAGTGTGGCCATTCATATATAAGGCATGTTTGCCAGGAATTGTAAGAAAGAGGATATTTCTAGCTTCTGTGGGAGTCATTTTAAAATAAGTTCCCTTTCTTGAAAGTGAAGCACGAAGTCTTTGTTGGATCAGCATGTGCCCATCTGTCTCGAGAGCAGATAGCCTTAGGGTGAGGCCAACACTGGGAAAGCACAATGAGAAGAAAGGCAACACATTTTTGGAGATGTTTTAAGAGGTCTACAGAACAAATTTTTAGTCGTATGAAGTAGGAGATTTCTCACGCTGTTGAAGTCACTTTGATTTGGATTTTTCTATTACCTGAATCTAAAATGCTAGATAACAGCCAGGGCCTACTTCTGCTGATAGGAATCAAGAAGTTTTTCGGATACAGTATCCAATCAGGAATCTCATTTCTTTGGGAGATGAATCACTGGCAAACTTTACACAATATGATTCTATTTAGATATTTCCATATCATTTGATTTACACTGGGGAACCATGTTTGTTCTATAATCCACCACAACCAATCTTTGCTTACCACTCTGGTCTAGGGTATATTTGTCATTCATTCATTCATTCATTCATTCATTCTCTACTCTGAGTAGTTTGTTTACCAACTTAAATGATTCCTGCTTTGCTATAGTTTTCTGATTCAGTGTATAGAAGGTATTTGCAGGGTATGAGAAACTTTTCCTTTCTAAGTTATTTGATTTGATGTGGAGATTTTAATTTTTAAAAAAATACATGTTTTATTGAATAGATTCTTCATTTACATTTCAAATGCTAAAACCTTTCCCCCAAAGCCCCCAACCCCTTCTCCCACCCCCTGCCTCCAAGTATATACCCCTACACCCGACCCACTCCCACCTCCTCCCCCCTCAATTTCCCTTTGTTGGGGCATCTATTGAGCCTTTACTTGACCAAGGACCTCTCCTTCCACTGATGCCCAAAAAGGCATTCCTTTGCCACACTTTTGGCTGGAACCATGTGCACCCCTTGGCTGATGGTTTAGTCCCCGGGAGTCCTGGGGTGTCTGGGCGGCAGACATGTTGTTCTTCCCATTGCGCTGCAAACCCCTTCAGCTCCTCCATTGGGGACCCAACGCTCAGTCCAATGGTTTGCTGTGAGCATCTGCCTCTGCATCTGTAAGGCTCTGGCAGGGCCCCTCTGGAGACAGCCATAACAGGCTCCTCTCGGTATGCACTTCTTGTCATTAATAATAGTGTCGAGATTTGGGAGATTTTAATTGTATTTATTTATTTGTGTGCATGGTTGTGAACACACATGAACACACATTCATGCCATGGGAAACATGGAGGCAAGTGGCAGCCATGATATGCTGAGAACTGTCTCTGCTTTTTCTAACTTCAAAACACATAGAAAGGTTGAGCTGGTTTAGCCTAAGTGTTTCTGCCTACAGTCTCATTGCATCCCGATTCATTTTCCTTAAGGTATTGTACTTTCTAAGCATTATAGCATGGGCCTGACCTTGCTTCATTCACACTAATAGAACTTAATAATTCAGATTCCAGGAATATTGATTAAACAATATGCAGTTCTATCCCTGGGCACATGGCTTCTTCTCTATGCCTTTTCTGACCCTTTTTTTTCTCTGCCTGCTTCAGTCCCAACTACTGCTCTGATATAACCTTGGCTGTTGTCATCTCCAGAGGGTCTTCTCTGATCACTCCAGATAATTCTGCATCCTTAGTAATTCGGAACACCATTACATCCTAGCACTTATAAGATAAATTGAACCAGACAAAGCAACAAGGTGCCTGTGCACTATCTCTTCTAAAGACTCTGAAGAACAAACGGCTCTTAAACATGTTTTTACTGTGTGTCCTAATACTTCTTTCCCAGTTGATTGAGTTAGGAGTGAGGACAGATGGTCCAAAGGCAGCCATGATATGCTGGAAAACTTAGGCTAGACTAGCCCAGACTTTGTATGTATTTTGAAGTTACAAATGCAGAGACAAATTAGAAACAACAGTGAATTCTAAAAGCCCATTGTGGAGACACAGTTACAATTGGTTCCTGTCAGTTTAAATCTTTAGCATCTCCCAAAGTACTATATGCTAAGGGCCTGTTGACCAGACCATAATGTTGTAACAGGTGATGGGATCTTGGTTAATGGATCAATCAGGAAATTGCTTGGCACATCTGTGTGAAGACCTTTGAGGGATTCCCCTAGAAGGCATTGTCAAACAAAGCAAACCTCCAAAAGCTGGGCTCGGCAACACTGGAGAAGAAGATACAAAAGGATCTCAAAAACTATGGTGAAATATGATTGAGGAGACACCTGCTGGCCTCCAAATACATATATGCACACAAAAGCAAATACACATGAATACAGACCCAGACACACAACAAAAGGAATCTTTAACCAAAAAGGCAAAATGACTAACAAGAGGATAGCTTATAAATCATGGATACGTTGGATGGAAAGTTGGCTCACACTGCCTGTGGGACAGGCAGAGGCAGTGGAAGATTCCATTGTTCTACTTGTTAATGGTTCAAACTGTAGAATTTAGAAGGGTTTTGCATCTAATATTTCTCAGACTGCCATTGGCTGTGAGCAACACAGACATTGGAAAGTGACACGTTGGCAAAGGGACTGCTATTTACCTTTTATAAATTAATTGAGCAAGAACCAGTCATCATCCGTCAAGATTAGCACACCACTACTACCTGTGATGAAAAACACACAAAGAAATAAAATTCTTGTTCTCAGAAACCTGTCTTCAGCATCAATTCTTTTTGAGGCTTCATTAGTACTCTGCTTTCTGAGTGTCAACAAGTATTTTGAAGGTAATTTAATTACCTTGCACCTTGCTCATCATAATGGCACCCTAAAATGGAGCTTTAAAAAAAAAGCCACAAGTTCTAGCTTGATGGTCCCAGTTAATCTAGTAAAGGCGGTGAAGTATTATCAACAGCAGACTTCATTTTTTTTGACTGCTTCAGCCACAATAAAGAGATTATGAAAATTCTAAATGCCTTGCAACTTAAAGCATATAAACTCTATTTTTCAAACTATATGAATAGCTGGAAGAAGCAGCTGAAAGCAAAGGCAAGCAGGGAATTGTAGAATAAAACTTTCATAAAGTCTCCACGATGTCTAGCGAGGAAGTCTCAGGGCTGACTGTTCAGATGATTTAAAACCTTAAACACCATTTTGTTGACACATAATTCTTTTATATATTTTCAGTATATAAATTGTAAGCTCCTCTAAAGGAAACACAGTTTTTCACAGCAAAAACAAAGGAGAAAAAAAAAGCATCCAGCTCTTATTATATTTTAAGCACTAGATAACTTTGCAAGCAAGTATCTGAGTTTAGGGAATTGTGTAGGTCAGCACTCTGTAATGCATGCAGCAGAAGGATGGCTAGACGGCCTTTCTATTGACACATAACCAACCGTTTTCAGGTTTAATATTTTTTTCTTGTGGTTGCTAATGTGCCTCGAAAATATGGAAATGTGAAAACCAATAGATTCCATGGCTATAAATTGGATGGTGCAGACAAGCCTTGCATTTCTTCCTTTGGGCCTTTGGAAAGCCTGAACAACAGCCAATGGATCTTTGGTTCTTTGGAGGAAGCAGGTCTGATTCATGGCCTTATTTTCACTAACGTAATAGCTGGATGGAAGTGAGGCCTTTCCCTTCATTAAATTAAGGAAAGAACTGGTGCTCAATATGCATGTATTGGATGTGTATTGAATACAGAAATGAAATATGAAAGAAGTACTGAGGGATAGATGGGTAGGTGTGGATGGGATTGAGGCTGCAGGGTTTTTATAGACTTCCTGAGGTGTATATTGGAGACACATCTTGACTATTTCCTTGGTGCTTTGGATCATGAGAAGAGAATAATTAGTCTCTCCTGAGATTACATAAGGTGCTTTGATAAATCAGTTCATCTTATATATTTGTCCACACATTGAACAAATAGTTGCTGAGATGATGGCTGTTGGTATAAGGGACTATGATAATTTGTCTTAAATGTCAACCTGAACATATATACATACATGCTTACATATACATATGCATGCATGCACGCATGCACTCACACACAAACACACACACACAACACACACACACACAGAAGTACTATAGAACTTTGATCAATGGAGGCATCAATCAGTGAGCAAGTAAGTTGCTATCTTGAAGCATATTGTATTCTAGAGGAGAAAGACAATAAACAAAGAAACGCATGGTTATTTAATTTGTTTTCTATTAGCCCTAAACCCTGTGAAGAACACTAGAACATGGAAAATGGCAAAGAGGGATGGAAATTATGATTTTAGACAGGGCCAAGGAGAGCAGGGATAAGATTGGAGTGTTAGAAGGATCTGTGAAGGATCTGTCAGAATCACCAAAGACCTGATGCAGATGGTCCACACAGGGATCATGAGCTCTACCTCAGTGACAACAAGTGGTCAGCTTGAGGACAGTGGGAAAATAACAGGAAGCTAGAATGTATAGGATCCAGGAGGCCGAGGTATCACCTTGGATGTTATATGATGTGTTCTGTGAAATCAACATAATAGGTAGCCAGACATTATTTTCTAGCTAGAAGGTATAAGCTGGAGAATGAAGAGTCTACACCATATGCCTCAAACACAGCTCATCTTATCAACCTCTGCCTTACAGCAACAATTTTTCAATCAGTCCAACAAATGCTACATACAAGGGAAGTCAGGAATTTTTCCTCCACCATATAAATCTACCAAAGATTTATCAACTCTAATTATGAACCTTAAACACAAATTGATACCTTCCCATCAATAAAGGTTTGTCTCCATGCAATTAAGGAAAGCACTAGGATCAATCCATTAACCACCCCAGTTCTCAGAAATTCAAGGTGGGACAATTTGAATTAGCATTGAGACCCTAGGCTGGTCACTGCATCTGACTTGAAAAGAGTTTTTCAGATGTAATTTAATGAAGCATACACTGAATGATGAGTCCAATTTTGAAAGCAGTAATGTTACCGACTTCAACAACATGCATTGCAATCTCTAATGAAGTGTTACCAAGTTTTTTCATGACAAAGATATAATTATAATGAAATCATAAGTTTAAGAACGATTATATTTTGTAAAATTTCTCAAAGTGAGACATTTTCAATGGCATGAATTCTTGTGTTTGTCATGACTGGCCATGACTATGACTTCAAATTTTCCTTTGGCAGAGGGTGTAGTTAATGGCAGGGCATGCACAGAGCCCAGGTTGCCCATGTTGCCTGGCGTGACGTCACTGCAGCCTTCGTCCTTAACTTATCACATGCATCCTTGGTAGTGTGTATGCCATCACAGCAACTGATGCCAAGAAACACCTCCTGCCACACTGTGGCTCAGATTTCTGCTATGAATTTAGTATTTTGCTGTACAGATAGAAATTTCTGCTCTTATAGAAATATGATAGCTTAATTAAGAAACACAAAGACTTCTCTATTTTCCTACTGTCACTCCTCAGCATGTAACTATCATATCAGTAGATCTTTGGATTCTATTGTGTTAGAGATTTGATTTCAAAAATTGCTATTTGGATTGATTTCTTGAATTTCAGAAGAGACTGTTAGAAGAATTTCAGCTTGGGACAAGGACAGAACTCCCAGCAATTTCTAAGATGGCCCTAAATATCCATCTGCCACTTTTTTTTATATTAACCATTTGTGTGAAGAAGCATTGTTAGCATGATTTTAAAAACCAATTGTGGATCAGCTCTGAAAAACACTGAAGATCTCTGTATCTTATAATAATAAATATCCAGCATAGATTTAATTCTCATTTATACTCGTTCATAATTTTCTCCCCAGCAATCTGTCCTCACCTGGGATTCTTCCCTCTCGCTTCAGGGAATCTGAGTATCACAACTGACTTTACAAGGTGTCTATCCCATTATAACCTTGGAGCCCTTGATTTGCTGAGGACATAGTGAAAAGTACCACTTTATCATAGTAGAGTCATATCTTAGCCAACTACGTTAGCACTGACACCATTTCCAACAAGGTTACATCCCTCATGCTGAACATGTACCTACATAATAGAACATATGATTTCCAAGCATAGCTCCTGCATTTGATCCTGAATATGGCGTCTTGATTTTTAATGAAAGGGGGCAGGGAGTTATGTGTAGAGACATACATGCAAATGAGGAGAGCCCTGTGTGGAAATTAGAAGCATTCATCTACTAGACAAGATGTTACCAGAAACAAGGAGTATGGCCTGGAACATGTCTTCTCCTAAAACCTTCGGGGAGAAAAGGACTCCAGACTCAAGATTGTGAGAAAATAAATTTCTGTTGTTTGAACCAACACTCAGAACTATCTTTCATTCTTCCTTGACCTTGTCTTTCCAATCTTTAACCACTTCATGTCTGTCTTAATACTAAAAATGTATACATGTGTGTTTAGGTGTCTTTGTACTTTTATTGAAACCCTTTTCAGCCTCTTCTATTGTGTGGTATTCTCTTGTGTCTCTTCCTGAATTTTGCCAATTCATTTTGCATACATTTCTCCATTTTGCTTCTACACGACTCTCCTAAAATAGGATTTGGATTGTTTTCCCATATCTGATTGAAAGCCTCCATCAACTCTAGGTGCATAGCTCTTGAGATCATCATAAGCCAGATCCAACCTTACTTTCCACCTTGATGTCTACTTTGCTTATCTATTTTGTGCCTTCTAACTGCACCAAGATCCTCTATTTTTAAAAAATGGACTATATGATCCATTCATCTGTCATGCTTCTGACTTTCTGACTGATCTGTTCAGTATAATGGACCTTAGATCACCTCTTCTTCAAAGCCTTTCCAAATTATGCCCTGCCTCTATCCAATAATGTGCATTTTTTCCAAGGCAAGTTCAAATTGGAGTATATGACAAGGGCAGAGGGGAAGCTTAGTATTTGTCCATAATTTTGAAGTAATAAAAAGACCAAAAGGAAAGGAATAAGAGTGGCCTCAGAAGAGGGAAGATATGGGTTTAAAACTACAGTGACAAAGGGGCGAATAGAGTTGGGAGGAGATTGGTGTTGGTCTCTGTTGCAGAACCATCTTTGCAGCCTCTTGAATGACTACTGTTAGTTTAAATTCTTCATTACTTTCGTGCATTGTCTCATGGTCAAGGATCTTAACAAAACTCCAGCTAAATATTGTGTGCAAGGTCAGTTCCAATATCCAAAATACACTGATACGTTTGAATACAATAAATACCGATGAAAATAGTGCTGAAACAAAAGCTGAAACAAAGCATTTGCTAGGTTTTTTTTTCTAAGACTGTATGCAATGCAATCTTTACTACCAGATGCTCAGAAAAGAAAGAAAATTGTAATTCCAACTGGTCAGTGGTCAGAAGGTAGAATTCAAAACATTCTACCACATGGATAAACAAGAAAATAATTAGAAATCAAAATGTTAGAGAATTCTGCAGTGAGCATGGATGTAATCCACAGGATAAACAAGACTTGGTTGACATTTGACTGAATAAATTAAAACCCAAAGTAATTTGAATAAAAATTCAAGACATGTATCAGAGAAGTTCAGGGTAGGAGACAAAAGATGAAATCTACCTTTGCCATTCAAGCTCTATCGGAGTAGGCCGGCGTGGGAAGAAAGGTCAAAGTGCTTCTCTTTTTATAGCATGGCCCTTGAACAGTGAGAGCTGAACTTGGTTGTTTCGAGGCTATAACTTGACTCTTGAAAAACCCATTAAGCTAAAATGTGTACATTCAAGACAGTGTGTGAGTGAAATTACCATACTGACAGCAAATAAAAAGTCAATCCAAACCATCTACCTTGTCTCAAGTTTCCTTGAAGTAAGATTAATAATAACAAACCAAAGACATTCTCCTAGCCTTTCAATACATTCTGTTAAAAAGCACCAATAATTATATACACAGCTATGGTGCTGGATTTTTTGACTGTCACGTTTGTGGTCATGAAAGCACATGCAGCCATGCATGTGGGCACACACAAACATGTGTACACATATGCACACATGCAGTGGGTTTTGCTGGGTAAAATGGATTTTATTCTCATCAGGTTTATAGGACTGACTCCATTGTTGGTCCTTTTTTGCCCTGTGGGAAATGTTTTCTACAACATGATGCTTTCGTGAGCCATTTGGGGAAGTTGGGTTTTCAAAGTCCATCTTTAGACAAAATTCTGGTCACCCACAAAGCTGATTTCCACATATAAAATACTTACTGCATTGTATAATATATGTCTGCTTCCAGGAGGCAAAAAAACCCTCCATAAGCTGATGGTTACATCACTGAGGTAACCACAGGCTTGAGATTCCAGCTTACCAAGAATCCTCTCAATCATGTAACAATAGCAGCATGGAGAGAAATTCTGGTGGGAGAAAATACAGGATAGAAGGTTCATCCTAGGATCCAGGGATGGACCCACAACTCAGTGATAATACAGAGTGAATAAGTCCATTGCCTAATGCATCAAATCCATCAAGAAAAATAATTATACCCATATCAATTATCAGTCTATTAGAAATAAAGACCCAGTAGAAGGACACCATCCAAAGGTGATTGTCTAGTGCTTTCAAAATAAATGTCTTATCTCTGCCTTGGCATTTTCTGTGCCATCAAAAGGCCATTATCCTATGACAGTTCCATTTCACAGACATTAACATTAGATACCGGTTCTTTCTAAAGGCCCCTTTACAATGCTTTGTCTCATATGGTGGGTTTGCCAAATGTTCTTCACATTTCATTAATAAATTGACCCACACAAATCCCATAGGATTCTAGGGAAATTAAGTTTCATTCTATCTTCTTCTTCTATTCTAATTAATACTCTTAACAATGAAAAGATGCTATCAATGGATCAATCAAGTCTAGTAAATTAAGCAGCACTGTTTAAATGAAGTGATGTTAAATGGAGAGAGTATCTCAGTAATGGAGCTATGTGACACAGGAAGCAGCATTCAATAACTGTTATGCCAAGGACTTTATATTTCTTTTTTAGTTGTTTGTTTCTGCATATAAAATAATCCCATAAGTATTATTTTTTTCATGTTAAAACTGAGGGAATGAAGACTTAAGTTTGCTAAGTGAATTCAGTTAAGTCTTTTTGGACTTAAACACTTTGGCATATAAGCATCCTGTTTTACTGAATTGCACAGGTTATTTTCTAGAACGACTCAAGCACCATCCTCTGGCATGCAATATATGGCAGCTGTGCCTCAGTTTTCTGTTAGTTAACGTTAAAATAGTAGATTGTCCACAGAGCTACTTCAGATATCTAACCCTCTAAAGTATGTCAAAAGTCCATGTAGACTGGAAAATATATCTTTAGGCTATGACTAAATTGAATGGCAGAAAAAAAAAAAAGAAAATGTCTCATTAGTTTTCCATGCTTACAGATAACAAAGACAGGCCAAGAAAGTAGGTCCAACCCACTGATTTCTAGCAAGTAGTCAAAGGCTTTCAAAGTAAGGGAAGAAATCTGATGTAAGAATAGAACACTTACATGGCAATGGTGGTATACACCTTTAATCCCAACATTCAGAAGACAGAAACAGTCCAATCTCTGATATAGACAAGTCTGATCTACAGAGTGAGTTTCAGGATGGCCAAGGCTATACATCATGTCTTGAAAAGGCTAAGAAAGAACACTTTAGCAGATTGAGGTTGTTCTCATCTTGTTGCAGAACTCATGATAGAGACACTAGAGGATGGCTGCAAATTAGAGGCTAGGCTGGTCTACATAGAGAGGTCAAGGTCAACCAATGCACTTACCAAAACCTGTCTTGAGATAACAATGAACTATAATTGAATGAGTGCTGTTGTACAGCCATGAAGAGGAGAAAGAAAAGGAGAATGCTCAACTCCTATACACCTTACTTACTTGGTTCCTCCTTAGGCAAAAGCCTGAAATATCAAAATGGTTCCTCCTAGGGAGAAGTCAGCCACACACACCAATGTTAGTGCCTCTCGTTTTAATGTGCTTCATCAGCTCCTCAGACTGTGGTGATCACCCAGTGGGCAATACAAACCCCCTGAATGTTAAATATCTCCACTACTTTGCTCAAAGGCTGTAACAATATTATTTCTTTTTGTTATTATAATATTAAAATACAAGATCCATTTCTCAATGTATTTTAATTAATCTTTGAACACCAATCTCTTTGTAGAAAGATCTAACATATATACTTTCCATTGTGATTTGGCAAAATACCACATTGTGTTTCTGAAAACTTGATTTATACATAGAACTGGGAATTCATGTGTTTCATAGGCTGAAGACTCCTGTGCAGCACTGCACCTATGGTGCAGGACACACAGTAGAAAGATGGAGTGTGGAAGGCAGACAATCATATCTAAACAAGATCTATAAGAAATCAGCCTAATTTCCCCAATGTCAGAGATAAGCCCAAAGAAAAGTGTCTGATAGAGCAATGGATCTTTATATGGAGAAGAACACACAGCAAAACAAAAAAGGGCAGGAGGGAGAGAAGTTCAGAGCAGGAAGAAGAAGTATTCGATTACACTTTAATTCCAAACCCTTTATTCCTAGCTACGTCTTCACATAGAGCTTTATACAAATGATTCTGAAGGAAAACTAAACCATCAAATTGCATTAAAACTCTAAACTGACAATTGAAGACAATGATATTCAGAGTGAAAGTTGCATCTCAGTCCTCTTAACCATCCGTTATGTCCTGACATTCTAGGGGTCTCAGAAGAGTGAATGACAAACACTGCTCCATATGTGCAGATAAAGCTACCTGCAGCAAGGGTAAGTGACAACTGAAGCACTCTGGCTCCCAGTGATTAATAGCAACACACTGGAGCGTCTCTGTAGTGACCTACATGATGAATAAAGTCACACACACACATGCTCATATATATATATATATATATATATATATATATATACACACACACACACATAATATACTCATGCACATATACACACACACTTATGCACATACACATGCATAAACATGTACACACACATAGACGCAAACATGCATATGCATGCATACAGACATGCACGCACTCATTCATATGCACACACACACACAGAGAGACATATGGACATGTGCATGTACCAACACAAATCCGTAGGCTCCTTTGAATGGCTGACCCAGAGAGACTGCACTGTCTTCTCCCTCCTGAGGGACCTGCTCCCTGTTCCCTCATCATGCAAGTTTATCTGCTAGTTTTGCCCACATTTCTGGATTATCTCCTGTGAATTTCCCAAACCAGAATCTAACACACTCTCTTTCCTTCGCTTTTCCACTCGATCAGGGGACAATTACTGAACTAATCCACATTAACTATAATATAATTTTTTTAATTAACTTCCCAAGACACCTTAGTTCCAAGCTAGATATAAATGAGCTTTCACTGCCTCTGGAACATCCACTCCCTCCAAGTGCAGAGGTATTTGGGAAGGGAAACTGTACAACCAGCTGCCAGGATAGACACTGTGCTGGGTTTTCTGCAACACACACACACACACACACACACACACACACACACACATCTCAAATATATATAATGTTTAGCAAACCCACAGACTGCTGAAAATTCAGACAGGGCAACACAGAGATTCAAAAGCAAAGGAATTTAAACCCTATCAATCAGTGAAAATAGGTTGGTTTGGGTTTATGTGTGGGTTTCTATTCTGATATCAGAGTCAATTAGATGTGTTTTGGGTTTGAAAACAGTAGCATTTGCCATTGCTAGGAATCTAGAAGCATTTTCTGTATACAGCATCTCTCTATCACATTTTATTGTAAATACTGAGTCGTGAAAGGGTAAATTCCCTCCTAGATCCACACTGGGAATTTGTGTTTGTACCTGGTACCAGAATTTCTACAATGACATGATAAGGAGATTTTCAGATTTAAATGCACCCTCAATCACTGTAAGAAATTATACCAAACAAGCTAAAATATAGTCAAATCCTTACGGGAAAAATGTTTTTAAAGAAAGTTGTGCTTTATTTAATGAGAGCAATGTTTTGCTACAAAGAGAATCATTTTTATGCTCCAACAACCAAATATTTTCTGTTCTATGCGTGTGTGACAAGAATGCACAATTTGGGGCAGTAAGTCAGAGTCAAGTCCCTAATATTCAGCATCGTTCTTTATCCTAACACCGCGCCCTTTCTTAATCACCCTGTATGTAGCTGCTCATATAAATTCTGAAACTGAAAAGGGAAGGAGGAAATCTAACAGAAAATTTCTTGCCAGATGGAGAAAATTGAAACATTACCCTTGTTTCTTTGCCAGCATAGATCCATTTTGACAAGCTGGAAATGATTTATGGGGAAAAAAGCATATTTACACTGGCAGAGATGTTATTAATTGCCATACAATGTTCACGTTTTTGCATTGCTGTGTATATGATTTCTTATGAGGCTTACATATACAGTCCAAATATGTGGCTTTTCTGCATGCTGATTATTGTATGACACACAAACTTACAATACATGATGCCGGCCATAAATTTCATTTAAACCTTCAGTGACAATTCTGCAGTGAAGACAAGACAAAACAAAAAAAACCTGCAAACAGAGCAGAGAAAACAGGTCTTTATGTGTGTCTGTGCACACACAGGCACACACACTTGATTGCAGGCAGCTATAAAGGATTGTGTACAGTGTATGGGAGTCGATGAATAATATAACACTCTCAATGCATAAAATATTACTTTTATTATATGAAACCACAGCTAAAGAAGATCTCAAGTGTTGGAAAACAAAAAAAAAATATTAAAGCAATATATAATTTCCAAATCAGAGGATTTTGCATCATAAAACTCTCCCAGACTTGCTAACATCTACAGGAGAAGTTTGAAAGTATTCTGTTTAGGGAGTTTATTTTAAATCGTTCTGAAACTGATAATACCTTTGGAGGAGAAATTTCCCTCGCATACATGTGTAGTTGTAGGAAAAAGAAAAATTAGGCTATTTAGTGAAAATAAAAGCAATTGCAGTAATGACAGGGAAATTAATCACATGTACTGACCATTAGCTGTCTACCTGCTTATTGCTCTTACAATACTGTCAGCTCCTCACGCTAATGTAGATGGATATATTTATTACTACCTGCAATTTCAGATTTTAATCTCATATTAGAAAGATGTTCTCATATAACAGCTACTTTGTCTGGGAATCATTTATAATGCATCTGTGTCCACCGAGGACATTCTAAGAAAGCCTTATTTCTACGTGTGGAAATTAATTTTGAAGGTCTCAATTTCAAACAGTCGTATCAGCATTCCTACACGCATTTGTACATGGCTGCTCCCTTAGGTTTAATGCCTTTAGTAGCACAGTCTCTCTGCAATTAGTTTAACGCTCCTTAAATGTAAATCAGATGTAAGTCTCTATAAACACTCGCTCTCCGTAGTGTTGTGCAGTGCATTTCCATTGTATTGGGTTACTTTGGGAGGCAAATGATTGTAAATATGAAACAAAAGCATGGGCGTGTGCCAATACTGTAATTTAGCTGTTTGCAATTTACCCAACTCCATCTTGGCTGGGGGGAAATGGGTTCAATGTGTTCATTTGAAATTAGGTCATAAATAAGGATTTGCTGTGGATGATTAATGAGGATAGTCCAGCTTACATCAGATGTATCCCCTGAGGTCAACCTGTCCCACTGGGAAGTTGGGCATTTGCCCAGGGACCCTCTTGTGGGTGGTCTTTTGTGTTACAGAGACAGAACATGCAATGGCACACCAGAACTGTCCCACTGCCAAGCACTGCGTTCAAGATACCGCTGTCACATCCTCTTGCCTTTAAAGTCCCGTGGGTTCCAAACCTTCCTTGGCTTTATAGGTTCACAGATCTGCACATATTGTCAAGGGGAGAAGAAACTGTTATTAGGATGTAGTCTGTATCCAACACCACGCGAAATGTCACAGGAGGGCAAAGATCATAACAAGACACGTTGTTTCTGTTATTTTTTTAGTGAGTTAATAATTTCAAATGTGTTTAAAACATGGACACAAATCAAGAATACATTTGCTATGGCAAGGTCTTTTTAACCAAGAGTTACAAGACAGGCTTTGAAATGGCTGCAAATACATACATCTCTGTTCAAATGACTTAATTATGACGCTCATGTCAGAGAATATGCTCCTCTCCATCTCCCGGCTATCTAAGTATTGATAAGTGGTTGGCACTCAACAGTTATCTGCTGGACTCAGCTTCTGAAATGAAGCATTTTTTACTCAGATGTCCATCCAGCTCCTGAGCCAACAGAAACATAAAACCTGACCGCTTAAGATCAGTTAAACAGGCACATTATTCTCAGGAATAAGCACCATGTCTCCAACTACAGCAATCATTGGTGCAGAAACGTATCCAAAGGCCCAGAGCGTGGGCCAAGTACATAGTGTGTTGCGGCTGCCATCTTGACAGGGAGCAACAACAGCCACCAGGGATAGGAAACCATGCATGCTTCAGTATTTTGCAATAAACTGTGGAAGAGAACACGTGAGAGGCGTTTTACCATTGTGTTTGGGTCCCTGGCCAACAGGCAAGTACCTCCCCTAAGGAACAATAATTCCATTATTGGCAAGAATTACTGAAGGGAGATGCAGAACGCCTTCACTCTGTGTGTAGACACTGAGTAGCAGACATGAGACCCTGGCTTGCCATCGAGGTGGAGGAGCTCCTGCTGACTGATGGTAGTGGTTGAAAATGGAGAGCCCAGATACACAAGGGGAAGTGATCCCTGTGAACAGTGGCAGCCAGAGCCTCCCACAGTGTGGCATTGGGTTTTTTGTTGTTGTTGTAATTTGTTACCAAGTACCTTCTCTCTATGTCTTAAGCCTAGTTTGAAAATGCTCCACAGCTATGTTCTAAAATCCCTGTTATCCTATCACACATGTTCTCCGCTTCAATTCAACTGAATTGGTTCCTATCACCTTTAACTAAGAACTATGGCCAGCCCAAGAACTAATTCAAATGCCCATGGACAGGGTTGTGAATTGTAGATTGTGGCTTTTTACACATTTTCCCACTCATTTCCCCCTTTCATCTAAGACATTTGTATACACTTCAAGTATACCAGTGTACTAAAAATATAAACAAATCAAACATCTACTGATAATGAATCATAAATAAATTTCTTTCAAAAGAACTGTTGAATACATATGCAGTTTTACCATCTATTAAAGATAAAAGACAAACGCATGCCAATGAGACAGATGTGCTTGTTTGTCTAAAACAGTGGTTCTCAATCTTTCTAATGCTGTGACCCTTTAATACAGTTCCTCATGATTTGATGACCCCCCCAACCATAAATTATTTTGATTGCTATTTTATATGCATAATTTTGCTACAGTACTGAATTGTAAAGAAATTATCTGTTTTCTGGTGGTCTTAGGTGACCTGTGGGAAAGGGTCATGAGCCCTAAAGGGTCTAACACAATACAATTTGAAGATATACTAACTTGATTCATGCTTAGGAATAATGGCAGGGTGTTATTAGAAGTCTTTGTTTTCCATAATTAAACTGTTATGTTCCTGTAAGATCAGAGAAGTTTGTGTGGAGAGTAAAATCTTTGCAATTCATAGTGTACAATAGTTTGAATTCTAAGTTTAGGTTAGCTGGCATGACACCATGCTCTGTGCAAAATGAATGTTCTGTGTTCAGAACCAAGGACTCAGTGAAACTGCAATGGAGTATAGGCCAGCACTGCCAGAAACATTTTGACTTCTTTAGACATTTGATTTTTAAATCAATTTCTGATGTGGTACATATAGCAGCTTCTTGCTAATGCCAAATTTTCAGAAACCCCATATTCATGGCTCCAGATGGGGCTGTAACCCAGTTTACCGTGCTTGGGTCTGGATCATCCAAATCAGAAATCCTGACCTTTGACACTACTTGTTCTCAAGTCCTACAAACAGTGGCAAGGTTCTCAGAGAATGGTAGAAGTTCACTTACACAATGGATGTACAGCACACCGCAGCTGGTCTACTGCTACTGGCTGTTGTTAATGAGGGGGACTAACAAGAAAAACTTCAAGACCCTGAGGCAGTACTTTTATCCTGTGCATATTACATGTCTCACTAATACACCTCTTCACCAATTGAAATTTTTTGCTCATATTTCAACAGCTTGTTTGATAGGCCCCATCTAAGGGAGGGTTTTAGGGAATGGCTGTATACACACAGGAATCTATTTATCTCATGTTTGGTTTTACATGGAACTAGAAAAGAGACATTGACCTCTGCCGTCTACCTACCTACGTCCTCATACCTCACAATCATGCCGAGGACTAGGATGAGAGAAGAAATGTATTTCCTATGTATACCCTCAATGTTGTGCATAACATATTAAATATATGCTAACTGATTGATAGCTGGTATTTAATTTGATTACTAGAGCCATCTGGGCCACTGAAGTCATATAGTTTGTACCCAACCATCTGGAACTCCCTTTGACCTCAGTCTGGTTCCTATTAGCTGGCACCAGTGGCACAAACCACAAAGTCATCCAGAGATGAGATGCGATGGCTTCTAATGATCTCCCTGACTCAAGGGGAGAGAACTCAGTTCAGCATCCTCCTCCGAACTCCTCTGCTATGTGGTTCAAATGCAGGGACTCCCAGGCAGGGCTACCCAGGCATCACAGTGATTTTCCTAAGGAGTTTCAAGACGTTGCTCCTGGTATCCTGGTAGGCTGGGAGACTTGCTCTCCCAAGTTTCTCAAGAAATAGTGAAAGGGTGAGAGAGACTTCATTCTTTTCTCCTTTAGGTGAACACTGCCCCATATCCTCTCAGCATCAGTTTTATTACTGTTCAAGTTTCCAAAGGTGCTTGTGAATAAATGATTGAAGGACTCCCTACTGTCCTAGGTATGATAAATCTAACTTCCTTTATTATCTAGTAAGACATGTGGTATATTTTTTTCCCTCCTTCAGTCTAAGACTTCTGGTTAGAGCCAATGCCAACTTCCTGATTTTGGCTTTTCTACATCAAATTGAAAATGGGTACACCAAACACCAAACTGTCCACATAAAGGCTGTTTCCAAGTCTAGTTCTCAGAAAAGTCTCTTGTATATTTTAAAGCAGAGAATTGGTCTTATATTTAAGTCATATATGTATTTCATGTTTCCCAAGCCTTCAAAATAATGATAGCAAAAAATCTTCCATCCGTCCAATTTAATGCCTTTAGTGTTAGGAGCCTTTAGTGGTAGGGGGTGAGAGACTTCTGTCAACACCACCACCACCACCAGCAGCAGCAGCAGCAGCAGCAGCACCAGCACCAGCACCAGCACCAGCAGCAGTAGCAACACCACCACCCACCACCACCACCACCACTACCACCACCACCAGAACCAGCATCACCAGCACCACCAACACGACCATTATCACCATCAACAACACCATTACTACCACTACCACCACCACTAGCAGCAGCAGCAGCAGCAGCAGCACCACCACCACCACCACCACCACCACCACCACCACCACCCCCATTGAATTGGTCTACCTCTTACATTTTCCTTACACTTATATTCCCATAAACCTCTAAGAGACAGACGGAGGAAAGAAACTATCCCATGTTCTTCAGATCTGAGCCCTGACAATGAGAACGCAATGAGGATGCGAAACATTAACAGTTTCTAGTCTTCTTTCTCAGTCTGAGTCAGCTATTCCTGTGTTCCGTTACCACAGCTGTCCTTTGGCCAAAGTGAGTTTCACCTTCCATTGTAATTGCAGTCTTCTTACCTCTTTTCCCATGAAAATGTATTATTATTGTCAATTTTAATTTCCTTCTCACCCAGTATATAAGCCAAATGAGTGAAGATTATGATAGACTGTACCAATGAACCATAATTGTCTCTCATACAAGTGTGCACTTTGAAAGCGTGATGCAGTTGGGACTACCACTAAGCATTTCGGTCTGAGAGCAGAGCATTTTCTCATCATGGGCGAGACCCTAGGCAACTCTCTTTAAAGATGTTTGAATACAAGAGTGCATAGGAATGCACATAAGCAAGAATACCTAAAAATTCTCTGCAGCAAGAATGTAGCTCTGTAAGGTCATTCACTCTCTACTGAGCCATCACTTGTGATAGTCACATGAAATCCCTAGGTGGGGCCAGTAGCTGAGGCCAAGCACAACTGAGCCACCGTAAAACAGTTTAATAGATAGTCTATTTGATTTCCTTTTATTGTTGTTGTTGCTGTTGTTGTTGTTTGTAAGGGGGGGGCTAAGATTGCTATTAGAGTTGGACTCAAATTCCTGGGTTCAAGTTATCATTCAGCCTATGCTCCTAAAGAGCAGAAACTACAGACATTCACCAATGAGCCTGGTTATGACAGATTTGGGGTTGTGAATGGTTTCTGAGACAGCAACAGATAAATGTTTCTGTGTCAGATATAAGTCTGTTTCATAAATGAATGCAGGAATCAACTGATTGAAAGTAGAGGCTCTTATCACCATTGGATGCCCTAATACTCATACCCAGAACATTTGAAGATAGTTTACCATGTGTTTGTTGTGACAACTTCATCTGGCCTTTGTGTGAATGCTCAGACCTCAAGGCACTAAGTTCCCAAGTCCTACTGTGTCACCTTGAAAGTGTATCAGAGTCTTACATTAAAAGTCAGTACAAAGAGAATCATTAAAAGGCTTTCACCTTCTAGTGCCAAGTCTGTCATTTTTAAGCAAGGTAGTCATAACCTGTGTGACTAAGGAGAGAAAATACTCCAGTTTTCTGGGACCTTTTCAATGTAATACCTTTTTCACAGAAAAGAAATTATCTTTGACTCTAGGCTTCTTATAAATGAGAAATAGTGTTTAACAGAGATATAGCAGGTTGTTGTCAAAACTAAACAAGACAGCACATGAGTTTAACAGGGCACTGCAGAATAATAGATATTGCTCGTTAATAGTACTGATTAATATCTTTTAAAAGAACAATGACATGGAAAGTAAATTACAACTTACTGTCTCCCTCCTACCCAGTCTCTCCACTAACTGCTGTGAGTCTAGAAGCAACCAGGCTCCAACGCTGGATATGCACTAGGTCCCTCATCCTGAAAGAAGTGGATTACTTATACATGCCTGTCACAACTCTGACCAGTAACTATAAATCAATAACATTCATATCCACCAGTTCACTTTCTCTTTTAACTGACTTTTGGCTTGTGTGGAAAGGAAAATTGTGGGATGTGGGGAGATGCCAAATCCTTTTTTACCAGAAAACAATTTTACTTTGATTTCATATAGTCATGAGACAAAATTTTTTATCACCTACTGAAACAATTCATTCATTAATATGAATAAGATTACTAGAACTAATTGCTTTTCCTATTTTTCAGAAGGGTAAGTTTGAAGTCTTTGGAAGTTGAAAAACTTTCGTAAAATCACTCATTAAGAGAGCAATAGATTCCAAACAGCTATCTAGCTTCTAATCTCTGTCCTAGCTTGGTGGCAGAACACTGTGCTCCTGTGCTTTAAAGCCCAAATTCAATGCCCAAAACTAAAATTTAATGTATAGCAAACAAACAAACCCAAAATCTCCTGCAAAGTACAACATTAACTTACCTTATTGTGGTCATTGTTTTTAAATTGTTACTGAGGATAAATAGATCAGACGGAAGTCTGGCCCACCAGTGCCCAGAAGTCTGAAGATGGAAGAGGTAGATTGCTGTAGGATGTGAGAAGGGGGTCAGTGACAGCAATAGGTAAAAGGCTGAGATGGAGAGAAAGGGGAGACACAAAGAATGCCAAAGTCAACCAAGATCATTCTCTAACTGTGAGACGTAGAACCAAAACAGAAAATTTTCATGTGTGGAGAGTGGATAGCAGACATTTGGACATTAGGTCATGAAAAGCAAGCTCAGAAAACAGGAATTCTCAGACAGCTACCAATTTGGAATAGTCTAAAAGTAGGAGGATGAGAGACTAGGAGGCTAATTTTTCTTTGTATTTTGCTGACAGGGCAGGCCAGCCTTCTCCATTTTCAACTAAAAGAAGCTGTGTTTTAGGTCCAATTCATGGGCAGAAACAGTAATGTCTTCCCATTATCCATTGATGGGTACTTTATACTCGTTTTACTGTTGCTTAATAAATAAATTAGAGCATAGCTAAACTTGTTCAACAGCCAGTCATTAGTGCAGTTAGATCTACTGTTGGAAAACTGAAGGGCTATTGACTCTGCTCAGTTTAATGAAGGAAAATGAGTCACAGGAGATCTGGGCAGGAATGATTCACCGCCCCACCAGCAGACTCCTCTCCATTGTAAACTTCTTTCCATCCCTCGCTGTCAGCAAGAAGCCAAAAGAATGCTGATGTTTCTTTGCTGAATGCTGAAGTTACTTACTTCAGACAGACTGAGACTGAGACTGAGAACAACAGGAAGCCCCAGGTAAGGGACACAAAAAGCTAGGAGGCAGTTATGAGCCTTGCAGAAATTGAATACACCATTGTTCTAGGAGGAGTCAAGAATCCATTGGATATGATGAAGGAATCTCATGAATACAAAGAGCTTTCTGATATTATAGGGATCAGAAGGGAAAGTTTTCAAAATAAGAACAACATCTACCAGATGTCAACCAGATACCCAAAATGCCACTCATTAGTCTCAAGTGGGTCCGTGGCTTATTGAAAAAATACACAAAACAATAATATATTGTTAATGTGTATAATAAGGAAATTTGCCACTTTTCAAAGAAAGTATTTTCCAATGTGTTAACACGGATCAGCTACAGCCATTGCTGGGATAACTCAGCTATGACTGTGGATGAAGTAGACTCTCTCCAACGAAGAAAGATGATGGTCTCCAGCATAATTCCCAACCACATTTTATTTTTAATTATATGTATTGGGGGTATACAGGTGTGAGTGTAGGTACCTATAGCATCTGGAAGAGGGCCTTGAATTTGGAGTTACAGGCAATTGTAAGCCATCGGACATGAATGCTAAGAATTGAACACAGGTCCTCTGCCAAAGCAATACATGTTGTTAACTAATGACCAAGCCATCTCTTCTGTCCTTATTTTATCTTTTAAAGATTCATTCATTTGGTGTGTGTGTGTGTGTGTGTGTGTGTGTGTGTGTGTGTGTTGCCTCTGAAGTTGTTTGTGAGGACCAAGACAGGGTGTCAAATCCCTTAGAGCTGGAGCTACAGACATTTGTGAGCTATATGAAATAGGTGCTTGGATCTAAACTCCAGTCCTCTGATAAAATATTATATGCTCTTAACCATTGAGCCGTCTTCCCAGCACCCCAAAGAGATCATTTTCATGACTTAACTAACATGATTGTAAAGGTTTTGCTATCACAAAATCTGTTGACATAGACTGACAGATTGGAAACTTGGGGGAAGAGTTATAGCTCAAGTGAAAAGAGCATCTGCACTTGAGTCGATGGTTTACCAGGAGAACTTTTTCTATCAAGGTTTGATGAAGCCTACCCACATGACCAAAGAGCATCTATTTTACTCAAAGTATTATTGATGCCATACAATAAACACATTACTAGAAACATCCAGAATCTTTGACTATATACTAGACAATATGGCTCTGGCAAGCCAACACATTAACATTGTTTGTTAACATTGTTTGCAAATTATGTAAACATTCCCTCAGTATTTGTTGTTAACTAGAAGGAGAAATAATTGCTGATAAATGGGAAATGAGATAGGGGCTTATGGGGGGTAAAGACTATATGTGGAGATGTTGTCAAACAGAAGGACCACTTATCCAGCTCAAGGACAGCAAGGGTTTGGTCTTCTTGCTTACCAGTTCATCCTCGGTGCCATGCTTGCAACTCTGACTGCTGTTTTATGAGTTTTTGTAAAATGTGTCCAATTTACAAGGGTATGGGTAAGACATTATGAAATTTGGATATATCCTAAAGGAATTGAGAAGTGGTTGGACAATGCTAAGCTAGAGACCAGTGGGTCAACTTGCATTCTCTGAAATTTTCTGGCTACAATACAAAAATGGGATAGCTGAGCAAAAAAAAAAAAAAAAAAAAAAAAAAAAAAAAAAAAAAAGGAGAGTGTGTGAGATTACTGTGGCAATGATAGAACTGTGATTGACAAATATTTAGAAGACACAATTAACAGATTGATCTATTTATTGGATGAACAAACTGAAATGTTAAGGAGGCAGGTCAATAAATGGAGAAGACGCACTGTAGTTGTTTTTAGTCTATAAAATGTCTGTCACCCTCTCTGTTGTGCAATGATGAAAATGAAGATGGTTTCTGCATTAACCAGCATCCTCTGCACAATGAAACTTCTCTGATGAGATTAGGAGCTATGAAACACAACAACTAGCTGGCCCATGTGCAGAGAATAAGTAACAGCCCAGTGCTCAGTCATAAATAGTGTCTGTGTATCACAATCCATGTCCTCGGGGCTCAAGGAACATTGTAGGATAAGAAGCAGAAAGACTGTAAGAGCCATAGGTCAAGAAGGACTTTAATGGGACAGTGCCTGCACACATGAAAGGCAGATTGCTCTTATGAACTCGCAACTGCTGTGGCTATTGCACAATACCTATATAAGATCAAGCCGAACACCATCCCAACATGAAGAGAGAATTTCTCACAAGTTCTAGATTAGGAACTACTGACAATTTATTGCTTTGCAAGGAGGGAGAGTCTGCCATGCTCCAGTGTATGGTCCTATATCAATGAGCATACAGGTAACCCTAATTAAATTCAGTGTGTTTAAATGAAGAAGAGGACCTGAAGGTGGGAAGAGGACAGGGTGAAAGCTGGAGGAGTGCACGTGGTCATGAGCAGCATACATTGTACGCATGTATACAGCACAAAAATGTTAATAAAATACACCTTATAAAAAGCAAACAGAAGGAGGGAGAGAGCAAAAGGGATGGATATGCCAATCTCAGTGTTGCAGGTGATTGGATCTAGGGTTCTTTTTCATGCTGTCAGTGTAAAAGAACAAGGAGAAATCTGCTGCTGCTTCCACTATCCCTGAACCCTTCCTGTTTGATTTAACATCTCATCAATCTAATCACAGGACAATCTATTCACCAATCATACACCAGGACAAAGTATTTTGACAATTGCTCAAGTATTAGAAACAATGAATTCATGAAATTCTTAGACAAATGGATGGAGCTGGAGAACATCATACTAAGTGAGGTAACCCAGTCTCAAAAGAATACCCATGGTATGCACTCACTGATAAGTAGATATTACCCTAGAATCTTGGAACACCAAAGACACAATCCACATACCAAATGATGTCCAACAAGAAGGAAAGAGTGGACCCTGGTTCTGGAAAGGCTCAATGCATCAGTGTAGAGGAATACCAGAACAGGGAAGTAGGAAGGGGTGGATGGGGAACAGGGGGAGGGAAAAGGGCATGTGAGACGTTTGGGGGGTGGGGAACCAGGAAAAGGGAAATGAAATGGAAATAAAGAATATATCCAATTTAAAAAAAGCGAGACGGATTACTCAGATACTGAAAAAGAAACTCCTGGACTTGCCTCCATTGTACAGTCACCTAAGGAATTGTCAAGGGGAGAATTGAAAGTAAGTAACCTGAGATTTATGAGTTAAATTTAGAACTGAATGTACATAAAATAGCCTAACTCCATTTTTCAGATATGGACCACAGGTCCAGAAGCAGTATGTGTGTGTGTGTGTGTGTGTGTGTGTGTGTGTGTGTGGTGTGAGATAATATATTAAATATGTTCAAGAGTGCATCTGAAGGCCACCACCATGAAAGGGTCGTGCTGAAGGAAGAAGCTCATGTTGCTTAGGACAAAGGATGAGGAGGAATGAAGGAGACACAGAAGCTGTGATGATACCCAAGCAGATGACAGAGAAGACATCAAAAGTAGTGGATGGCAATCAGCCTCAAGTGCTAAGAGGCTGAGGCAGGTAAGGGTAAGAACTGCCTACCAAAACTGATAATAAGATGATTGTGTCTACTTTTAAACACCAGCTTGGTGAGGTTAGGTTCCTTGGACCTGGGAAGTATTGGCGTAGAGACCAAATATATAGCCAAGGATATGAAATAGCTTGTGAATTCCTGTTTATTTATGGAAGAATTTAAATAATGCCTATCAATATTTGTCTCCTCTACCAGATGCTAAATTCCATGAAAGGAAGAATCACATATTTGTTTCTTTAAATTTTCATCAGGATAGAATTCATCTAACATTAAGACATGCTCATACACACACAGTATGATGTAACCACCATACTGGTCTAGTTTAAGAAACATTTTAATTACACCAAAAGAAAGTCTCCTACCTATCAGCCAGTCATTCCTCACTGCCTTTACCCCATCTCCTAGCCACAATTCTACTCTCTATGCTGGATACTTTATACAAATGCAGTTATTTGGGATGAGGTGTCTCCTATCTTATTGGCTCCCTACCGGTCAAGCGCATACCAGTGTGAACTACTTTGAGGCTGAATTTCTTTAACGAATCAGCCACAGTGAGTTCACATGTTCATCATGGATGTTTGGGTTGGTGTCACTTTTTAGCTGCTGTGGACAAATCTTAAGAAAACATTTGTGAACCTTCATTCACTTCTTTGGAGTATGACTTATGGGGAACATAGTAATTCTGTGTTTAATATTTTCAGGAAGAATGATGTTACTTTCATAGTAGTGGTACCACTCTACAATCCTACTGAAACTACGATAGTACAGAAGGTCCTGACATTTCCACACTATCACTAATACTTTCTGTCATTTTATTTTTAAAATTATAGGAATCCTAGCACATATCAGGTAGCAGCTCATTGAGGCTTAGATTTGCAGCCAACTAACAAATAATTATGTCTCCTATCTTTATACATGCTTGATTGACATTGATGTACTGTCTTCATTATGGTTTTATGGCTATGAAGAGACATCATGACTAAAGCAATTCTTATGAAGGACAACATTTAATTGGGGCTGGTTTACAGGTTCAGAGGTTCAGTCCATTATCATCATGGCAGGAGGTATGACTGCTTCCAGGCAGGCATGGAACTGTAGAAGGAGCCAAGAGTTCTGTATCTTGTTCCAAAAACAAACAGGAGAAGACTGGCTCACAGGCAGCTAGGATGAGGGTCTTAAAGCCCATCCTCATAGTAGCACACTTCCTCCAACTAGGCCACACCTACTCCATCAAGGCCACACCTCCTAATAAAGCCACTCCCTGGGCCAAGCATATTCAAACCATCACACATTCCTTCTTTGGAAATTATCTAGAAAAGTGTTTCTTTTGAGGGGAGTATTTTTTTGCTATTGAATTGTTAGAAATCTTTATATTTATAATTATACATATGATATAAAATATATATCTTACATATGACATACTTTACACATGCTGTCACACACAATATATATACACACACCAATATCACAATGTTTAGTGATGTTTAATCTTGATTGTCAACTTGGTTGGATATAGAGTCAATTTAAAGTCACACTTCTAGGTGGATTTCCTGTCAGGGTATTTCCAGGAATTATTAGCTGAGAACAAGGAGAGATTCTCCTTCAGAATGAGTAGCAGATGTGAAGAGATCCAATTGAGATGCAGGGCAACTTGTTTTTCCACACTGACTTCTTGCTGGTGATTTCCCAACTCTTTGCTGAAGACCAGAGCTCTCCAGAAATCATCTGGGCCTTGAGAACCAGACTCAGACTAATGCAGCATCAAGTCTCATATACTGAGTGGTTCTCAGCCTTTCCATTTTGCAGACAAACATTATTAGAAAACATAGAGTGTAAGCCAATTCAATAAATATCTTCTGTAATACAGTCTTGCTGATGGTTGTGCTCCTCTATGCATCTGACTAATATATCTGTCAATAAGTATCTCTTGAATGAGTGAAACAGAAAACATATAGACATGGTGAGTTTATGAAAGGTTTAAAACAACAAACTCTTTGTATACATTCGATATTAGTCCTCTGTTGGATGTGGGGTTGGTGAAGATTTTTTCCCACTTTGTTGGTTGCCGATTTATCCTTTTGACAGTGTCTTTTGCCTTACAGAAACTTTGTAGTTTTATGAGGTCCCATTTGTCTATTCTTGTTCTTAGAGTATAAGCAATTGGTGTTCTGTTCAGGAATTTTTCCCCTGAGCCGATGTCTTCAAGGGTCTTCCCCAGTTTCTTTTCTATTAGTTTTAGTGTGTCTGGTTTTATGTGGAGGTCCTTGATCCACTTGGAGTTGAGTTTAGTGCAAGGAGATAAGAGTGGATCAATTCTCATTCTTCTGCATGTTGACCTCCAGTTGAGCCAGCACCATCTGTTGAAAAGGCTGTCTTTTTTCCACTGAATGTTTTCAGCTCCTTTGTCGAAGATCAATTGGCCATAGATGTGTGGGTTCAATTCTGGGTCTTCAATCCTATTCCATTGATCCGCTTCCCTGTCACTGAACCAATACCATGCAGTTTTTAATACCACTGCTCTGTAATATTGCTTGAGGTCCGGGATATTGATTCCCCCAGAAGTTCTTTTGCTGTTGATGATAGTTTTAGCTATCCTGGGTTTTTTGTTATTCCAGATGAATTTGAGAATTGCTCTTTCTAACTCTATGAAGAACTGAGTTGGGATTTTGATGGGGATTGCATTGAATCTGTATATTGTTTTGGGCAAGATTGCCATTTTGACTATATTAGTCCTGCCAACCCACGAGCATGGAAGATTTTCCCATTTTCTGATGTCTTCTTCAATTTCCCTCTTCAGAGACCTGAAGTTTTTGTCATATAAATCTTTCACATGTTTGGTTAGCGTCACTCCAAGATGTCCCTCAACAGAGGAATGGATACAAAAAATGTGGTATATATACACAATGGAGTACTATTCAGCCATTATAAACAATGAATTCATGAAATTCTTAGAGAAATGGATGGAGCTGGAGAACATCATACTAAGCGAGGTGACCCAGTCTCAAAAGAATACCCATGGTATACAGTCACTGATAAGTGGATATTAGCCTAGAAGCTTGGAACACCAAAGACACAAATCACATATCAAGTGATGTCTTACAAGAAGAAAGGAGTGGACACTGGTGCTAGAATGGACCAAAACATCATTGTGGGAGAGTACAAGAACAGTAAGGTGGGAGGTGGTGGATGTGGGAGCAGGGGGAGGGAAAAGGACATGTGGGACCTTTGGGGGTGGGGAACCAGAAAAAGGGAAATGAATTGTAAATATAGAATATATACAACAAAAAAAACAACAAACTCAAATGCCTGGCCATAGTTGTATGTGTGTGTATATGTATATGTATATATATATATAATCATAGGAGGAGGAGTTCAAGTTTAAGGCCAGCTGGTTACATAGGAAGACCCTGTCTCAACACCACCACCACAACAAAATATCAAACACAGGAACATGAAAAAAAACTAAAAGTCTAAGTTATTACAATCTAATCATAACATGACTATGACTTATCCGAATGTCACAATATAGGAACTAGACTCAGTTGGGCCTCACTTATCTAATTTTCTAAGGACTTTTAAAAATATTTTTCTTAATAAACTTTTGGTCATGTACAATATAAAACAGTGAGTTTTGAGCATTACAGTACACATTAACTAATATAACACTACCTAAAAAAGAATAATAGCATTTGCCTGTTCCCAGGGAGTGTTTTCTGTCTATGCCAATAGAAGGATACAGCTGTGTTTATGTGATATTCCTATAACTCACGAGTACATGCATATCATTTTGTACTTTACAAAGTAAAGTAATGATCAACCATCATCTAACTTGATCCTCACTACACTGATATAAATCAAACTGGATGATACACCTTTTGTTTCTAAACAATGAGAAAGCTAAATCTCAGATAAACTGTGGCGTATCCAATACCACACAGCTAAGTATGGCACTCATAGAAAAGAACTTAATATGTGCTGATTAAACCAATTTCCATTTCCTCCTCGGACTGGATGAGTTTAAGTCATGACTCTGGCCAAATCCAGGCTGCAGCCCATGGCGTGTAAATGTCCACCAAGATGGAGTCATGTTTACTGATAGAACGTAAGCCTAGCATGTATGAGGCCCTTGGTTCAGTCCCTGGTACCAAAGAGACGGAAAATAAGGGAAAGTACCAGCATGATTTGAACCACAGTTTGAGGACATGGTCCACCCAAGGCAGTGACGTCATGGCAGTGACGCTAGCTCTAGTGGCAATGCAGAAGGCATCAGTCACTTGGCATCCAGTCACGACCCTGGGTAGACGGAAGCTGATGCTCAACTTTTCTCCTCTTTTGACCTTTTAATTCATCCCATGACTCCAACCCCAAGGGTGGTACCACCCACATTCAAAGTGAGTCTTCCCTTATCAGTTAAACCTTCTGGAAATGCCCTTAAACCATGCTCAGAAGTGTCTCTCTTAGGTGATTTTAAGTCTAGTTAACATGAAAATTAGCCATCACAATTGACAGATATCAAAAGTCACATCCAGTTTCATCAGTGGCCAACAGTGAGCTCACCCACTGTGGTGGTTTGAATAGGAATGGCCCCAAGGCTCATATATTTGATTTCTTGGACCTCAGGGAGTGTGGTACTACTTTGGAGGGATTGGAAGGTGTGGCCCTGTGAGAGGGAGTGTATCAGCTGAGGATGGGCTTTAGGGTTTGAAAAGCCCAGGCCAGGCCAGGCATTGCTCTCTTCTTGCTGCCTGTAACTGCAGATGTAGAACTCTCAGCTACTTGTCCAGTGCCATGCTGGCCTGGGTGCCACCGTGCTACCACCATGATTGAGAACAGACTAAACTTCTGAAATCGTAAGTAAACCCCAATTAAATGCCTTCTCTTATTTTCATAGGTATATAAACTATTTTTTAACAGCAAAGGCCCAGAGACTCATTTCTTCTTGGATACACGCACAGTCTGGCCCCTACAGCCAGTGGTTTGGTGTGCTGACTGTAGACACACAAAGGTCGCAAGGGTGGCTCAGCCCGCTGTGGGCTCGAATCTTCTTCAGCTGCTTCAGGTCCTCACGCAGCTTGTTGTCTAGACTGTTGGCCAGAACTTGGCTGTACTCTACTTTCCATCCTTCCCATCCTTCTGTCTGTTCGGGAACCAGCCTGGGATCTTGTACTGACATGGGTTTTGCATGATGGTCATCACACGCTCTACCTCATCCTCCGTGAGTCCTCCTGCCCTCTTGGTGAGGTCAATGTCTGCTTTCCTCAACACCATGTGAGCATATCTCTGCCCCATGCCCTTAATGGCCGTGATGGCGAAGGCTATTTTCTGCCACCCACCTTTGTTGGTGTTGAGTACTCGCAAAATGTGCTGGAATCACTCAGGGATCACTGGACGCGTGGCGGTGGTGCAAGCAGCAGGGTCTAGGCCTCCCGTGGAAGCTAAATGTCTTCTTTTATAAGAGTTTCCAGGGTTACAGTGCCTCTTCACAACAGAACATTGACTCAGCAAAGTGGGTTTTGTTAACTGCACAACTGAGGGACCATAGAAGGTAGAAGCAATGTGAGCTATTTGCTCACAGGGAAGAAACAATGCTCAGGCTGAGACACAAAAACACGCTGCCGTTACCAACACAAATAATTGCATACACTGAAAACCAATTGCAAATGTTTTGTTCTGGCAGGACAAGGCCGACAGAAGAGATATTTAAACTAGAAAATTTAAAATACACCAAAGGGGAAAAAATGACAAAGACCACATATACACTGAATTTTTACTAGGTAATAAACGGTAAACTTTGTTTCAGAAATTTGCTTACAATTTTGTTTCACAGGGATTACCAAGTACATTCTGAGGCTCCTCACAAGTCACTTGCATGTACATTGACCTAGTTTTCTGTTGGCCATCTTAAAAGGTAACAGAGGTTAGTTATCCCCACTAGCAAGTTTTTCTAATCTTTTCTGGATTTATTTGGAGAAATTTGAGAGAGGGGGTTTTGCTTTCATTTGTTCTAGAAAAAGATGCATTTGGGGAAATGAAGAACAAATGATATGATACACTGACGATCTCCAAACCCAGATCAAGTCTGCTTTCTCCCTCAGTGAACATAGTCATCCTCAGAAACAGTCCCTGCTGACATTTTACAGTGTATCTTTCATACTTTCAAGGCAATTACAGTAAATAGGTCTGAGGTAGCCATAAGCTATTGTTGCCTGGCCCTCCTCCCCTGTATTTTGGTATCACCCTTATAGGTCATTCTCCCATGGCTGAAAGGAAATGTTTGCATCCTGTTTTCTAGCATATTATATCTATATATTTGCCATGTTGCTGACAAGCAGTGCAGCCCCAGTGAAAGGTTTGTGAACCACTTGGTAAGTGGTTCCTGTTTGAATGAATTACGCAGCTCTCGTGAACAGGCATGCAGGAGCGAAGCAGGCAGAAAACTAATGACCACGTTTGTACTGTGGCACTCTCTCCAGCTATGAGATCCGTACAACCATACAGTTTCTCCACGAAGAAAGACAAGATTGCACTGCCATTAGAATAGGTGATCATTAGATTTATCTTTTATATAATTTGTAGATTGCTCAACTATTCTAGGCAGCCTCATTACTGCCAAGAGGCCCTTTTCACTGAGATGATAAGTAAATAAAGTAGAAATTACACACCAAAAAAAAAATGCGGAATGTGTTGTTTTAGTGTATGTCTGAGAGCTCCCTTCAGCAAACCTAATCTGCACAGCAGTTGCCATTATTTCTACCTCAATGAGCTTCCCTAATTGCTGTGTTATTGCTTGTGAAGGAAATATATTATTAAAGTCCACAAACTCGTGACTTGTTCCCTATCTATTGGCAAATCCCTTTTAGTCCACCAGCTTTTAATCAGTTTCAAACACAGGATCTGCTGAAGGGTCCTCCTCTACCTTACATATCAGTTCATTACAGTTTGGTAATATACCCTCATAACAGTCAAGATACATTCATAATTTATTCAAAGACCTGAAGATTTCATTAAAACCAAATCTACTTAATTCTCCATGAAGCCACTCAAGACAATTTTGGCGGGGCTTTTTTTTTTTAAATGAACAACAATTAGAAACTCCAAGGACTCAGAACCTACTTTCAGCTGTTAATGTTTTATGCTCTGCTGTTGGTTGGCTGCCAGATAATGATCCATCGAGCATTAAAATTTTGTATTAATATTATCTTTACAAATGCAATGTTGCTCAGCCAAAATAGGGGTTTCCATAAGTTTTGTCCTGTATTGGGTGGTTGTTAAAATGTTTGTTGTTGGTTAGATTTTTGAGACTGAAATGCTGGATTCTGGAACAGGGATTTTAAGTCTGGTGACCCTGTCTTCCTTTTTCCTATGGGATGGTCTAGAGTAGATCAACCACATTTACTGGCTGTTGGTCAATGTGAAACAAAAATAGCCTCATGTCCTCTAAATTAATTAAAAAGGGGAATAAGTTCAAAATTCATAATGAATTTTGTTCATCAATATACCTCCCCTAGTGACTGAAAACCATATGGGTCAAGGGCCATATTTAAGTATCAATCAACATGTAGAGAAAATTAGGATATTTCCACAGGGGTTTGGAAATATCATCATCAATATGCAGTGCATTTCTCCCAGTCTACCTTATTGAATAAGTACAGTCTTAAGCCCATATACTTCGTCAACAATCAACCACTATTTGGATGAATGCATCCCATCATATCAGAGAGATCAGTGATGTTGCAGAAATCTTAATTTATGAAAAGTGGTGCACCTGGGAGCCAGGAAGCTCCACAGCCTTCTGTGCACGACCCACCAGGAGAGAGTGATCTTCCAGCATCGATTTCATTTCTGAGTGCAGAGGTGAGATCTCCACCTTCTCTCTGGAGGGGAACAGCCAGGAGCGCACAGGGCATAAGATCAGCAGAGCAGCTGAGATAAAAGTCTTCCTGCTGCCATTTGCACCAGGGAGGCAGTCAACTCCATAGCTTTCTGTGCACAGACCTGGCCAGAAGAGAGTTGGTCTCCCAGAGTACGGACACAAGCTTACAGGCCCACAGGAGGGACAAACCCAGCCAGAGACAACAAGACCAACCAGCATCAGAGATAACCAGATGGCAAAAGGCAATTACAAGAACCCTACCAACATAAACCAAGGCTAGTTGGCAACATCAGAACCGAGTTCTCCCACCACAGCAAGTCCTGGATACCCCAACACACCAGAAAAGCAAGAGTTGGATTTAAAATCATATCTCATGATGCTGGTAGAGGACTTCAAGAAGGAATTAATAACTTCCTTAAAGAAATACAGGAGAACATGGGTCAACAGGTAAAAATCCTTAAAGAGGAAACACAAAAATCCCTTAAAGAAATACAGGAGAACACAAACAATCAAGTGAAGGAACTGAACAAAACCATCCAGGATCTAAAAGTGGAAATAGAAACAATAAAGATGTCTCACAAAGTGAGACATCTCTGGAGATAGAAAACCTTGGGAAAAAATCCAGGAGTCATAGATGCAAACAACAACAACAAAATACAAGAGATAGAAGAAAGAATCTCAGGTGCTGAAGATACCATAGAAAACATTGACTCAATAGTCAAAGAAAATGCAAACTGCATAAAGCTTATAACCCAAACATCCAGGAAATCCAGGACAAAATGAGAAGACCAAACCTAAGGATTCTAGGTATAGAAGAGAGTGAAGACTTTCAACTTAAAGGACTAGTAAATATCTTCAACAAAATTATAGAACAAAACTTCCCTAACCTAAAGAAAGAGATGCCCATGGACATACAAGAAGTCTACAGAACTCCAAACAGACTGGACCAGACCAGAAAGTCCTCTGTGCACATAATAATCAAAACACCAAATGCACTAAACAAAGAAAGAATATTAAAAGCAGTAAGGGAAAAAGGGAAAGTAACTTAAAAAGACAGACCTATCAGAATTACAACAGACTTCTCACCAGAGATGATGAAAGCTAGAAGATCCTGGGCACATCTCATATAGACCCTTAGAGAACACCAGACTACTATACCCAGCAAAACTATCAATCACCATAGATGGGAAAACCAAGATATTCCATGATAAAAACCAAATTTACATAATATCTTCCCACAAATCCAGACCTACATGAAAATGCCAACACAAGGAGAAAAACTACACCCCAGAAAAAGCAAGAAAGTAATCTCCTTTCAACAAACCCAGAAGAAGATAACCACACAAACATAAAAATAGCATCAAAAATAACAGGAAGCAACAATCACTATTCCTTAATATCTCTTAACACCAATGGACTCAATTCCCCAATAAAAAGACATAGACTATCAGAAATATTTTTATGTATATCTTCATTTTTATCAGAAAATGTTTGTAATTCCTCTTTCAATTAATTTAGTAATGAATTTTTATGTCTACCATTTTATCTGCATTATTTTTCATGATAATCTTCAATTTTAACAAGTTTTCCTGTATATTTCTTCTATTTTATTAGAAATGTTTTCCATGTAAATCTCTGATTTTTATCACAAATGGTTTATAATTCCACCTTCAATTAATTTAAAAAGGTATTTTGTGTGTACCATTTTATCTGTATAATTTTCCATGAAACATTCAATTTTAATGTTTTTCTATATATTTCTTGAATTCTATCAGAAATATTTTCCATGTAAATCTTCAATTTTACCTGAAAATGTTTATAATTCCACTTTCAATCAACTTGGAATTATTTTTATGCCTATCATTTTATCTATATAATTTTTCCATGATAATCTTCAATTTTAACAGGTTTTTCTATATATTTCATCAATTTTATCAAAAATATTTTCCAAGTAAATCTTGAACTTATCAGAAAATGTTTATAATTCCACTTTCAATCAACTTATAAATGCTTTTATGCCTACCATTATTATATCTATATAAAATTTTCCATGATAATCTTCAATTTGAAAATGTTTTTCCACATTGTTCTACAATTTTATCAGAAATATTTTCCATGTAAATCTTCAATTCTATCATAAAATGTTTCTACTTCCTTTTTCAATTAATTTAGCACTTTTTATGTCTACCACTTTCCTCTTTCATTTTCATGAAAATAGTCAATTTTAACATGTTTTTCTATATATTTCTTCTATTTTATCAGAAATATTTTCCGGGTAAATCTTCAGTTTTATCATAAAATGTTTTTACTTCCTTTTTCAATAAAAGAACAAGCTTTTCAAAAATAGGGAACATGGAAAATTCACTCAGGGATGAAATCAATTAACTGCTGCTTCTCATCACCACTTGTCATCAAGTAATACATGACAGTATTTACTATTTCTGTGAGGTCACCTGCAGTGACCTACTCAAACTCTAATAAGCAAAAAATATTTGTAAGAATTAAAAATATAATTAACCAAAATTTCCACAGGCTAAATATTGTACTTACTTTTTGGAAGATTATAGATGGGGTAGTACAAGTTTAGGTTGTAGTGATCTTGTTCATTATACTAGCTTGGTATTCCTAGTTGGAACAGCCACACATATTCCCTAATTCATCTAGCATAGTTAGCTCAATCTTGTCTTAAAAACTTTAAAATTTACCCACACTTTTATCAATGAGCCTCCAGATGAGTCTGCTTTGAGAATGAATAATGTAGACATGCCTTTCTCTACCCGATGCCTGGCCACATCCCAAAGCCACAACACTGATTGGTGTTTTGTGTTTGTTGTTGTTGTTTTTTTATTTGTTTGGTTTTTTTGATATTTGGGGTTCTTTAAAATAACACTATACTGTTGAGGGGAAGTATCACCCCAGGCCCAAAAATGAAAACAAGAGTAGACATTATTCAGTATCTTGAAGCTGAGTTTTGGTTTGCTATTTGGTCTTCAGCTTTTCCCAAATATCACAAAAATAAGAGAACAAAAGAATTCTGCTTCTGAAGATGCAATCTGTCTTGTAGAATGTTCACCTAGCCTGTCCAATGCCCTGGGTTGAATCAGCACTGCATAAATTGAGTGTGGTAGCCTGTGGTTGCAATCCAGGCAACTAAGAAGTAGAAATAACAAAATCAGAAGTTCAAGGCCATCCTTGACTACATATAAGTTTATAACCAGCCTTCACTACAGGAAACTATATCTCAAAAATAGCATAAAAATAATAAAATAATTTTGTTTTTAAACACAGTTAGCATTTACTAAAGGTTTTATTATTTTGGACACCATAATAAGATACCTAGTTATTATTAAAAACTTCATGAAGTCCAAATTTTAATCTGAATTTGTATTATAAAGGTATGGATCTCAAAAAGTTAGAGTGATCCACCATATACACAAGTAGAAAGACAAAACCTACATGATCATCTCATTAGATGCAAAAGGCCTTTGACAAAATCCAACCCCCCCTCCATGATAAAACATCCTGGATAGATCAGGGATACAAAGCATTAAGTTAAGTAAGGCATACCTTAATAAAGGCAATCTACAGAAAACCCATAGCTAACATTCACTTAAGGGGGAAGTGACTCAAAGCACAATAAAATCAGGAACAAGACAAAGCTGTCTACTCTCTCCATAGCTACTCAATATAGTATTTGAAGTTTTTGTTAGAGCAATAAGACAACTAAAGGAGATTAAAGGATTACAAGTTGGAAAGGAAGAAGTCAAAGTATATTTTTAAATTTATTTTTTTTATTAATCATTCCATTCGTTTACATATCAAATGATATCCTGCTTCCTGGTTACTCCTCCACACCGCATTCTACATCTGCCTACTCTACCCTCTCCTTTGCCTCTGAGGATTCTCCCCTACCCACCCACCCTCTCCCACCCCATCGCTCTAGCCTCCTGCTATGCTGGGGCATCAAACCTTCCCAGGGCTAAGGGTCTCCCCTCCCATTGCTGTCAGGAAAGGCCATCCTCTGCTTCATATATATCTGAAGCCATGGATCCCTCCCTGTACACTCTTTGGTTGGTGGTCTAGTCTCTGGGAGCACTGGGTGCTCTAGCCAGCTGATGTTGTTCTTCCTATGGGGTTGCAATTACCCCTCCGCTCCTCCAGTCCTTCTGCTAGCTTGCCCGCAGGGTCCCTGAGCTCATTCTGATGGTTGGCTTCAAGCATCCTCATCTGTATTGGTCAGTTGCTGGCCAGACCTCACAAGGAACAGCAGCACCAGATTCCTGTCAGCAAATGCCTCTTGACAACCACAACAGTGTAGGGTTTGGTGCCTACAGACAGGATGGATCCCCAGGACAGTCCACAGATGGCCCTTTCTTCAGTCTCTGCTCCATTTTTTGTCCCTGTTCTGAAGTCAAAGAATCTTGATTTGCAAATGATATGATGTTATATATAAGTGACCCTAAAAATTCTACTAGAAAACTTTTACAGCCAATAAACACTTTCAGTTAAGTGGTTGGATACAAAATTAACTCACAAAAATCAGTAGCCTTCCTATATAATAATGACAAAAAGAGACTGAGAAAGAAAGTAGAGAAAGAAAATGTTGGAGATTGATTCTAATGTTCTGATTCAATCAGAAATCGGCATGTCCAAATGCTAAGGATCCTGTCCCCAATTAGTTTTTGATCAATCAATAAAGATGTCAGCAGCTAATGACTGGGCAAAAGGAGACTAGGTGAGACACTTAAAGTTTTGTGGACTAGGATGCAGAGGGAGGAGAAGAGAGAGACCACCATGAAGCAGTGGGAAACAGATAAACATAGGAGCCATATGAGACTTCTGGAAAGTGGCTATTGACTACTTCACTGGTTGGACCTGGGGTAGCAGGAGAAGATTTAGGAGTTGCAAATCCAGATAGCTCCTGGACAGGTGTGCAAGTGCAATCCACTGGGAGCCAAAGCAGTGTAGCCAAAACTCATACTACAATAAAACCCTTCATAGTAGACTCAAATAATATAAAATATGTTGGAATAACTATAACCAAGCAAGTGAAATACTTGTGTGATAAAAACTATTAAAACATTGAACAGAGAAATTAAGGAAGAAATCAAAAGATAGAAAGGTCTCCATGATCACTATTTTTCCTTCTCTCATTTCATCCCATAGGCCCTTCACATTTACACTATGGCTTAGTGTTTCTATGGGATTCCTGAGTGTGGAAATGAATGGGTCTCTGCATCTCTAGTTGTTTACTGGGACTTTTCTTCAGCTTTTTTTGTTTGTTTGTTTTGCCTCAATATGAAGTATAGGTTTATATCACATCATATCATATTTCATATCTCATATCTCATATCATATCATACTATATATTTTGTTATCATTCCTTAGAGGCTTGCTTGCTTTTTAATAAGAGACAGAAATAGGGTAGATCCTGATGGAAGGAGAGGTGAAGAAGGACTGGCAGGAGAAAAGGGAAGGGAAACTATAGTCAGGATATATTTTATGAGGAAAACTATATCTTCGATAAAAGAACAAAAGAAAAGAAACAATTTTTAAAATATGAGTTTAGATGCAGCTTCTCATTGTTTGATTACTCAAATGCATGCATAATAAAAAGATTCATTTAATCTAGCCCAAAAAAACCCAAGTTGTTAATATTTGATATTGCTAAATGAAGTTTCAACAATTAGCAAGGATTCATTCTTTCGTTGTCCAAAATAAGAATGAAAATTTAAAGACACTCAGGATGTGCAAAGCTGTTCTCAGAAATTATAAAGTGCTTAATTTTGCAAAGACTGGGAAGCAGTTTCAAAAGCTGCTTCATAATATTCACACATTATTTAGAAAAAAAAAGATGTAGATCCCTCCATTCAACTTAATGCTTTAATTATTATGGTTCTCTAAAATAAATTTTTTAAAGTAAAATTAATAACTCTGCCATGATGCCCCAAAACAAGAATATTAAAGATATAGTTTGTATCAGCCAAGCAAGAGTTGAGGGAGGGTTCTAGTTTCTTGAGATCCCAAGTCTACATCCACCATTTGCCAACAGGATGCCCTGAAACATTTTGCTTCATTTTCCTTATGTGCAGTGGAAAGGAAATAATCATTCTTCCTACTTCCTGGACATCTTAAGGCAATTAACATATTGTTATGTCTAAGGCTCATTAAAATAATACTTAGCAAGTAAGAGCTTAGTAAGTGGAGAATATTGATCCAATCAGCAGACACCAACTGTCCATCATGATCCAAATTTTTATAACTACTTTTTTCCTAAGACAGGATCTCATCAAACTGTAACTAAGGCTTACCTCTACCTCCCTCTATGTTACAGGCTAACCTCAAACTCATGGTAGTCCTACAGCCTCAGCCTTCCAAGGGCTATAATTATAGGCACAACCCATCAACATGGCCATTCCACTATGTTACAGACACTAGTTGAGTACTGGAGATTTAGAAAAATTGGCGAAAAGAATTGTCTTCATGAGGTCTATTTAAGCAATAGACAAATAAGTAAAACATGTAGCATAAAAAGGATGCTATGTGTATAATGTGACTTGAGCACTAAGGTTGTGGGATGTAAAGTCCCCTGAACTGTGGGCTTGAATGAAGATGGAGGAGCCTTATGAGAGGAGAGGTTTTTGTGCATGCCTGATAGAGATAAATAAATAAGCCAAACAATACATCTAGACCGTACAAGGAAACACCTTGTCCAACACCCCAAAATGGAAACATTGGATGTGCTCTAGAAGCAGTACAGTTACCATTAATTAGCTCTAGTTATTATGCATGGATATGCATACCCAAGCCTCTTTAGAAAAGACCAGGTCTATTGTCTCTTTTCATCTCAGAACCAGGAGAATAGGAGGTATGGGTTTTTTTTTTTGTTAAAAAAAATGAATAAATAAAAATGTCTGGCTCTACATCAGAGTGACAGTACTTGATTAAGTAGTCCTACCTCTCACCTAGAGAATATTCAAGGGTAGCTTCCTAGTAGCATATTCAGTGTAACAAAAGCTTCAGGGATTGGTAAATTCTTGCCAATCTAATTGATTCCTTTTTATTCATACACAGATGCACAATCCTGAACTACTCCAGCCCACCCTGTCCTATGGTCACGTGAACTTGCACAACACTTTGAAGAGAGAGGCAATGTTTTATCTGAGCCAGAAAGCATCCTGGCATATATTTACATTGAGTGAAATACCAATTACATCTAGCTACAGTGTGAAATGCTTCTTTTATGTGCATGGGGGATCAACCATATAAGGCATAATAACTTCCTTCTGAACTCAGAGACTGTCCTACACTACCTTCTCCCGGCAGGAATGGCTGGCAACTCTCTGTGCAGTAAGTAGAAAACCACACTGTGTCAAACCATCAGCCACTAATGAAATAAACAAAAAGTTTTCTTACCTGAGGCAGGTGCCAACGCCTGCTACTCTAAGTGCCCCCACTGGACACAATTTAGACTGGCTTTCAAATGTTAAAAACAAACAGGTTCTCCTAAGTGCAATTAAAACTAAGCCACACATCCAGTCTATTGATACAATGGAGCTATTTTGTTTCCAGGGCTCTTAAGGGTTGTTCCTAAGAATATCACATAATTTGATAATTATTGTTTCATGCTAATGTATGAGAAGGAATTCCAAAAACAGTCATGAGCCTCCTAAACTTTTTTAATAATCTTAAATCAATAGAATTTCTCCAAAGAGCAGAGTAGTTACCATTCCATTATGGTGCAGTATGGTTTAATTTAAATGATTAAACATACTGTTTTAATAAGATATATTTCCACATTAAAAATACTTTTTAATCCCCTTCTGACCCATAGCTCCCTTTCCCTACATGGGAATGAAAGTCTAATTCCCAGCCATGACAATTATTTTGCTATTTCTTTCTGACTTAAGGGATGTATCAGAGAAGTTTAGTTTCATGTAGTTATTTGAGCCAATTTGAATGCCCCCCCAAGCTCACATGTATCTGTAGTCTTACCATAAATCAATTTATGCCACTGAATAGCTTCCATAGTCAAGTGAAAGAAGGTATTCTAAGAAGCATGCCAGCATGGCTGCCATAACCCAAGATCATCTCTGTCAAACCATGAGGTCTAGACATTCTGTTGACAAGCATCCTTTCAGGTCAAGGGAAATAAGCATCAACATTTGCAGATTCCAGAATGTTCTCAGGGCTGGAGAGGGAGCTTAGCAAATAAAACTACTTACTGCTCTTACAGAAGACCCATATTAGACAACTGGTGACTGCATGTAACTCTAGTTCCAGAGGGTCTGATGTTCTCTCATGGTCTCTACTGGCAAATGCATTTGTGTTGTATACATAAACCCATGCAGCTATACACACATACATATAACTTTAAAAAATTATGAAGAACTTTCTTAACACCTTTGCCCAAAATACCTGGGGGAAAAAGCTAATCATTTGTCTGCCAGTGCATATTAGTACCTGTAATTAATAGAAACAATGAAAGGCCAGCAATCTCTGGCAAGAGAAGAAAGTTAGAAATGTAGGGCAGGGAATCACAACATGGCAGAACATGTGGAACAATATCGTCAGTCAAATACGTCAGACTACTGAAGAATGCATGAAAGCATGGTCAGAAAAAAACGGACCATGAACAAGGGAGATGCTTATATAATTAGCTATTGTAATCACCTATCCTTCATCACCCCAAAGTGAACAGTGAACAAATTCAGGGTGCTCTGCACAATCACCAAGACCCCTAAGGTTTTACACAGGCATATCACTCACCTCAATTTTGTCATACCTGTCTCCTCCTATATTGACACCTATTGCTACAGATCCATCTCTGAAATGCAGATAGGACAAATTATTTTGCTCCCAACCCCATGACTGACAGTTACACAGAATATTCCTCATTATTGTTTTCAGTACATACCCCAAGCAACCAATGGTGATTTCTCATTATTGACTGAGGAGGTAAAAAGGATTTATTGTGGCTACAAAGATGGTTCAGGGGTTGAGAGCACTTCACAGCTCCTGTCGGGGACCCACTTTCAGTTCTCAACAACCACATTGTGGCCCACAACTGTGTATAACTCCAGTTCCTGGGGATCCAATGACCTCTTATGATTGAAGGCATCAGGCATTCATGAGGTTCACAATAAAAAATATAAATATTTTTTAAAAAAGAAAGTAAAGGATTCGTTAATTATTTTTACCCTGGCTACTATGGTGTTCTGACATCAATTATCCAGGTATTTCAGTAATAAGGAATAACAATTTTATTTGTTGTGAGAATAGATTTAATTTAGTTAACAAATTCCCTGCAAAGCACATAGTTGCCTCTAGTTTTCTTACTATCATGATAAACTTTATCATGACCATATGCCTAAAATACACAAGAAGATAAGTCACACAAGATCAACTCAGACTGTCCTGCTCACAGAACACACAGTCTGGCATTCAGTACATGTGTGCTGGGGATTGCATGATTGACTGACCAAGAGAAGGGAAGGACTTCAGGAAACACCATAATCCAAGCATTCAGTGAAGTAAGGAGATTAAGAGGAGAAAATAATTTTGCTCATGAAAAGCTTGAGAATTATACACAAAGAAGAGAGAAGGGTTACTATGTAGATTGGGCATTCTAGGATAATTAGAAAATGTAGAGGCACCCACCCTAGATGTAGAAATAGTACAAGGATTTGAAAGGAGATTAGCCTTTGAAACAAAGGAGTAAGCTTGTATAGTCAAGGTTCATCATAGTGATGTAAATCTGGAAGAGAAGTAGGCTACAGATAGGTTTTGAGATATCTTGTAGACTTGCCAAAATCCTTAGACTTTATAAGAAAGTGAGTTTGGCAGAGAACACATAGATACTGTTATTCTCCGACCACTTCTTCTTAGGATTAACAGAAAAGTGTGTAAAAAACATTTATTTGGAATGTTTACAGTAAAATTTACAGCAATGTTAAATTTTCTAAATAATATAAATGACCAAAGGTGAGGCAAAGCTAAATGAATAGGCTACCCATAAAATCTAGCCACTAAGATATGTAGCCACTAAGATAATGAAGGTTTTTATTTATGAGTCAGGAAAAACTGTCCATGTTTTTTATGATAATTGGGGAAAAAAGGTTAGAAAATATACAGACCACAATTTCTGTTGGCATGCTCTTTTAAGTAAAAGTAGCCGGAAAGAAATGTATCAAACTGTTATTGATGCTTATTGCTTATTTCTAGTGTGGCTTTCAGAGAAAGATTTAGAAAATCTTAACTAGTCCAAGATATATGTATGTGTATCTGTGTGTATGCATATACATATATGCATACATTCATATAATCTTCATATAATGTACTTTTTACAGTATGTATGTGTTCTTTTAATGAACAAAAACAGTAATATAATAATTTTATTGGTAGGTTTACTTACAAATTGAAAAGAATGATTTAATTCCTAGATAAATCAAAGAATTCAGAACTAATGACCCCAGTGAAATATACTCAGCTGTTGGTCACTGATATCATATGAAGTGTGACTAATGAGAAGTCACTTCCATTTAAATCTGGAAAGTTCTGGCGAGCCTTCCTCCTTGCAGCATCCTGTGACTCTGGGAAGAGTGGCTTGGAAAGTCTGGACTTAGAACTCAAGCATTTGACTCCAGAGAACCAGGTAGTGGTCTAACCTTCACTAAGCCAATTAGCTGGCCTCTGGTTACTGACAGCCTCAATGACCTCATCTTTACCAAAAAATTTAATAATGAAATTTGCCTCGTTCTTATGACCATTTCAATATGTAAAGTAGATCATGTGTATTTATAATGTAGCTTGTTAAAATTCTAAATATGTGCTATTTTATGTAGAAGAGGATTTGCAGAAGGAAACCAATTTATCTTCCTTATCATATTTGACTTAATAGTAGCCTTGAAAATTGAGTGGTGGACCAAATCAAAAGAGTGCCTGTTAAATGCATTTAAATACCATCTCATCACTTCAAAGCATAAGCAGTATTTATTTTATGGATGAAAGGCTGATGCTCATGGAAGTGCAGTGACTTATTCAGAGTCAAGTGCCAGGAACTGGTGATGTTGTTTATTAGAACCCAACTGTACTGCAACTTCACCTTCACTAACTGCAATGTAATCATCCTATCTTCAAGTGAGAATACAGCCTTGGGTACTAAAGACTAGAGTTCAATGCATCTTTTTAAAAAGAGAGAGGCATACCTTAACAGTCCTAGAGAACATTAATTGCCAACATGACATTGCCTATTATATTAATCTGAGAAGGGAGTCTCTATGGACAAATTATCTATACAGATTGGCCTATGGGAACAACTGTGGGGATTGTATTGATTATCAGTTGATATGGTGGGGGTCATTTGACTGTGGGTGGCAGGAGTTCAGGGCTGTATTAGAAAACTAGCCTGAGTGAACAAGCAAGCACTAATCCCTCACAGTTTCTGCTTTAAGTTCTCACTGGAGTTCCTACCTGACTTTCCTCAGCAATGGCCTGTGACCTATGTGCTGAAATCAACCCTTTCATCCTCTGAGTAGCTTTTGATCATGGTATTTGCCATGCAAGAGAAAGTAAAGGGAACATTCATTCATAACAAAAAATATATTTTTAAAGACTTGAGTTTCTTAAGACAAACCTAATGAGGCCGGGCGGTGGTGGCGCACGCCTGTAATCCCAGCACTTGGGAGGCAGAGGCAGATGGATTTCTGAGTTCCATGCCAGCCTGTTCTACAGAGTGAGTTCCAGGACATCCAGGGCTACACAGAGAAACCCTGTCTCGAAAAAAAACAAAAACAAAAACAAAAACAAAACCCCAAAAAAGACAAGCCTAATGAATCACATGTTAGAAATTTGGGGGGAATTTTACCAGTAGAATTCAGAGGAAAAATCATCCATGAAGATCCAAAATTCTTTTGGTAGCTAGTATTTAATAAGAGTTGAGTATGTGGAATTGCATAGGGGAAGGTTAAGAAGAAATTAAAATTTTAACTACCACCAAGGGCAGCTTCTGATTGTATGCATTTTATGTGAAAAGAATCTCAAAAAATTAAAAAAAAAATCTCCCAGACTTCAGTTTGCATTCAAAGTATCAGCTTTAATTATTGGAGGAAATAGGAATCTTTCCTGGGTCATCTACCCACATACAAATCATCATAAGTGTTACTTTCCAGAGAACTGGAGTCTGGCAGGGAGTAACGCCCTCATTTTGTCATCAGAGTCTGCTGATCTCACCGAGGCATGAAGGCTCCCAAGCAGAGGAAGGCAAGGGGTGGGAGTGGAAGGCTTGTCATTACTGAGCAATGTGGATTGTGTGATTGTGTCTGACCCCGAGTTCTGCATGGCCACCCAACTCTGCCTCAAGGACCCAGGGGATAATTCATCATAAATGAAAATGCTCTTGGTAAAGCTGGGGGAGGATCTGGTCATGGCTAGAGCTGGGATTTATGGCATTATAATAAGTTAATTAACTGCTTGCTCATTGCATTTTTAAGAATGAAGATAGCATCTAAATGTGTATGCTTATTAGGGCCATCTCTTTAGGCCTATGGAGGGCTTGTTAGGGAAGGTGTCTTAAGATGAATTAAAATAAGGAGTTTTATGAGGTCTGGGTTGGCACATTAATCATAAGAACTAGAATGTTATAGGCTAATGGCACCATAAAGATCTGATTGGCTTACACTGGCGCACATGTGCTAAAAGTGCCAATTTGGAAATACCTGTGTAGTATAAGTGGAATAGATTAATTCATTGTAAGATAGCCAGTATACCTGGGTACTTTAAAAGAATCTGAAACTCTTGAGTAACTGATTTCTAAGGAGCATGGGACAGAGCTGGTGCACTGTTCTGAGTTGTTTTACTGCGACTGTACGAAACCACTGCAAAATATTCATTCAAATAATTGTATAAAAACTGTGGCACACAAAAATCAGAGTCAAGGAAAAGTCTAGTCAAGAGAAAAGGTCAAAGTTTTATACAACTTTCAAGTGAGAAATGGAGAACAGCCTAGAAGTTTCGACATGGACTGACTAGTGTCAAACCTCCATGGGCAGAAGGCTTTATGTGAACGAAAATGGATGTAAGCTACTGCAGGAGGTTAAAAGTAGAACAGATTTGAAGACATAGCCCTAAGCTACCTCTTTGCCCCTAGCAAAGGAAAGAAGTGGTTTTATGGGTTTATTAGACAATGGTTATAGGTTCCTCTAAACTGATGAGAAATATGTGTCCTCCATTACAAAATCTCCTGCAGAAAAGAAACAGAAGGGTTCAAAGAAACCTATGGAGTTATTAGTATCACACAGTGTTTATATGTATAACTGAAGAGCTAAAAAAATATCTATCAGTAATGTCATTTAGTAGAACACTTTAAGAAAACATGATAGGTGTTTATCTATAAAGAAGAATATAGCATTAGTCTAATTTAAGCCCCCAAAGGATTCTTTAAAACTAAATTAGATGGCAAAAAATTGAAAGAGAAAAAGAAGTGGAAGATAGCTACAGTTTAGATTTTTCTTTTTGGTTGTGAATTTAGCCATTAAAGGCTGAGTCATTGCTCTAGCAATAGAAGTCAGTGGTTGTTTTTTTTTTTTAAGAAATGCAAAAGGCTGGACTGGGAAGACGGATAGGGAGGAAGGGAAGAAGCAAACTAAAGCTATAGCAAAGTCAAAGTCCAAGTTAAACTCCACAGGAGCAAAGAAGAAAATTATCCTGAAAACCAGAAATTAGACAAAACAGCAAACTTAGAGGGATTTCAGTAAGAAACACATCCATCCCAAGGTCAATGTCTCTGTTTCACAGAGATTTCACACACATTGACACATGGCCGCTAAGATCAACAAGAGCTCATAGGCCACACTAGAGATCAGGTCCAGTGCCACAGAAGCTGGCAGGACCAAGGAGGACACATAGCTACATGTGTCTGGTGGGACATGTCAGCCAATCCAGGTCATTGAGATTGCTTGCAGAATGCTTATATGTGAGCCCAGTATTATCTAATTCCCGGCTCTTTTTAGGAGAAACCGAAACTACTGACCAAACAGTTCAAGAAAACACTGGCAAAGCAGTGCATGGCGGTGAGTTTCATGTCTTGAATCCTGGTTCACAGTTGTTAACTGCATGAGCAGAAATACACTGAAATGGGTTACAGGTCAACTTTTCATTGGGTTTGCTTTTTATCTCCATTGGGTGATCTTTGGGATGGAAAATCTGAAGCAAGAGGCACTGGTGGCAGTGTCTGGTTACTGATTATTTTAAGTCCACCTGGCTCAGCATCTCTCCATGCCATGAGCAATCATTGGGTACACCCACCTCCGCTCACATCCCATTACACCAGTGGCTCAAAGGCACACATGTTTTTGGTCCCATGCTGTTTCCTCCTTCTTCATGAAGAAAACCTTATTGTTTGAAGTGAGGTTCTACTGTTACTCCACAGCACAACTCTGGGTAGGAGAAACTACAAAAGTCACCATATCTGTTGGGTGTTGGATGTCTCAGAGAGTGGTGACCAGAATCATTCGGTCTTCTTGGAGCTAATCCTCGTACCTCATAGCACTTGGTTGTGTCACAGCCCTTCTTACGTTCATATTTATGATCATCACTGTTAATTCTGGCTTAATTCTCCATGAGACCTGAGATCCTGAGGAAAATGCACATGTCCTCTCATAAAGCCAGGACTGTCTTACAGCATATACAATCACAGCCTTTCTAAGCACTTGTACATATGGTAGCCATCTGAAACATGCTTGCTGATGTGGGAAGAGGGTTATCTTGTTATAAAAACGCCACCACGAGTACAAAATCCTAAACTTTCTGTGAAACAGGAACTCAAAGTAGGGTGAAATCTGTAAAGGTAATTTAGAAAGAAAAACGACTCAGACCAGTTTTCTGGTGTTCAGAGCCAGGCTGCAACCTTCGGCTTTCCCTGAAGGTGTGGTAAAAACACTGAAACATTAATCAGCCCGCATACCTGCTAATCACTCTGCCAGCTAAGCTAAGAAGCAGATAAAGGAGTCAGTCTTTTTAAATTAACCCTGCAGAGACATATGAGCATAGAAACCCCAAACAAACCCATGTTGACATCTGGAGCTCAGATGGTAACTACATACTAAACATAAGCAGATTCAGCATGTTGTTTTCATAAAGCAACTGCAAAGATCATTCTAGTATCAAAGCCACAACAGAGCTTTATCATAGGAATTGTCCTGGTTATCAAGACTCCTGGCTACAGGTTGGGGCTGAGAAAAAAGAAAATAGTGATTGTCAAGATAAGAAGGAACAATGCAGCCTTCATTACTGCTATCAGTATGAGGAAGAACGACTTGGGGGTGGGGCAGGGGATGGAATCTACAAAGCCCTGTGCCTACTGGTCTACCTCTCTCAGCAGACTGACATTCTCCAAAGATGAGAAGATCTAAAACAGTCGCCTTGCGGTACCCAATAAACAATTGCTCACTTTTATTTTTCTGGGTGTGGGTGGTCTCTAGACTTTCTCACTATCACCATATGGCACAGCGTGCAAGGTACAATATAAACAATTTCTGTTGGCGAGTCTGTCTTGAAGAGACTAAAGTACTTCCAGATAGCCCCTCCCATTGTAATCCTCAATATAAAATGTAGAGAATGAAAGGGAGGGGGAGACAGGATGGATACAGGACCAGAAAGCCAGGAATGGTGCCTCCCTCACACTGGCATCTTCTGCTCTGGGGGTTGCCTGGAAAAGATGGGCTGAAACTGAGAAGCCATGGTCTGTCCAACACAGATCATCGGGAGCCATGGGATATCTAAGTCCCATATTCATAAATATTTATTGAGGGCAATGTGTTACTCTTCAACCTAATGATCAAGTAGAGACATGAGCTCAACAGACAAAGGCATAATTGGTAAAATTACTCAATCACTCATTTCTTTTTCCTAGGAAATGAAATACATATGAAACACACATACTCTCTGTGTGTAAGTGAGAGTATGTCATGTGGATGGGTGTTCGCACCGACCGGAAGAGGGTCTCAGATCCCTTGGAACTGAACTTAAGTCCTCAGGAAACCTAGGAAGTGCTCCTCCCTGCTGAGCCATCTCTCGGGGCCCCAATCATTCATTGCTACAATATTTCTGAGAGCTTCTATTGCATGGAGGTAAGGTGCCGTCTCTAGGCTTGGGAACACTGGTCAGACATGTCTCAGGTCCTGAGGAAGCTGATATCCTAGGAATGATGCACGACGCATGTGTCATTTCTGCTTCAGTGGGTCAGAGTTTGGCGTAATGTGTTTGACTTGTGGTACTTATAAGGTATCATCCACGATTTTTTTCTCCTTCTGTGCCATAATAAAGTGTTTGAGCTTAAAGAATCTGTAGGCATCACCTTTTTCCCACTCCTGTTTGTTAAAAAATCCATAAAAGTGAAGCACCTTGTTCCAAATTATATATAATTTAGAAGCAAATCTGAGAGAAGAATAAGTTTCCAGCCCCGCTTTTCTTTCCTAGTAACGCCACACTATGAATCCTTTAGAGGAATGAGGCATTAGCTACATTTGCACACAAAATACAAATTGCTTCCTTTATTAGAACATCCAACTCTGTCATTTTCTTGCCTTTCAACCGACTTTCAGCGCCTCTACTCCAGAGTCAGTCTAGCGACCTACCGCAACAAAATGCACAACTCTTTATACATATTTTATCATTTCTTTTAAGTTGCACTTTACAGGGTTTCTAAGTTTTTCTCTGGTGTCTCTGGTATCTGATTTTAGTTAATAGCAGTGAAACAAGTGCAGGAAAAAAAAAAAAGTAAAACCCGAGTCCTTGATCTGGGCCTGTTTAGTGAGCCAGGGAAAGAAAACACGCCGGGGCTGGAGGCACATGAAAACATGTCAATCAGATGTAATTGCTCTCCGAGAGGAACTCTCTTCCTGCAAGTAAAAACGAGCTCGTCCCCAGTACAGGGCTTTGTAGTGACGACTAATCTACTAATGACCAGCTCAGTGGTTGTCCTCACACTGGCTCAAAATGAACATTTGAAAAAATGTGACAGAAAAGGACACCCTGACCAAGTCACAAATCTTCAACAATGGCATAAAGGACATATATATATATGTATATATATGTATGTATACATATATGTGTGTGTGTGTGTGTGTGATGTGTGTGTCTGTGTGTGTCTGTGTGTCTGTGTCTGTGTGTCTGTGTGTGTCTGTGTCTGTGTGTCTGTGTGTATATGTATATGTGTGTGTATGTGCATATACCTGTGTAATATTTAAACATAGGAAGTAATGGTATTATTGCATTATAGCATCATTGATTTCTGAGAATTCTAATAACATTAAGTATTTCACAGTTACTGAAATGGCACATATATATATATATGTATATATATATATATATATATATATATATATCAGAACTCTACTATATTTAAAAATACTCTAGTTGCACAATAATTCTTCTTCAAAACCACAATAGTCCAGATTTGGCCTGAAGACATGAAAACCACTCCCTTGGGAGTGATATCCAAAGGCTATATTTGGCTGGGTGTATTTAAAGACAGCTTTAAAATATTTTCAGTCTAATTTTCTATTAGTTTGGAGCATACTTAAATGGAAACACTAGTCTCTACAACAAAAGGCAAAGGGCAACTGCTCTTTGAATAAAAAAGAAAGGAGAGGGAAGGAGGGAGGGAAAAAGGGAGGGAGGGAGGGAGGAGGGGATGGAGAGAAGGAGGGAGGGAGGGGGAGGAAGAAAGGGGAAGAAAAAGGCCACTTGCCTAATCTATTACCACTGTTTATATTCTTTACCCCAAGTTTCAGTTCTGTATCTTTTACTATCACCAGATTTAGGAAATAGGCACAAGCTAGAAGGTATAGACATGCACTCAATTGAGGAAACAAAATGACATCAACAATAAAGTTTATAATAAGCCCTAGCCAAAGATCCATTGTAACTGTCACTTAAGTGATTAAAGGCTGATGCCACCCTTTAGAGAATGCATTCATGGAATTTCTTCATTCTCAGAAATCAATGATGAAATAATGTAATAATACCAAATAATACCATTAGTTCCTATGTTTAATGATTACACACACACACACACACACACACACACACGTGTGTGTGTGTGTGTGTGTGTGTGTGTGTGTGTATGCCTTCATGGCATTCACTAAAGTAACATATAAGGGTTAATTTATAAATGATTTGTAAAAACAAAAAACACCTGATTTTAGGTTTTAAAACAGCTCATTTCCAGACTTAATAAGGCCAGGTAACTGGGAAGGGTTTCTGAGTGTAGACGATTAGGCAGAGTTATCATGGGGCAGTCTTAGCTCCTCTTGTTGTACTGCCTCAGTTTATAGGAGACTAACCATGAGATTAAACATGCATGACTGTGTTCATTCTGTAAGACTTCTTGTACTGGGTATAACTGGGGCTGGCCTTGTTACTGATATATTGGGGTCCAGAGCCAGTCACAACTAAGGGATACTCAAACTCTGGGCCCTTTTTGCTCTTCCTTTGCCCAACAATGTGAGAGCTATTCAGAATCTGTCCTCCAGTTTACAAGTATAAACTCCATGAAACAGTAGAGCCAACTGTGTCCATTTGGACCCTTAGAGGACATAATTGACTACTCACTACTCAGACATCCTTCAGTAAAGGAATTCAACTACGAGAGTTGCCACCAGCCAATGGCCTTCAACACTAGCACATTTGGAGACTCTCGTTCATAGAGCACTATTTCTAATCTCTAACTGTAGGACAACTCACAGGCAGTGAAGAGTTGACCCAGAAACAGAAAGGTCTGGCAATATGTTCTCAACTCAGGAAAACTCTGAAGGTCCATTCCAGGCCCCAAACTCTCTGTGCCGTTAGCCAAGATTGTTACTGTGAGTATATCATTCCATAATGACTTCTTTCTGCTCTTACTCACCTGTCCCTCTAGCTTTAACTTGTGGACTCTACGGGCACCCATTAGTAACTGCTTTGCACACTACACTACACTTACCTAGAGTAGACTGCTTGGAGAACTCAACCTGATACAGAAAGATCTTTACTTCTTTTCCAAACATTCTAGATTCCAGAGCAGGATTATGCCCCTAGGTTGCTAGATCTAATTCTTAGGGAAAGCATTATCTGGCTGGCAAGGCCTATGCTTGGATGTAATGAGCACATTCTAGCTATTAATAAAAGTCACATTTCAATTCCTTGAAAGTGACTGCCATCATGTCATGGCTCGAATGTCACTGGGGGCAGGTCAGGAACAGGTGATAGGATTCAACCCTTAAAAATCACACACTGTATTCCTAATAAGGTCTACTCCTAGAGCCAACTGTAAAGGTATAGTATAACTTTCAGAAATGTCAAAGTTTCTTCGAATCATTTGAATTTTCCCTCTTGAGAGTCTTCGTATCCATGACAACTACAAAAATTAAGGATTAGTGAACGGTTCTGCAATTCAGAAAAATTTTAGGGTTTGAAAAATTGTAATTTAATTAAAGCAAAAGCTATTGTTATTTAATAAAGAGAAATCATATGGATCTGAAATCATATTTTATGCCCATTCCCATCAAAAGGAAAAGTAGATTAAAAGTTTCAATAAGAGCAATACACAGGGAAATCTTCATTTAACCAGCTAGAACATTCTAAAAGAATTTACATTCTGGTGCATACTAAAGAGTTCAGGATTTATGAGCAGAGAAGAAAGAGAGAAGGCTAATGTGAACACTTCCTCAATCCAGCTTTTATTCAAGCCAATCATTTAATTAAGACTGTTGAAAAAGTTTAATACTTAATTCTTAAAAAATGTTCTGCATTAAGCCACAAAGATGATGGGCCTTTCCTTGATGTTATAAATCTATGAAATACAATGCACAAAATTCAAGAGATAAAAGAATTCATAAAGTCAGATTCATGGCAGTGAAGATAAGTTAAATTTTTGTATAGATATCTAATAGACTCACCTGAACATCATGCTACACCACCATTTAATTGCAATGCCTTTCTTAGGGGAAGACAGTAATTTTAGCAAATTTTATAGCAGAGGAAAAAAAACAAAATTTAATTCAAATTGCTTACCCAATAAATGACCAACAAGGAGATTAAAGTCTTACCATTATACCCCTGTCCCTTTACAAGACAATTCAGCTTTTTTACAGTAAAGAAGTTGATATCTTCAGTATAACACTGGCCTATTCAAAATCCACCAAGCATTTAAAAATATAGCTTGACAACTGACATTTCTTTTCTATTGGGAGAAACACTAGAAAGATGATTTCATTTTTCCTAGCATCTCCAAGCAGGTCTCAAATATGCTCAGTGTGTGTGTGTGTGTGTGTGTGTGTGTGTGTGTGTGTGTGTGTATGTGGGTGTGCGGGCATGCACGTGCATGTGTATAAAGTAAAAACAGTACTTCAAACCCTGCTTGTCAGAAGGGAACTAGAGAAGACCTCACTCCCACCCACAACCATAGATATTTGTGAAAAAAGTCCTAATACCATTCATGCTCAGTCCCTGGGGAAAGTCTCCTGCAAAGACATGGACTAGGCACTACAGCTGTGGGTGCCTAAACCTCACTGGATACTCAAGTAAGTTCTATCTGGAGCACACAGCTCCTGAAATTCAGTAGACAGTGTGCCAAGTCTTAGAGCATCTGCAATTGTTCTTGAACCAGGAGCTAGGAAATGTTTGCTGAGCAACACAAAGTCTTGAATCGATAGTTTCTGGTGTCACAAATCCCATTCTTATTCCATGGCATGGGTCCAGACCTGTGGCTGCCATTGCCACAGTGTCAGGAGCCTCTTACATTCCTCCTGCGAGTACTGAGAAAGGTCTCCTTCACGTGCTGTCTCAGAGACCATGGCTACTAGTGTCACTTGGTGTCACTAGACTTGAGAGGAACTGCCTAGGAACAATCCTCTCCATACAACAAGGCAATGAGATTAGATGCTGCTCTCAAAAGCCCCAGTGCCAAGCATGCTTGACTCTGGAGCTGGTGTGCATGCACATCCTCTACAAAGTCAGAGATTGGTTTCATGAGCCACTACAGTCTAGACAACTAGTTTATACCTCTGACATCAGTCAAAGCCAAAGAAATTGCAGAGATTATATCTTGACCTTAGCTGTAATCAAAAATACAATAACCACCCAATAGATATTCTACATCCTATCTAAATGGATAAAGAACAATTCCTATAAAAACTAGTATATAAAACTAAAAGGGGCAACTATTCCCTCAGGTATAAGACATCAATGTAGGGACACAAAGGCATAAAAGTACACATGACACCCCCCCAAAGGAAGATAGTGACTACAATTTGGATAAAATGCATGAAAAACTATGAAATAGGCATTCCAAGTAGACAAGATAATACAGATACACAATAGAAAAAAGGAGAAAAAATCAGAATAAGAACAAGAAATTTCTCAAATATATGGAAATCAGGAAAAAGACTGTTGAAAATGTGACTAAATGTTATAATAAATGACATAATAAAAATACAGTAGAGAGCATCCACAGAAGACTGAATCAAGCAATGTAAAGTATCTTTAAATATGAGGACATATATTTTTAATTAATGCAGTCATAGATTTAAAAAATGGAAAGAAGGAAGGAATTGCCTCTAAGATTTCTGGCATACAAAATTAACATTAACAAATATTTATATTATGAGGACACTAAATATAAAATTAAAAGAATTTTTTAAAAAAATCTAGAAACTTTTCTAGTTCCACCCATTTGCCTGTGAATTTTATAAAGTCATTGTTTATAATAGCTGAGTAGTACTCCATTGTGTAAATGTACCACATTTTCTGTATCTGTTCCTCTGTTGAGGGACATCTGGGTTGTTTCCAGCTTCTAACTATTATAAATAAGGTTACTTTTAACATAATGTAGCATATGCCCTTGTTATATGTTGGAGCATCTTTTGGATATATGACCAGGAGTGGTATAGCTGGGTCTTCAGGTAGCACTATGTCCAATTTTCTGAGAAATCACCACACTAATTTTCAGAGTGGTTGTATCATCTTGCAATCCCACCAGCAATGGAGGAGTGTTCCTCTTTCTCCAGATCCTCATCAGCATCTCCTGTCACCTGAGATTTTCATCTTAGACATTCTGACTGGTGTGAGGTGGAATCTCAAGGCTGTTTTTATTTGCATTTCCCTGATGACTAAGGATGTTGAAATTTTCTTTAGGTGCTTCTCAGCTATTCAGTATTCCTTAGTTGAGAATTCTTTGTTTGGCTCTGTACCCCACTTTTAACAGATTTAATTGGTTCTCTGGAGCCTAACTTCTTGAGTTCTTTGTATATGTTGGATATTATCCCTCTATCAGATGTAGGGTAGGTAAATATCTTTTCACACTCTGTAAGTTGCCATTTTGTCCTATTAAAGTCCTTTGCCTTACAGAAGCTTTTCAATTTTATAAAATCCCATTTTTCTATAGTTGATCTTAGAGCCTGAGACTCTCTGGTGTTCTGTTCAGGAAAATTTCCCCCATGCCAATGTGTTCTAGGCTCTTTCCCACTTTCTCTTCTATTACATTCAGTGTATCTGGTTTTATATGGAGGCTTTGATCTAGTTGGACCTGAGTACAAGGAGATAAGACTGGATCAATTTGCATTCTTCTACATGCTGACCACCACTTGAGCCAGCACCATTTGTTGAATATGCTGCATTTTTTCCAATGGATGGTTTGGTCACCCAGTCACAAAAGAATACACATGGCTATTCCATTGATCTACTTGCCTGTCGCTGTACCAATACCATTTAGTTTTTAACACAATTGCTCTGTAGTACTGCTTGAGGTCGGGGATATTGATTCCCCCAGAAGTCCTTTTATTGTTGAGAATAGTTTTAGCTATGCTGGGTTTTTTGTTACTCCAAATGAATTTGAGAATTGCTTATTCTAGATCTATGAAGAATTGATTTGGGATTTTGATGAGGATTGCATTGAATCTGTAGGTTGCTTTTGGCAAGATGGTCATTTTTACTATATTGATCCTGCCAATCCAAGAGCATGAAATATTTTTCCATTTCCTGTGAACCCACAGAGTTATGGTCACTTGATCTTTAATAAAAGTGCTACAACCATCCAGTGGGAAAGAGATAGCCTTTTCAACAAATGGTGCTGGTTCAACTGGAGGTCAACATGCAGAAAATGCAAATTAACCCACTCTTATCTCCTTGCACTAAGATCAACTCCAAGTGGATCAAGGACCTCCACATAAAACCAGACACACTGAAACTAATAGAAAAGAAACTGGGGAAGACCCTGGAGGACATGGGCACGGGGGAAAGTTTCTGAACAGAACACCAATAGCTTATGCTCTAAGATCAAGAATTGACAAATGGGACCTCATAAAATTACAGTTTCTGTAAGGCAAAAGACACTGTCAGAAAGACAAAACAACAACCAACAAATTGGGAAAAGATCTTCACCAACCCCACATCCCACAGAGGGCTAATATCCAATGTATACAAAGAACTCAAGAAGTTAGACCCCCAAAGAACCAAAGAACCCTATTAAAAAATGGCATACAGAGCTAAACAAGGAATTTTCACCAGAAGAAATTCAGATGGCTGAGAAGCATCTTAAGAGATGTTCAACATCATTAGTCATCAGGGAAATGCAAATCAAAACAACCCTGAGATTCCATCTCACACCAGTCAGAATGGCTAAGATTAAAAACTCAAGAGACAACAGGTGTTGGAGAGGATGTGGAGAAAGAGGATCACTCCTCCATTGTTGGTGGGATTGCAAGATGGTACAACTGCTCTGGAAATCAGTCTGACTGTTCCTCAGAAAATTGTGCATGACACTTCCAGAGGACCCTGTCATACCACTCCTGGGCATATACCCAGAGGATTCCCCTGCATGCAATAAAGACACATGCTCTACTATGTTCATAGCAGCTTTATTTATAATAGCCAGAAGCTGGAAAGAACCCAGATGTCCCTCAACAGAGGAATGGATACAGAACATGTGGTATATTTATACAATGGAATACTACTCAGCAATTAAAAATAATGAATTCATGCAATTTGTAGGCAAATGGTTGGATCTGGAAAATATCATCCTAAGTGAGTCAACCCAATCACAAAAGAATACACATGAATTGCAATCACTGATAAGTGGATATTAATGAGCCCAGAAGCTCTGAATACTCAAGATACAATTAGCTAAGCAAAAGATTCCCAAGAAAAGGGATGGAGAGGACCCTGGTCTGGAAAAGACTAAATCCGGTTTTGTAGGAGAGTACCAGAAGAGAGAAATGGTGGGGAGGGGGGTGATTTGGGAATGGGGGGGGAGAGGACTTATAGGACATATGGTGAGGGGGGAACTGGAAAGAGGAAAGCCTTTGGAATGTAAACAAAGAATATAGAATATAATTTAAAAAAGGAAAAAAAAGAATACACATGGCATGTACTCACTGATAAGTAGATATTAGGCAAAATGCTCAGAATACCCATGATTCAACTCAAACCATACAAAACTCAAGAAGAAGGAAGACCAACGTTGAATGCTTCAGTCCTACTGAGAAGGTGGGACAAACTAATTACAGGAGATTGAGGGAGGAAGAGACCTGGAAGGGAGACAGGAGAGGGAGGGAAAGGGGGGCAGGATCCAGTGTGGGAGGAGGTTAGAGAAGAACAGAGGGTCAGGAAATTGAACAGAGAGTGGAGGATGGAGACCTAGGTGTAGCCACTAGAAAGCCAGGAAAGCAAGATGCTCCAGGACCCATGGGAATGACATTTTCTGAAATACACAACAAAAGGGAGAAAGAATCTGTAGAGACCATATCCAGAGGTTAGGCACGGCCCCCAGTTGAGAGATGGGGCCACCTACCCATTTCAAACATATTAATCCAGAATTGCTCCTGTGTAAAGGAAATGCAGGGACAAAGAGTAAAGCAGAGACTGAAAGAAAGGCCATCCAGGGACTGCCCCACCTGGGGATCCTTCCCATCTGCAGACACCAAACCCAGACAATACTGCTGATGGCAAGAAGTGCTTCCTGACAGGAGCCTGGTATAGCTGTCTCCTGAGAGGCTCTGCCAGAGCCTGACCCATGCAGATGTGAATGCTCTAAGCCAACCATCAAACTGAACACAGGGAGTTAGGGGTAGGACAGAAGGATCTGAAGGTGTTTGCAGTCCCATATGAAGAACAATATCAACCAACCAAACCCCCAGAGCTCCCTGGGAACTAAAGCAACCAAAGAGTACACATGGAGGAACCCACGGCTCCAGCTGCACATGTAGCAGAGGATGGCCCTATCTGGCATCAATGGGAGGGAAGGTCCTTGGTTCTGTGGTGGCTCAATGTCATAGTTTAGGGAAATGCTAGGGCACTGAGGTGGAAGTGGGGGTTTGGGGGAGCACCCTCAGAGAAACAGAGTGGGGAGATGGGATAGGGGTTTGCAGAGGGGAAACTGGGAAGGGGAATAACATTTGAAATGCAAATAAATAAAATAACAAATAAAAAATCTAGAAACAAATAAATTTGACAGCAAATGTACCAAAAATCTGCAGGATGTCTGTGGAATATCTGTGAGATATATCTAAAGCAGTACTGAGAGGGAAATTTATATCACTAGATGTATCCGTCAGGAAGGATGGCGTGGAGGGATGGCTTAGCAATCAGGAGCATTGCCCTTTGTCCAGAGGATCTCAGATCAGTTCCCAGCTTCTACAGCTCACTGCTGCCAATAACTATAGTCCTTATGCCCTCCTTTTGCCTCTGAAAACATTAGTGCATGTGTCATATACAGAGAGACACACATAAATATACATAAGTAAAAACTAAAGACAACCCTTTAGTAAACAATAGAAATATCTCAAATAAACAACCCAACATCAATATGCTGAACTCAGAAGCTCATGCCTATAGTCCCAACATGCAGGAGGCAGAAGCAGGAGGCCTGCTGTGAGTGTGAGTCTAGCCTGGGCTACATAAGGAGTTTCAGACTGGCCAGGGTTATATTGTTAAATTCTTACTCAAATAAGCAAACAAATATATAATTTAAGTCAATAAATAAACACCCCAATGATACATTTAAAAGACTTAGAAAATCAGAAACAAAAATGCCCAGAATTAATAGATGATAATAAATATCAGAAGTAAATAAAATTCAATCTAAATAATAATAATAATAATAATAATAATAATAATAAACAAAATAAATCAACATAAAAGATCAACAAAACAAATCTGTGGTGTTTGTAATACGAGCAAAAAGGACAAAGCAAGAAGAGTGGGAAGTGCCACATAAGGTAGAAGTGGACATGGGAAGGACCGACCGCTCGTACAGCAGAAGAACAAAGCTCTGCAAGAAAGTCCTAATGCCAAAAACCTGGCAGACAAAAGCGAATTCCTGAGCAGATGCCGTGTATGATGTATATAGCCTCAAAGGAAAAATGTACACACCCTAAACAAGCAATAAAGAGCAAATGAATGTAAACTACTTCCTAAAAGTTCCCTGGCCTGGTGGTTTTGCTGTTCTGTTCCATGAGAAGGCTAATCCCAACTCTATTTTTAAAAAACTGAATTAGAAGGAATTTGGCCAAATTCTTTTAACAAGTCAAAATTACCTCATACCCATGCACAAAAAAGCTCCGATAACAACAGAACACAATTAGAAAGTGCCCTGGTGTGTAGCAGTTCCCTTTGAGCCAGAAATCTTCCATGTCCTTAAGAGAGGCCACGAGGCCCCTCCTTCCTGGAGTAATGGGCTCTCTCAAGGAGACAAGCTGCAAAGAGATCTGAGAGCAGAGCAGCTGCCTGGAACTGAGTCACTTGGAAAGGACACTCTGTAACCTGCTAAGCTGCCTGCAGCCTGTGCAGTCTGTTCCAGGCCCCCAGCTTTTGTAAGTTATCCTCCATGCTGTGAGAGGCTTTGGCGATGAAGCTGTCTTTGAGTCATTTCTGCTCCTATACATAACCTGAGATCCATATTCCTGGAAGTAATCCCCATAAAACTCAATAGTTCCCCAAGTTGGACTTTAGTGGCATACTTACTTTAAATCTGTCGAGGTTCCCTATCTGGTAAGAGTAAATGTGGGTGCTCTGTTTCCCCAGGAAGTCTTGTGCCATATCATAGCAGCACACTGAATGAAGCAAAGTATTAACATACAGTAAACCATGATGAAGTTGCATTTATCCAAGGGATGCTTCACTGTATATGTGCATCAATATACATGATATACATTATATATTATTACACACTATATGTAACATATATAGTATGTAATATATATGATATATAATACATCATATACATGATATATACATTATATATATTATGTCATGTATATTGATATCATGTATATTGATATCATGTATATTGATACATCAACATAATGAAAGACGAGGATAATCTGCAACAGATGCAGATTATAAACCTTCAATAAGCCTTTAAACTAAAAATAAAACCTGTCAACAGAAAGTTATAAAAACCAAACCTCAAAAATATTAATAGCTGCATAAAAAAATATATAGTCACTGTCTGTATTAGTCAGGGTTCTCTTATGTAATGAATGAAAGTCAAACTTATGTAATGAATGTGTGTATGTGTGTGTGTGTGTCTGTGTGTCTGTGTGTGTGTTTGTATGTAATTTATTGGAATGGCTTACAGGCTTCAGTCCAACTGATCCAACAATGGCTAGCTGTGTATGGTGAGTCCAAGAATCTAGTAGTTGCTCAGTCCCACAAGGCTGGGTGTGTCAGCTGCTCTTCTGTATATGATAGAATCTCAAAGAAGTAGACTCCAATACCGGTGAAGGAATAGGTGTGCTGGCAAGGCAAGGACAAGCTGCCAATAAACCTACCAGAAGCTTGGCCTTTCCATCAGAAGACAGCCATTAACAGAAACCCATAGACCACAGTCTGGCCTGTGAGGGCATGAGGCTCAAAAATACATACAGGCAAAACACTGGTACACACAAAAATAATTTTAAAATTTAAAACAATCCTGGCCAATAAAATGACTCGGCACGTAAGGGTCCTTGCTGCCAAGCCTTATGACCTAAGTTCAACCACACTGGGGCAAGAGAAATGACTCCAAAAAGCTATTCTCTGACCTTAGCACGCACACACACACACACAGTATGCACACACACAATATGCATATACATAGTATGCAGATAGTTTAAAATAAAACAAATGTAAAATAGAGAAAAAAAGTTAAATAATAAAAACATTACTGATAAATTCCAGTGCTGATCATGACAGTAGAATGTATCAAATTATCCCTTCTGCTGAGAAATCCTATAAAAGCTAGATATGATAAATAACATGGCTGGAATGAAAGTACCAGACAGGGCCAAAGAGCCAGAACATGAGAGGCAAAGATCCTAGAGGAAATGACATGGAGGTGAGCAACCTCATCCTTCAGTTTGACCCAGAGGCACAGAGACTAAAGTGAAGAAAGCCATGTCATCTTGGCACACCAATGGGCAAGTTCAAGGTTCCTCAGTCTTTCAGGGCTTGAGGAACAGAAAGCCCAGAGAAGACAGAAGTTTGCACACTGGACAGCTTAGCTTTGCCTCTCAATACCATTGTTGAGCCATAGGTTGCCAACAGCATTGTGGAGCTTGAACACAGATTTCTCTTTTCTTTTTCTTTTTTCTATTATGCTAATGTGGGAAGTCCCTGCAAATGCTTATGTCTGGCAAAGGAATGATCCCAGAAAGGCAAGAAAGAAATCCTGTTCAGCATGATTTAGCTAGCCAGTGCTGGTTCAAACTGACACTGGGCAGTTTACTTTTTAAAAAAATTTTTAGATATATTCTTTATTTACATTTCAAATGATCTCCCCTTTCCTGTTCTCCCCCTCCAGCGAAAATCCCATAGGCTATCTCCCCTCCCCCTGTTCCCCAATCAACCCCCTCCTGCTTCCCTGTCCTGGTATTCCCCTACACTGCTGCATCCAGCCTTTCCAGGACCAGGAGCCTCTCCTCCCTTTGATGCACAACAAGGTCATCCTCTGCTCCCTATGCATCTGAAGCCATGGGTAACCCCATGTGTACTCTTTGGTTGATGGTTTTGTCTCTGGGAGCTCTGGAAGTACTGGGTGGCTCATATAGTTGTTCCTCCTATGGCACTGCAAACCCCTCCAAATAGATTGACCAGAAAGGAAATCCCCCCCACCTTGTCACATAATAATTAAATGTCAAATGCACTAAACAAAGAAAGAATATTAAAAGCAGTAAGGGGAAAAGGTCAAGTAACATATAAAGGTAGACCTATCAGAATTATACCAGACTTCTCACCAGAGACTATGAAAGCCAGAAGAGCCTTGGCAGATGTCACACAGACCCTAAGGGAATACAAATGCCAACCCAGGCTGCTATACCCAGCAAATCTCTCAATTACCATAGATTACCACGGAATTCCATGACAAAAACAAATGTACACAATATCTTTCCACAAATCCATCCTTACAAAGGATAATGAATGGGAAACACCAACAAAAGGAGGAAAACTACACACTAGAAAAAGCAAGAAATTAATCTTCTTTCAGCAAACCCAAAAGAAGATAACCACACAAACGTAAAAATTGCATCAAAAATAACAGGAAGCAACAATCACTATTCCTTAATATCTCTTAGCATCAATGGACTCAATTCCCCAATAAAACGACATAAACTAACAGACTGGATACATAAACAGGACCCAACATTTTGCTGCATACAGGAAACGCATCTCAGTGTCAACGACAAATACTACCTCAGAGTAAAAGGCTGGAAAACAATTTTTCAAGCAAATGGTCCCAGGAAACAAGCCGGAGTAGCCATTCTAATATTGGATAAAATTGACTTTCAGCCAAAAGTCATCAAAAAAAGACACAGAAGGACACTATATATTCACAGGTTTCTTGAGTAGAGCTAGAGCACTGTACCATGCCCCATACTTTGCACAGCATGAATATTTATAAACTCAAGGAATAAAAGGTTTGGTCTTGAACTTCAACATGCCTAGATCATTGGAAATTCCCATCTTGTTTGCAACCTGAACACAAAATGACATTACAAGTATAGTCATAAATAATAAATACGCAATGGAACACAGACACCAACCAGCAGCAGGCTTTTAGGGGCTTATACCCTTCTGCCAGATATCATCTTCCCATAACCTCTATTAATAAAAATAATAAAGATAATAATGTTGCTGTTATCATTGCTATGAGTTCGTATGATATGTGTGTAGATGTGTTCCATGTCACAGCATGCATGTGGAATTGATCCTTACCTATATCTTTACATGGGTTTCGGGAACAAACTCAGATCATCAGGCTGACACAGAAAGTGCAGTTACCTGCTGAGCCATGTTTGGGTCCAGTGCAATTATTTTTGTTTCCTTGAATCACCTTTGTCAGTTCTTATGTGAGTCCAGTTAATATTGTTAAAGATCAAGAGTTTTTCCTACATACCTAGTAAGTTCAAACTCTTTGCAAAAAAAGACAAAAAGATAAGCTCATTTTTTTTAACTCCTCAAGATTTTGATATATGATCTTAGAGGACAGCAACAGGTGTCCAGTATTTGCATCTTTCTTGTGATCTCATAGTAGAAATCATCTAGGTACTTCTTAGCCTTTCAGCTACCACAATGACTTCGGAACCACCAACCCACTATTCCTTTATTAACATGAACTATCTCCTCAGATGCATACAATAGCCTAATGAATTGTTAGTGTGGAATGATACAAGCTCATTATACAAAATAACATTATAAACAATGTGGCCATTTTAAATTAATTAAAGCACACTTTATATACACCATTTAATAATAATTAACCTCAAAAGTTTGAGAAATATTGAGGAGTATGAATTGACAGTACGGTAGACAGAATAATGACAGCTGCTTAAGATACCTATATGCAGATCCCTGTTGCTATACATCTCCACCTGTCATAAGGGACATTGCAGATGTGATACTGGTGATAGGTCTTACTTTGGGGAGATGGTCCTGGGTTGCTCAGATTAACCTAGAAAATCACAATCACATCTGTCTTTGAAGCAAGAGAACCTGCTTTGTTTGATGTTGTTGTTGCTGTTGTTGTTGTTGTTGTTGTTGTTGTTGTTGTTTCATTATTATTACTTTTAATTTTTTGCAATCCAGTCATTATGCCCCTCCTGGTCCCACCTCCAACAGTTCCTCCTTTCATTCCTCCTCCTCCCAGTCTCCAAGAGGATGTCCTAGTTCCCCCACTCCCCACTCCCTGTGGCCTCAACACTCTCTGGGGGTCCTCTTCTCTCCTGCGGCCAGACCAAGCAGTCCTCTGCTGTATAAGTGTCAGGGGCATCGGACCAGCTAGTGTATACTGCCTGGCTGGTGGTTCAGTGTCTGAGATATCTCAGGAGTCCAGATTAGTTGAGACTGCTGGTCTTCCTATGAAGTTGCCCTCCTTCTCAGCTTCTTCTAGCCTTTCCCTATTCAACCACAGGGGTCCCCAACATCAGTCTATTGGTTGGGTGTGAGTCTGTGCATCTCAGTCAGCTACTTATTGGACCTCTTGGGGGACAGCCATGCTAGGCTCCTGTCTGTAAGCACACCTTAGTATCTTTAATAGGGTCAGGCCTTGGAGCCACCTCTTCAGATAAATCCCAAGTTGGGCCAGTCACTGAACCTCCTTTCCCTCAGTCTCTTGTCCATTTTTGTCCCTGCAGTTCTTTTTAAACAGGAACAATTCTGGCTCAGAGTTTTTGACTCTGGGATGTCAACCCAATCCCTTAACCAACCAACCTAATAAAAAATATGAGCAAGGATGTGGGGAAAGAGGAACACTTCTCCATTGCTGGTGAGACTGCAAGCTAGTACAACCACTCTAGAAATCAGTCTGGCAGTTCTCCAGACAATTGGACATAGTATTACCTGAGAACCCAGCTATACCACTCCTGGGCATATACCCAAAATATGCTCCAACATATAATAAGTAAACATGCTCCACTATGTTCACAGAAGCTATATTTATAACAGCCAGGAGCTGGAAACAATCCAGATATCCCTCAGCAGAGGAATGGATACAGAAAATGTGGTCCATTTATACAAGGGAATGCTACTCTACTATTAAAAACAATGACTTCATGAAATTCACAGGTAAATAGATGGATCTCAAAAACATCTTGAGTGAGGCAACTCAGTCACAAAAGAACACACATGATATGTACTCACTGATAATTAGATATTAGGAAAAAATGTAGAACATCCATGATACAACTCACAGACCACATGAAGTGTAAGAGAAAGGAAGACCAGAGAGTAGATGTGTCAGTCCTACTTAGAAGGGAGAACAAAATAATCAAGGGAAGTAGAGGGTGTGAGGGACTTGGGAGGAAGAGAAGAGGAGGAGGGAGAAAAGAGGGGGAAAATCAGGTATTGGAGGAGATGGAGGAGATGTACAGAAGGTCAGGAAAATGAACAGAGGTGTGTAGCAATGGGGGGTGGGAAACTTAGGGTAGCAACCAGAAAGTCTCAGATGCCAGGAAAGCAAGAGCCTCCTAGGATCCTGTTAGCTGAAATATCCCACAAAGGGGAGAGAGAACCTGTAGAGACCATATCCAGAGGTAGGACATGGCCCCTGGCTGAGGGATGGGACCACCCACCCATCTCCAAAATTTTAACCCAGAATTGCTCCTGTCTAAAGGAAATACAGAGACAAAGAGTAGAGCAGAGACTGGTGGAAAGGCCATCCAGAGACTGCCCCACCTGAGGACCTATCCCATCTGCAGACACCAAACCCAGAAACTACTGCTGATGCCAAGAAGTACTTGCTAACAGAAGCCTGATAGAGCTGTCTCCTGAGAGGCTCTGCCAGGAGCCTGACCAAGACAGATGCACATGCTCGCAGCCAACCATTGACTGAGCACAGGGACCCCAATAGAGGAGTTAGGGGAAGGACTGAAGGGGCTGAAGGGGCTTTATCTGGCATCAATGGGAGGGGAGGCCCTTTGTCTTGTGAGGGCTTGATGCTCCAGTGTAGAGGAATGCTAGGGCAGTGCAGTGGGAGTGCATAGGTGAGTGGGGGAGCACCCTCATAGAAGCAGGGTAAGGGGGGACGGAAAAGGGGATTTGCAGACCTGAAACCTGGAAAGGGGATAACATTTGAAATGTAAATAAATTAAATACCCAATAAAAAAGAAAAAATGTACATTAAGTTGTAAATCATTGACTATAAAGCTAAACAGAGAATTCACAACAGAGGAATCTCAAATGACTAAGAAGCACTTAAAGAAATGTTTAAAGTTAGTAATCAGGGAAATGCAAATCAAAACAACTCTGAGAATCTACCTTACACCAATTAGAATGGCTAAGATCAAAAACCCAGGTGACAATACAGGTTGGTGAGAATGTGGAGAAAGATGTACACTCCTCCATTGCTGGTGGGATTGCAAATTAGTACAACCACTCAGGAAATCAATCTGGAGAGTCTTCAGAAAATTAGAAATAGATCTATCTACCCGAAGACACAGCTATTCCATTCTTGTGCATATACCCAAAAGATGCCCCACCATGCCATAGGGACACAAGTTCTACTATGTTCATAGAAGCCTTATTTGTGATAGCCAGAAGCTGGAAACAGCTCAATTCAACTATGAAGAATGAGGACATGAGTTTTGCAGGCAAATGGATGGAACTAGAAAATATCATCCTGAGTGGGGTAACTCAGGCCCAAAGTGACATGCATGGTTTGTACTTATTAATAAGTGGATATTAGCCAATAAAGTACAGAATACCCAGGACACAATCCACAGAACTCAAGAATGTTAACAAGCCAAAGGGCCCAAGTAAGGATAGTTCAATCCCACTTGGGAGAGAGAAGAAATCAATCATGGGGGACAGAAGGAAGGGACCTGGATGGGAGAAGGGTGAAGGAAAGGAAAGGGGGAATTGGAGGGAACAGCACAGAAGCCATGAGGGCCAGGAGAATAAATGGAAATATGCAACCTTGGGTGGGGAGACTCTCTAGAATGTACCAGAGACCTGGGAGGTGAGAGATTCTCAGGTCTCAAAGAGAGGGGCCTTAGTTGAAATGTCCAACAGTGGGGAGAGGGAACCTATCACCTCCAGTAGAGAATCTGGTTTTAAAACCACAAAAGACACAACAATGTAAAGAAATATGAAGACATATCCCATCTTTTCTGCTTTTGAAGATAAATGGAGGAGATTACAGGCCAAGAAAATCATGTGACTGCCCCAGAAGCTAGAAGTAGCTTGTAGTTGAAAGCTAGCAAGAAGGGAGACTTCAAATCTGCCAGTTTAAGGAATAGAATTCTACAAACAACCTCAAATATCAGAAAAAAGATCCTTCCCCAGAGTCTCCAAACCAAACAAAAACAAACAAGCAAGTCCTGTGAATAACTTGATGTCAACGTGCAAAGAGCCCTGTCAGACTTCTGACCTACATACACTGATAGTTTTCTCATTCAATATAGACCATTTTAGAATTAAAAGTATGTTTTAAATTTTATATGAATATAATAGAAACTAAAAATTAAAATGAAACCATTTTTATAGGCAGTGTATTTTTTAAAAAAGTAACTCATCTATGGGTTAGGGATGTAGCTCAGTAACAGAGAACTTGTCAAGTATGTGTAAGGCCCTGAGTTCATCACCTGGCATCACAATAATAGTTGAAATCTTTATATTTATCATGTGCATATATGTGTATGTGTGCATAAGTAAGTGTCTGTGTGATGTGGGTTGATACCCATGTTATAGCATGCACACAGAGATCAGAGAAAAATTTTATTAAATCAGGCCTTGAAGTGGGATTTTTCTGGTTTCTTTGTAGACTCAGTTGTATCCTGTGATATTTTTCTGGAAACTGTCTTATGAGAGGATGCTTTTTGCTGAAGCACACCCTTGGGAGGATATTTTGCCAAGAGCAGACAGACGTGGTGTTTTTCTGGAGGCAGCCTGGGAAAAGGGCAGGTGACATGAGAGAACACACGATGCTAGGAAAGGATATAAATATAGCCCGATGGTCAGTGCATGCTATTGATTCGCCTTGCCATTCTTTGCTGGTCATGGTTGGGCTTTGCTGATGCTGGCCTTTGCTGAGTATGCGGGGTGTTATTAGTACACCTTGCCATTCCTTGTTGGTCATCGTCTGTCACGACTTCATAGAGAAATGCACCAAAAAATCTTCTGGTGGTGTTCTAGCAGCTTCTTGCCATGTCTGAGTATTTGGGTCAATTGGCAGAGCCTTGCAGTTTCTTCTGGATAGACCTGCCATTGCTGATTCATGAAAGGTGTTTATGAGTTATAGAACTTCCACTATTAATTGCTGTGAAGTAAACGGCTGATATCCTGACAACACATATTGTATTTGCTACAAGGAACTATTTCTGAACAGGTCCACATCCTCCTTTGCTCTATTAAACTTTCTTTCCACTACCTCTGGTGGGTGGTGGGCTAGAAGGGATGTTAGAGCATTTAAGAACCCTCATTAAATGTAGGTTTTGAAAATTCTAAGCCTGCAAGTTCTCTTCTTTCACCGGGATGGAGGTTCTGGGGATCAGAATTAAGTCATCGGGCTTGCATTTTTCTATCAGCAAGCTCCTTACCTACAGATGCATCTCTCCTAAGCCCTTTCCAATACTTTTCAAAAGATTGTGAAAAACATTGAATGTTGAAGTCCGGTTTTAAATGCTGTTTCTGACTTAGATGGAATGTATTCAAGCTCATTCCCAAATACTATTGCTGAACAGATGCACTTCCCCACTATCCTAATAACTTTTTTTTCTTCCAAGAGAAGAAAAAAAGGGGTAGGCTAGAGGAGAGGTTGAACCCTTATTAAAAGTAGGTTGCAAAATATTTATGCCGACACATCGTATTTTCATTTTCACACAAGTTCTTCAGTTACTAGAGTGTTAGTTTTCAGCCATATTGACTACTTTTCTCTTTTCTTATGGCTCTGTCTTTGTGATGACTTCATCTCCTCTTCCCCTCCTTTTCTGATCTCTACAAGTTCTCCTTCCATCTCCTCTGTTCTTCATTGTGTCTGTCTTTGAGGACTAGCACATTTCCTTTGAGCTTTTTACAGCAGAGATCAGGTGGCTACATCTCAAGGTTGAAATTGTTTGCCTCTCCCCACTTAATTGTTCCTGCAGTGTGTTTCTCCCTCTGACTCCTTGAGTGTGTGTTTTTCTCCCTTCTATTTTGTCATTTATGTTGTAGAGCCCACACAAGCTCTTCTGTACTTACTACTCAGCCTCCTCCAGTGCATCTGGCTACTTGTAGAAGAACAGTGTGAGAAGGAACACACTGAGTCAAGGCAGCCAGCACTTTCCATAGCACAAGGGTCTTAAACATTTTCATCATAAATGTGTCACCGCCTGGGGAAATGGTAAGTAAAGAAGTGAACAAAGGAAATTGCTGCTTCCTTTTAAACACATTTTCTTAAAAATAGCACCCTTCACTAATACCTTAAGAACTGTGCTGAAACCATGCCTATAAGAAAACTTTAGAGCTAGTTTGCCCATTGGACAATAAAACATAAATGTTTGGACTCATCTCCCATTATAGAATCCTTATCACTGCAGCACCCTCCCTTGCCCCTACAGTGTTTAGGGCAGCTGGTTAACAAATATATCAAGTTGGTTTATTGACACATCATCTTACTTTAGAACCATTTCCCCACATCTTTCTTGGAGCACTTGTACCCTAGATCTCATCTCTGACAAAACGTTCCTGGAGTGAGGCAGGGGGTTGATTTCAGTACAGAGATATCGACATTTAAAGAAATGATAAGTGTTGCTTCGGGTTCAAGATTACACTCACCAGCTCTAAACTCAGTGTCCTTTCCTATCCACATTGTCCACATACATTTATTTACTGATGCAAGCTGGTACTTGTTTTTTTTTTTTGTTTGTTTGTTTTTTGTTTTTTTTTTTTTTAACAGTGTGTCTCTTTTTCTAACTTTCCTTTTTGTTAGAGGACTGTGGGGAAAGTAAGTAGAGCATGAGTCTACTTAAGTCATTTCTATTGTTAAGCAAAAAATAAATGAAACACTAGTCCATTAGTTTATGGAAATAAGTCAAAGTTTAGATGTCGACAAATGATCTGGAGGTTTGAAGGGCAGTCACTGAAGAACAGATGGTAGAAAGGAAATGGGGGATTCAGCTCATTGGAGGATTGCTTCTCTAGAATGCAGAGAGCCCTGGGTTACTGAGCATGGGCTGCTCATTCTCTCATGTGTGCATCCCAGCCACATGGGTGGTGGAGGCAGAAAAATAACAAATCCAAGGTCATCTGCAGCACATAGCAAGTTTAAGGCCATCCTAGGCTCTAAAGACCCTGACTCTAAGATAAATAAATAAACCAAATAAACAATCAATAAAGAAAAATGCAGTAGCAATAGCAATTACCAGGGCATAGAAACTTTTTAAAAAGCAATACATTTAGGTTATAATATGCTATAATCTCAAGAATTATACAGAAAAACATCCTTTGAAAAACAGTGATTGTAATTTGGAATCTTGCTGTAGATTTCTAAATGGCAGATTAGAGCATTTCCAATATCCTCAAGGGGCCTTGGATTCTCAGCAAGAGAGTGTGAGAGGTCTCAGGCACAGGTTTGGACCATTTCTATCAAATGGGAGTGTAAGCTGACCCATCATAGATTTAAATCTTATCTATATCATAGTCTTGGGTATTATTTCTTAAATAGATCAATTTCCTCTTTGCTGAAGATCTATTGGAGCAAATAACCCCTTTATGGTAATCACATCAAGGGATCCCTCAGGACTCATGGTTCCTCCTCAGTGACCTCAACCACTCACTTGATGCTCCACAGGTGGAGAGTGCTCCACTGGAGGTTTCAGGAAAGTCTCCTCGGTGTCCCGTGATGTTTAGCTTTCAGGCTCTCCATATTCTTAACCTTCAATTGGCTGTGCATCAAGATACAGTATACTCAGAGTTTCCTCAGCTCCTCTGTCCACATACTCTTCAACTACTCACTTTCATTACCTCTTTTAATAATGATAAACAGATACCATGTTTCCCATGTCAATGCCTCTGCACTCCATATTTCAGAATCTTCACCCTGTCCAGTGACGAACTAGGCATTTACAAACTTGACATTGCTGCAGCCTTTCTCACCTCTTAATGATCTCAATCTCTTTGCATCAAAACCTAGATTTCTCCCTGCTAGAATTTTCAACATTGCTATTGTTGATATATTGTATTTGAACACACTCCTAAAGTTCCTCAGAATAAAATAATAACATCATAAACCAGTGGACTTACTTCCACAAAAGATAATGACAGAGAATCTGTTGACACCACCCCTGCTGGCTTAGGGCGAAGTTGACTCTTGACCAAGTGTTTGTGGATGTTTGGGTTTTTTTTTTCCTGTATCTTCTTGATTGACAGGCAAATATGATCATACTGTTTAGTCACTTCCCAGCTTAGTAATACTAGTAACTATTCTGGTGTAGGGACCTCAACAAAGAATATGAGCAAATATTACTGTCTATATTACTAAAGTCATGGAATGATTTTGGCTTAAAAGGACACTGCAATAGTTCTTATTGCATCCCAGCCCATTCAAGGAAAGCTCCTCTACTAGGGGAGATAGACTTCACCTTAGTGACTCCCTAATCCTCTTTCACAGATGCCTTGGGGCTAGAGAGATGACTCAGAGGTTGAGAGCTCTTGCAGTGATTTCAGAGAACTGGAGTTTGGTTCCCAGTGCCTGTAAGGAACAGCTCATCACTACCTGTAACTCTAGCTCTCGGCTCTCCAGCACCCTCTTCTGGCCTCTTTGGTCTTTCTCGTGCATATGTATATAAACACACACAGACATGCAAATAAAAATAAAAATCTTTTTTTAAGATTAGCAATTTGATGCTAAAACTTTTTTTTCTTGTTACTCAAGGGTTGCTTTTTTTTCTTTTTTTTATTATTTTCTATACTCTTTGTTTACATTCCAAAGGCTTTCCACTTTCCAGTTCCACCCTCACCATATGTCCCATAAGTCCTCTTCTCACCCCATTCCCCAATCACCCCCCCACCATTTCTCTGTTCTGGTACTCTCCTACAAAACTGGATTTAGTCTTTTCCAGACCAGAGTCCTCTCCATCCCTTTTCTTGGGAATCTTTTGCTTAGCTAATTGTGTCTTGAGTATTCAGAGCTTCTGGGCTCATTAATATCCTCTTATCAGTGATTGCAATTCATGTGTATTCCTTTGTGATTGGGTTGAATTACTTAGGATGATATTTTCCAGATCCAATCATTTGCCTACAAATTGCATGAATTCATTATTTTTAATTTCTGAGTAGTATTCCATTGTATAAATATACCACATTTTCTGTATCCATTCCTCCATTGAGGGACATCTGGGTTTTTTCCAGCTTCTGGCTATTATAAATAAGACTGCTATGAACATAATGGAGCATGTGTCTTTATCGCATGCAGGGGAATCCTCTGGGTATATGCCCAGGAGTGGTATGACAGAGTCCTCTGGAAGTGTCATGCCCAATTTTCTGAGAAACCGCCATACTGATTTCCAGAGCAGTTGTACCATCTTGCAATCCCACCAACAATGGAGGAGTGATCCTCTTTCTCCACATCTGCTCCAGTACCTGTTGTCTCTTGAGTTTTTAATCTTAGCCATTCTGACTGGTGTGAGGTGGAATCTCAGGGTTGTTTTGATTTGCATTTCCCTGATGACTAATGATGTTGAACATCTCTTAAGGTGCTTCTCAGCCATCTGAATTTCTTCTGGTGAAAATTCCTTGTTTAGCTCTGTACCACATTTTTAATAGGGTTATTTAGTTCTTTGGGCTCTAACTTCTTGAGTTCTTTGTATATATTGGATATTAGCCCTCTGTCGGTTGTGGGGTTGGTGAAGATCTTTTCCCAATTTGTTGGTTGCTGTTTTGGCCTTCTGACAGTGTCTTTTGCCTTACAGAAACTTTGTAATTTTAAGAGGTCCCATTTGTCAATTCTTGATCTTAGAGCATAAGCTATTGGTGTTCTGTTCAGGAACTTTCCCCCTGTGACCATGTCCTCCAGGGTCTTCATTTTACAAGCAAATGGTCTCAGGAAACAAGCCGGAGTAGCCACTCTAATATCAGATAAAATTGACTTTCAACCTAAAGTCATCAAAAGAGACACTGAAGGTCACTACTTGCTGGTCAAAGGGAAAATCCACCAAGAAGAACTCACAATACTGAACATCTATGCTCCAAATGCAAGGGCACCCTCATTTGTGAAAGAAACTTTACTAAAGCTTAAAGCACACATTGCACCTAACACAATAATTGTGGGTGACTTCAACACTCCACTATCCTCAATGGACTGATCAGGAAACCAGAAATTAAACAGGGACACAGTGAAACTAACTGAAGCGTTGGACCAATTGGATTTAACAAATATATAAAGAACATTTCATCCTAAAGCAAAAGAATATACCTTTTTCTCAGTACCACATGGTACCTTCTTCAAAATCGATCATATAATTGGTCACAAGACAGATGTCAACAAATACAAGAAGATCGAACTAATCCCTTGTCTCATATCAGATCACTATGGAGTAAAAGTGGTCTTCAACAGCAAGAAAAACAACAGAAAGCCCACATACATATGGAAACTGAACAATACCCTACTCAATGACACCTTGGTCAAGGAAGAAATAAAGAAAGAAATCAAAGACTTTTTAGAATTCAATGAAAATGAAGGTACAACCTACACAAATCTATGAGGCACAATGAAAGCAGTGCTAAGAGGAAAACTCATAGCCCTGAGTGCCTCCAAAAAGAAACAGGAGAGACCATACACTAGCAGATTAACGGCACACCTGAAAGACCTGGAACAAAAAGAAGCTAATTCACCCAGGAGGAGTAGAAGACAGGAAGTCATCAAACTAAGGGCTGAAATCAACCAAATAGAAACAAAGAGAACCATACAAAGAATCAACAAAACCAGGAGCTGGTTCTTTGAGAAAATCAACAAGATAGATAAACCCTTAGCCAGACTAACCAAGGGGCACAGAGACAGTATTCAAATTAATAAAATTAGAAATGAAAAGGGGGATATAACAACAGAGACTGAGGAAATTTCAAAGATCATCAGTTCCTACTACAAAAGTCTATACTCAACACAACTGGAGAATCTGGAGGAAATGGAAAATTTCCTAGACAGATACCAAATACCAAAATTAAGTCAGGATCAATTAGATCAGCTAAACAGTCCCATAACACCTAGGAAAATAGAAAGAGTTATAGAAAGCCTCCCAACCAAAAAAAAAAAAAAAAAAGTACGGGACCAGATGGTTTTAGTGCAGAATTCTATTAGGCCTTCAATGAAGACCTAATACCAATACTCTTCAAACTATTCCACAAAATAGAAACAAAAGGGACACTGCCCAACTCATTCTATGAAGCCACAATGACGCTGATACCAAAACCACACAAAGATCCAACAAAGAAAGGATGCTAAAACTCTTAAACTTGGGCAATGGGTCGTTCTGTTTTGATTCCTGTCTGTGAGCATTGCTTTAAGACTTGTGAACATGTCCTCTTGGCAACACTGACAGGCAGAAAGGTCTGCACTACCCATGCACCTCCAATACCCACTTCCCCTCTCTTTGCCAGACCTCCTTTACAGGGCACAAAATCATACTGTCCAAAACTAAGATAAAGGTCATTTTTTGATATCTTGTCTACCTTGCAATAATACACCATTAATATAATCTAATTCTCTGCTTGGGCTCAAACCAATATCCAGCAGTAAGATGCTTTGTCACCCAATATTTATCTGCCAGGCCCTTGCAGTTCTCACATATGTGTCTTCTGATAGACCTATCAAAGCTCTCTGAGAATCCGTGGACCATGACCCCAGGCCCTCCATCCCCAACACTCAAGTCTCTGATTGAAATCCTATTACATTTTCCAAAGAAAAGAAGAGGAAGACATGTGATCTGAACTATGATTGCTCTTACCCAAGACATCATTGGGAGATGTTTAACTAGGCATCTAGTTGGGGGTGGGAGATTGCAGTGCCTAAGTTCCGGTTCATTACTTTTGGAGCCTGGGTTGCTCTTGCCAGGGCCTCAGAAGTAAAGAGATGGCCTAAACCCAGGTTAGAGAGGCTACAATAGCACAAAGGCAATTACGCCACAAGAAAAATGTTGTCCACTAATCATCTGGCAATCAATTACTGAGACCAGATAACCCTCTCCCCACTCGGGCTCTTCAGCATTAATAGTGCCATCCTGTAATGACTTCAGGCTCACGCAGGTGCATGAAAGAACAGACTCGAGGACACAGCTTCCAAGATTAATGAGCTCTGTCAATTTGCCCAGCAGACATCTGATTCTCAAGCTTTACATAGCTACTAGTTTTACACTTGTCTCAGATTTTTTTCTCTTTTCCCCCTGAAAAAAATTAGCTAGTAATTTGAACACATTCAACATGCATGCATCGGCCCTAATTTTGCAATAAAGTATGAACCAAAAGCCTCTTCATCTGAATATTAGCACAGCAAGTGGCTCATAATGGCAGGGTTCCTTTGGTCATATATTAGGGTTAGTTGTTGCAATTAGTGATATACAGGATTCAGAGCTATAGAAACCCTTCATTGTGGAATAATGAAAACCTAGCCTCACGACTGTCTCCATTTCCTTCCCTGGTCCAGAAAGTTAAAAAGCAAAAGATTATGTGTACTCTAATAAATAATGAAGCTGTTTTAGAGCTTCCTGAAATACGAATGGCGTGAATGACTCTTAGATCACTGATTCTCTGAGTAAAAGCTATTGAGCTTCCCACACACCCCCACCGAGAAGGAAAAGAGCATTGTCCCAGAAAACCTAGTCACCAGGACCTATACATTTATGTCAGAACAGGAATTGCCTATAAACTGAAATGAATATCAGGAAATTTGCTGTTCCTCCAAATTGATATTTTATAACCCAACTACTGTAAAATCTCATAATCTTTAAATACACGAGGTCAATGTACTAAATAGCTATTTTATGATGCTACCTAAAGCCTCCGATTTGTTTCTCATGGGGACTGTGGCTTCATAGCTCACGGTTCCCCCTCAATTGCCCTTTCAATGAGTGTATGGATAAAAGGAGCAGAACGTCTGGCTTCAAAACATTATTCCTGCCTTTACCTTTTTGCTTCCATTTAATGCCATAAGCAGCCATCCGTGAAGGCTTTTTCCAGTCTACATTTATTGGAAACTAGATTTTGTTAATTAATTTCTGTATGAATGTCTTCTGCTGTGATACCATCAATCATTTCCAGTTTAAAACAAAGATAAAGAAAACAAAGGAAGAAATAAGGGGAGAGAAACACCGAACAACTCACATAATTATGTAATTTTCACTGTAATGGATTTCAGCCTGCCCTATTTCCCACTTAAGTTTATCACTGATCTATATTCATTCGAGGGATCTGTTCAATTATTATTTCCTACAGTAAGAAATATGTCTGACCTGGAAAAACTGTTCCTTAGAAGATAGCAGTACCTGAACTGTCTTAGGAAAATAAGTCTCAGTCTCAGAAGCCATTAATTACAAAATTAGATGTAGTTGAAGATCATATCAAACATGGATTTTTTAAAATATAGTTCTTTGATGATTCTATCCAGATAGATTCAGAGATACTGGACTGTGGTCACTTGCACCCCCTCTTCCTCTCAGACTAAGATCTTTCTTCTTTTCAACCACATTCTTTTCTCATGTGAATGGTGTGTCTGTTTGTGTGTGTGTGTGTGTGTGTGTGTGTGTGTGTGTGTGTGTGTGTTCACGCACTTGCGTGTCTTACTGAGCTTCATTAAGGTCACTTGCACCAACAAGAGTGAGGAGTTATTTACTGAGATGTGGACAACGTAAGAGAATGAGATGCAGTCCTCAGTATCCAGTAAGTATAGCCTCTCAAGACTGGCAGGGCCTCATAAGCTCCTCCCCTTGGCATGATATAATATTGACAGGGAATACACTATTCTCTTTCTATGCAGGTAAGCACAGCATCTGTGAATTTATGAGTTCAATGGCCGTAATGTCCAGAGGACACTGGTTCCACAACACTCCTGAAATTCTCGGGCTCTTACATTCACTCTGCCCCACCCCACGAATTAATGTGCCATAAGTCTTTGGGGGGAGGAAGGATACAGATATCCTATTTAGAGCCAATCCCTCCTCAGTTGTTTATTCTCTGCACTGGCTGCTTGTGAGTTTGTGCATTAAGTGTCACCCACAGCAAAAAAGAAGCATCTTTGCCCAAGGCTGGGAGCAATAGAAGCTATGAATAGAAGCCAAAGTATTTCGAAGGCATGTTGACACCATCAGTCACAATTTCTTTACCCAATGATGAGAGACCTCTTATTGAAGCCAGAGTCCCTTAAGAGTTCACAACGTGGTGCCAACTCACTCCCATCATCAACAATCTTAGTCTTAAATTATGTCTTCCCAAAGTTCCTGCCACCCTTGAGTGAAGCCCTTCACAAGCCTTTCATGGGACTCCGTCCAGATAAGAATAGCCTTCCTAAATGAAGGGCTTTTTCATCCTGGAGACATATCTCTGAAAGTCTGATCTCAATGCCTAACTTCTACCCATTGTCTGTAATGCAACAACAGCTGCCAAAGCCACAGCTGGTCTCTGTCATATACCATCACAGATCAAAGTCTATGAATATGTGGGGTTTTTTAAAAGTCATTTACTGTGATTATGTATGTGTCTGATTGGGGGGTTCTGCATGTGGCATTATGGAGGACCCAGACACTATCATGTAGCTGGTTCTCCATTTCTACCTTTATGTGCACTCTAGGGACCAGATTCAGATCCTTGGGATCCCAAAGCAAGCCCCTTCACCCTCTGAACCACCTCACCAACCATGAGCTTTTAAACTCAACACTTAAGAACATCTATTAACTCTTGAAAAGGTTAACTTGATACCTTAGAAACCAATATCATTAGGAAAAAAAAGTTACTCAATAGAGAACTGGATCCCTGCTATTTACACTGTGGAGGGAGAGCTGGAAACCTGGGTTCAGTTTCAATATATTCAAGGAGTGTGGAGAGAGGTGAAGACAGTTAGGAATAATAAAATCCCTACATGCCCCTGGTGAGCCGAAGGAGTGCCTGCCTCTTCCCAGTCCTGGGGCATTGTCTGTTGTGAGTTACACTGTGCCTGAGATAGGAGCTGTATCGGCTGGAAGGGCAGTCACCTGTGCCAGCCTTTCCCTCCAGCACACAGCCTGCATTGACCTGCTCATTGTGCTCGAATGTGGAGGGTGAGTCTGGGGTCTACACCAACAGAGGGACACTTCCAGTGGATTCCATACCTCTCCAACATCGCTCTCCCAAGGAAGTGATTTAATTATCTAACTATGAAATAAATGACCAAGATGTTTCTTGTGCTATGAACCATCCACAGACTTAGAAGTGCTTGCTCAGAATGCTCATGAGACACGTGAGCAAATCCTTGAAGCAGGGCACATTTGCAAAAGCATCAAAGACAATAGAAATACTTTAAACTGATTAAATTGTTCGTCTAAGCTGGGCATGGTGGTATGTGACTTTCAGCTCAGAACTTGGGAGGCAGACAGAGGCAAGCAGATCTTTCTGAATTTGAGGCTAGCCTGGCCTACACTGGGAGCTGCAGGATAACCAGTGCTGTCCAAAGAGACCCTGTCTCAAACAAAAACAAAGTACCCATATACATATATATGCTGTGTACTTTGTCATGCAGAAAACATAAGTTGATGATGGCAAGATAGAAGGACAAGGAGTAGTCAGCCCTCAGTCTGCCAGTCGGCCATACTCAAACATTCGTCATGAACGAGAGGGCCCTCAGGCTGCTGTCCCTCACCTCTTCTGCAGCCAGTCAAGCACTGACAATCTAGCCAAGCACAACTTGGCTATAGGAGAAGATGCTGTTTTACAACTCTACAAACAACTCAAAGTTACTCACACACAAGAGGCAATTGAGTACATTCGCCTGACTTAAAGAAATGGGGAAAGTCACCTCCATGTAAATACTAAATGTGAGAGCTTAGATACTGTCACAGAGGCATTTTGCTCAACTTCTTCCTCTACAATACACTTCTCTTGGTAACAGAGAAAATGGCCACTAATCACCTACATCCTGTAGACATAGCCTCACCAGTGTAGAGAGCCATGGTGTGTGGTGCTAACATCCTAAAGATAACAACATGGCACCCAACTTCAAGGGGTTTTCACATCTGGCAGAAAGGTTTTAATTTTCTTCAGTAAACAAAGCTATGGGAAAGTGGAGTATCCTACCACAACTTACATACATGAACACGTGTACAATGTACACAAGAAACCATCTTAGTCGGACCTTTGACTCTAAGCTCCAAGAATACCACAATCTAAACATGTACTTCAAGAGGCAAAAGTTGTTGCACACTCAATAGAAAAGGAAGCCAGGCTGCATGAGCTCTCAAAATCATGCAAGCTGCATCTTATTCTTGTGTATTTAAAATACTCGTCAATGTGTTGAGGTTACCAGAAGGTCCTAAAGCAATCTTGGTTTTACATAGTTTTCCTACAATGGAATGCATACCACTCAATGGAACATTTTGTTTTGTTGTATTGTTGCTTTGGTTCTTGTTTTTGTTTTTGTTTTGTTTTTGTTTTTTTATTTTAACTTAAATGAAGGGAACTCATCCCTACAGAGCCAACTCTCAGATTCGAAACAAAAATTTGACAGGCAAGAAAGAGACGAGAATTACAATTTACATTTTAAAATGTGTTGCGCAATCTGCCTTCATAAAGACACATAAAGATTCCATGCTCACAGTGTGATGCACATCGTAACTACATCAGAGGTAAGCAGAGATCAAAGCAGCACAGTTGAGAGGCCGCCGTTCACTTAGTGCTTGTTGTGGTTCCGTGAGACTGAGTTATCTCTGAGGCAGCGCCATCTTCCACCGGGATCCTAAGCTCATTTTGACAAGACAATGCTGAATAGTTCTTGTTGTTTACAACACAAGTGCTTTTCGGCTCTTTAATTACACACTGAAGTACCTGGAAATGAAGTCTCTTTTTCTGTACAACACACCTAATACTGCATTGTCTAAGTTGAAACTACATGTCTGTGTTTGTATTCAAGATGTTGCCCGGTGGCTCGTACATTAATAGGTTCTGTGTACACAGCTTGCTGACAGTAACCATGTGCCTTCAGCAACAATTAAACTAGCCCAACCACCCTGCCCCCGTACACTGTCTGTTTCTTACGGTCACCATTACTGGTGTGCAAGCCACTTCTGCCATGCAAATCTGTTCTGAGACTAATAAAACACCACCCAATTCAAATCACCTTTCTCTGTGAGTCACCCCTGATAATAATAATAATATCAGCTTGTATTTACTGGCCATGTGCTATGCTCTAGACTGTGTGCATATGATTTATTTAATTCTCCCACATTTTAAAGTCCAATGGAGTCAGTTTGATTTTTTTTCCTCTCATTTTATATAAGTCCTAGCCATCACATCCGGTTGATCACTTAGTGAAGGTTTATTTTAGGCATTTTCATGGCTGCCCTTTCTATAGATAGAACAGGAGCTTTCCCACCCCAGGCCTCTGACCCAGCACCCATGCAGGTGTTTTGTGGCAGATTACAGATATAAAAGGTTACACAGTGCATTGAACTAGGGCTGACTCTGTTGAAAGGCAGAGAAGGCTGTTAAAACCAAGTAAATAGGAACTTACTGAGACAGGAGGACCTTGAACATCATCATAATCTAAGTCCTCTATAAAGCGGGCCATCGTCTGGATCAGGTGGTCCCTAAATAAAGTCCATTATATGAAAAGAAAGAGACGGGAATCCATTCACAGAAACTGATATTGTGCCTTTAAAAAGTGTTTGATTTGAGCATTTAAAATGCTGTGCTCTACTGCTGGCTTAATTTTTATAAATGTTCTTTTGCTTACAGACCTTCTCAATAGCCACATCAGAGGGAAAGGAAGCAGGAATGAGCTCCCCATTCAGGCACGCAGCACACTCCTGCTTGATTGGAATGGATATTGTACATAATAGATCCCTACAGATGTTCCCTCCAGTGGGGCGCATTGAATTTCATTTAAATGCCAAGACACAAAATCTAAAACAATGTGACTTTAACAAAAAATCTGATGAGGAATTTGATGAGAAAATGGCAAGAATTCCTGTGGCATTTGGGTAACAATTTCAAGCCTTCGTTTTAATAGAATAAACAGGATCATATTTCATTCAAATCTGGCAATGAGATGAGCTCTGGGTATTACATTGATATAAACCAATAAAGAATTTGCAAATTTGAAGCACTAATTAACAGACACAATATTAAATGAAAAAAGTTTGCTCCGGGGGCAAATATATTTTGAAGACTTTAAACTTTTATTAAAAGACATTTTTGAATTACTTCTTTTGTAGTTTACTCTTTTGCTAGATTTTTTTTTTTACAAAATACAGGAGTATTGTGACATTTCCAAATGGATACTTTAACGACAGCATCTGATACTCTTCTTCTACTTTTTTGAACAATACATAAATGTCAAAATATTTTGAAATATGGAGAATGTGTCTAAAATGAGCTTGGGTTTCACAGAATGATCTGAATAGGCTTTATTAAAGACATTCTGTGGGTATCTTAAAGTCCAACAAGCTAGATGCATTCCTTTTAGCCCCCTTGAATGTATCCTTTAACAATTACATCTATTTGATAAAAGTAGCCAGCCCATCATGCCAAGTCTCCCAAGGGTAGAGCAGTCTGCAGGACATTAGGCAGAAGGGCAGAAGAAAGGTGTTCTTACTACTTGGACTAAAAGACTTTGAGATTTCCTGATGTCATGGACAGCTAGCTAAATTCCACCCGTGGCCATGTATTGAGAGTCTTCTCCCACAACCTCTGTGTCTTCTTTCCCCTTAGAGGTCTCTGATGCACAAAATTGAACCTTATTTCTCTGGAATATGAATGGAGGTTTAGACAAAGGATGGGTGTGGGTAAGCACATGGGATTTAACTCCCTTATAAGCAACTGTGCTTCTTGAACAAATGACCTGCTAATCCTGAAATTCTGTGGTATTAGTGGCAGGAGAAGAAGTTCACGAGGCTCTGGCCTGCTGCTCACAGGGCAGTACAAAAGGGACATACTCTCTGCCTAATTGCAATGCTGTCCAGAGTCTCTTTCTGGACACAATATCTAAGACATCTGTAGCCAAAAACATATGCTTTAGAAAATAAAAATGTCAGCCAGAATGTTAAAAAAAATCAAGTCTTTGAGACCAGCCTTCACATAAGATAAGGCGAGCTGGCTGTGTGTGTGTGTGTGTGTGTGTGTGTGTGTGTGTGCCTCCATTGTACGTGTACACTTCTTCAGTGTTTGTATTTTTTCAAAGAGAGTCATTTTATTCTTGCCCAAGCTATTTATTTAGCAGAAGTTGGTGGTGTTAATATTACCTGAACCAACAATTCTGCAATCTGCGCCCCAAGTAACAGGTTTTCACAGAGAATTAATTTGACAGTGTTATGACTGAATAACGAAGAAAGGACGGCAGGATTGAGCATGGTACAAAGAGCTTTATGTACAGTTTGTTGTCACAAACACCCCACTAGTAGTGGTATTTATATTACAAATGAGAAATATATGGCCTAGAAGTCACATGGCAGACTATAATAGATCCAGATCATGGAGCCAACAAATAAAAGAGTTGGATTTTTCAATCTGGCAGTGTCCCTAGAACTACAACTTTCCAGTCATTCTAAAACACTGGTAAAACTGAATTAAAACTGAAAGATTTCATCAAGTTAATTGAGCCATCAAAAACAAAGTTAACTGGTTTTCACTTAGAATAAATTCACGTCTAAGTTTGGGGGAGGGATGTCTGTTTTTCACAGTAACTGTGAGAGTGCTCTTGTAATAGGAAACAGGCAACCTGTGCTCAGCCTTGTCTTCCCCCCCCAGCACCTCCCCCTGGAGCACCTCCCCCTGGAGCACCTCCCCCTGGAGCACCTCCTCCTGGAGCACCTCCCCCTGGAGCACCTCCTCCTGGAGCACCTCCTCCTGGAGTACCTCCTCCTGGAGCACCTCCTCCTGGAGCACCTCCCCCCGAGCACCATATCATCATTTAGATTATCTCAGCTTCACTTCCTTTTACCCTCTTCAGTATTCAGCCAATTTATCATATTTTACATGCCCTTATTAGCCATAAGAAATGCTTTCTGAAAGAAAATGTAGTGTAAATAAGTAATCAACTAAATTAATTTTCTTCCACTGCATTGATCAGTTGTTGGGTGGAACTTAATGGATCGACCAGCTTGTTAGGTGCTGAATCCCTTACTCCCCAGGCTTCAGTATAAATACATCTACACTGTCCTTAACAGGACAAACGGTGACATATGTTTTAAATTTGTGTACGTGTGTGTGTGTGTGTGTGTGTGTGTGTGTGTGTTGGGTGTGTGTGTTGTATGTGTGCTGGGTGTGTGTACTGGGTGTGTGTATATGTGTGTGTATGTGTGTGTGTGGTGTGTGTGTGTGTTGGATGTGTGTATGTATGTGTGTGTATGTGCGTGTGTGGTGTATGTGTGTTTGTGGTGTATATGTTGGATGTGTGTGTATGTGTATGTATGTATGTGTTGGGTATGTGTGTGTTTGGTGTGTGTGTATGTGTGTGTGTGGTGTGTGTGTGTTTGTGGTGTATATGTTGGGTGTGTGTGTGTTGGATGTGTGTGTGTTGGATATGTATGTATATGTGTGTGTGTGTGTGGTGTGTGTTTGTGGTATGTGTGTGTGTGGTGTGTATCTGTGTGTGTGTGTGTGTGTGTGTGTGTGTGTGTGGTTTGTATATGCTATGGTGTACCTGTGGCAGTCAGAGGACACTTCTCAGGAGTCAGTTCTCTCCTGCCACCTCGTTAGATTTGGGACTGGAATTCTCATCATGAGGCTGGCACTAAAATAATTTCACTCAGTCATCTGACCGAGATGTTCCAAAGGCCCAAGTTGAATTCTGCCAGTTACTGAACATGCCCGTGGAATTAACAGTTCCAAAGTTGGAGAAACAAGCAGTGTTGATTCAGGAATCCACCAGCTCCATCATGAGACAGACATCAGTTGAAGTTCTACTTATACTTCACCTAGACATGCTTTGAACTGGTGGGTTCCAGGGACATTTGATGTCTCTTGAAATTCATGTCAAAACAGAGCCAGTGTACAATAGCTCCCACCAAGTGTGATTAATTTATTGTTTTCACAATGCACAGAAACCCTGATCAAAATACAAGAGCCAGATCTGGAAGATTGATAGCATAAAGTTTGGACAGTGCAGCGGATTTCTTCATTTAATGGGTCTTGTTAACAAACTCACTTGAATGGAAAAGTTCTTTCCTTGATTCTGCTTATGATCCTATCTGTATGACTCATACCTCTCCCATTTATGCAAATAGAGTAAGAATTCAGCAGACTTTCATCTTCTGTTGTGGTTCCGTTTGCAATGAGCCAAACCAAAGGATTCAGTGGGTCAGACTCATGAGTAATGCATTGACCCTGCTGCCATTGAAGCAGTCTCAGGCATTTTGCAGTTGGTGATTATGTAATAGCATGTGGCACCTGGCACTCTGGGATCCCATTATACCCACTGTGTTCACATCCGCAGCACAAAAGTAACATTCCTACTGTGATAGCTGGTCTCCAGGTAAGAGTGTCCAGACAGTGCTCAGTGATGCTGGGAGAAAGCAATGACTTCCTCCACAAATTTGCTTTTCACGTTGGTAATAGGAGGGGAGTCCTTCCCAAGTAGGTGAACCAGCCTTCTGCAAAAACAGTCAAGAAGTTGGTCCATGGGCGTGAGCGTATATACTCTCTCAGCAGGACAAAACAGAATGGTGCGGGAAAACCTAAAATAAAACACAAGGCACAGGAAAAAAATTTAATCACTAAGTGTAATGTTTGTGATATTAATTCCAACAAGCCATCATCTTAAACACAAGAACTTGGCTTTGGGGGATGGGGGCTTGAATTCAGCCTTTCCACATCTGAGACATCTCAGAGTCTGCCACAATTTTTTCTATCTTCAAAGATGGCGACATAATCTTTTCATATTCATGTACAGGGTAAGTACCTACAAATAAATGATCCAAGTCTGATAGATGAAAGGCCCAGTTGTCTTCCTAGACATGAATGGAATGAATCAAAGGCAAAGACGAGGACTGAAGCCCGAAACTGATGGAATCTATGATCTTGAAAAAAATATTGCACTCTGGGTTTACAACGTCATTATCTGTAAAAATAATTTAACTAGCAAAGAGAAGAATTAAAGCATTTTAGCCTAATGTTCCTCCAAGTAGTTCAGCTTTGCCACTTTCTTATACAGAGTATTGTGGGAATTTAGGTTTGTTTGTTTGTTTGTTTGTTTGTTTGTTTTTAATTAAACTTGACTTTAAAAAGTTTATTTATTCTTTGAAAATTTCACTCACGGGGCTGATGACCTAGATTTGATTCAGAGCTCACACATGCCAGCTCACAACAACCTGTAACTCCAGTTCCGAGAAATCTGGTCCCTTCTTCTACTCTTTATAGGCACCAAGTGTACACAGACACACAGACCTTGAGAGCACAGCCCCACTGATCTGTAGATAGACCAGCAAGGTTATGCACACAGGATTATCTTTCTAATGGGAAAAACTGTTTAATGAAAGGAAGGAAGGAAGGAAGGAAGGAAGGAAGGAAGGAAGGAAGGAAGGAAGGAAGGAAGGGAAGGTGAGAGAGGGGCAATGAAGGAAGAAAGGAAGGAAAAGGAAAAGAGAAAAGGGAAGAAGGGAAGAGAAGGGAAAGGAAGGGAAAGAAGAGAAGGGAAGGGAAGGGAAGGGCAGGGCAGGGCAGGACAGGACAGGACAGGACAGGACAGGACAGGACAGGACAGGACAGGACAGGAAAGGAAAGGAAAGGAAAGGAAAGGAAAGGAAAGGAAAGGAAAGGAAAGGAAAGGAAAGGAAAGGAAAAATGAAACCTGTCCTTCCAGAAAGCTGAGAACAGGAAGTGATTAATAGCCTGCTGGTCTGGGTTATCTGTTGGGCCAGGCCATATCAAGCTCCCACAACCAGAGCAGGAGGTGGCTAGTAATCTAAATGATCCTTACAGCCAGGGGCTCCCCAACCTCCCACAACCAGGATGGAGATACTTAATGTGTATAGCCAGAGGGTCTTCCAAGCACCCACAACAAGGACCAGAGGTGACTAATAGCCCAAATCATACATATGCTGTCAGGATGACCAAGACCGAGCCAGAACCTTCCCTGGACCTCAGGCTATAGGTAAACTATCCTAGAAGCCATCTTCTTGGAGGAAATGACATGTATCCTGAGTCAAGTTTCAATGTAATTATGCTTCCTTTGTATGTTAGGAATTGTATGACACCAGAAAGCCTTTTCTTTCCAAATTGTACTGGGCTTACATTTGTAGCAGTAAACTGCCTGATATTAGACTCTTTAAAAGTTCTGATCCAGTTGATGAAGTCAATCAGAACTGAGTTTTTCTTCTCATATATTCGTGGTTTGCTTCTCTGCCAGACACCCGTAAAGACCTCCTCACACAGACATACATGCAGGCAAAATACCAATACACATAAAATGATAGTAACTGAAAGACACTTTCATAGTTGTGTACAATACATCGTGATCATATACACCCTTCACTCTCTCTTCTAACTGCCCTCAGAACTGGCTATCACATCTCCCTCATAACTTCATGTCCTTTTATAATTACTTAATTTTATAATCCTCTGAGTCCAAATAGTGCTGCCCTTATGAGCTTTGGAAACCCACCAGTGACCACACTTCTAGAGAATAGTGCCTCTCCCTCCCTCAGCAGCTATCAACTGCCCATCTGCACATTATCTTCTCTGTCATAGAAAGGGAGAGGGTCCTCAGGCATTGTCCCCAAGTCATGCTGAGTGCTGTCTGCATGCACACTTGTGTGCCAGAAGAGGGCATCAGATCCCTTTATAGATGGTAACAAGTGACCATGTGGTTACTGGGATTGAACTCAGCACCTCTGGAAGAAGCATTGGTGCTATCTCACCAACACCCCCCCCACACACACACACACAGACACATGTACACAGACACACAGACACACACACACACACACACACACACACACGCACACGATGTGATTTTTAACCATCTCGATCTTGCTTAGATCTTGTGTAGGCAACTTACAAAGCTGTTGTAAGTTCCTATGTGTGGCATACACATCATGGCACAGGATTGCATATCTCTCCTCGCATCCTCTGGATCTTACATTCTTTCTAAGTCCTCTTCCAAAATCTCACACATGTGTAGATATGTAAACACACACACACACACACACACACACACACACACACACACACACACACCACAGAGCCATAGGCAAAACTAGAACTTTGTAAAAAAAAAAAAAAAAAAAAAAAAAAAAAAGAGAAATCTGTGCTTATTCCTCTCTTCACGCTCTTTGCATGTGGCTCTGTGGCAAACTTCTCCAGGGAAACTAAGCCAACAAAATCATAGAAGGCACATGTAAACATATACATATATATGGAATACATATCCATTCTAAATATGCATAGATACAGAGATTTAGTTTAAGAATTGACTCACTTAGATCCAGGCCAAGAAGTCCCATGATGTGGCATCTATTAGATGGATGCTCAGAAAATCCAGCGGTATGATTCAGTTCCACGACAAGGGCCAAGAGCACAGACAAATTCTAACTTCACATCAGAGGCCAACAGCCAGTAAGTTGGGGGCTCCTAGTGTGAGCCTCAGAGTCCGAAGGCCCCGAGACCAGGAGCACCGGAGTTCTAGGGAAGAAGACAGTTGTCATGGCTGAAGGTAACGGTTTGCCTTTCCTCCACTTCAGTTGAGCCTTTAGCAGATTGGGCTTTCGAGCACATTAGTAAGCCTGGAATGGTCTCATCTGGTGACTCAAATATTATTCTCTTCTCAAACCACCCTCAAGATGCCCCCAGTAAGAGAACTTTGTCAGAGAGTTATACGGCCCACCACCAACCTAGCTGGCACACAAATCAACCCACTTTGCTGTTAGTTTTTAAAAATGTTTAGTTTACTTCTCCATATGAATTCTGATTGATGTCTCATGTTCAAGTCATGGTTGCTACCCCAAAGGCATGCCAGTGAGGTTCGTTGCAGCAATGGCTGCCTATGTCCCTGATTGTATCCCCCGAAGGAGAATGTTTAGTGGCTCTCCAGTGAACCTGGCTTGATGTACATTTTCCAGTGGGTAGACCATACCAGCATAAGACGTTTTCTTCCATTCGTATTGTTTGCTCAACACATATAAGCAACCTACTGTGTAATTACCGCTGCTCTGGGAACTGCAGATACAGACAGAAACATCATATTGGTACTCAAATCTCTAAAAGTCCAAGAAACAAATACAATGATAACTTAATTGAAAGTAGCATATGGAAAACCAGGATGCTAAATTAACAATAATTCTGAATTCTTCCCTCAAGACCAACTCTCCTTTCAAAACCAATATTAGAATGTTGAGAACAGTCACTGAGTATTGCTGGGAAAGTCAGTCTCACATGTGTGGAGTGGCAGTATTGGCCTGAGACAGGAAGCAGATGGGAAGGACTTTAGGGAGAGTGGATGAAGGAGAAGATGCCCACGAGATGCTGCTCTGGTCTCTTCTCCACTTTTGTTCTTATCCATGCCTCCTACCCCCTCTCCACAGGACTCAGGCATCTCCTCTACATATTCTCAGGAATTAAATCATAGCAAGATAGTGTTTGTGAGTTTGACATAAGCAGGTGCTAACTAGCTAAGCTCAGAAAAGTGGCTTCTCACTTTGTTACTTTCAAATCCGCAGGAGGAAAGAACTAAGCATGTCTCTGGGATAGAGGTCTGAAGCAAGGATTTATTTAGCAGACCATAGTTTCCCAATGTCTGCTCTCATTACCTTAGATATCTCATTCACAAACACATTCTCTCTCTCTCTCTCTCTCTCTCTCTCTCTCTCTCTCTCTCTCTCTCTCTCTCACACACACACACACACACACACACACACACACACACACTTAAGTAGATATATATGCATGATGACATTTGATACTGACAGGATCTGTTTGCATCATCTAAGCATACTACTCGCATTTCTGGTGTCAAAAATAAACTAGTGGCCACTGGTGCAAGACAGCTAAGGAGTACAACTATTTTAGTGTATGTCCCTACAGACGCCATTAGAAACATTTGAACAGACTAAGAGTTCAGAATTGAAAAACGTGTTAAAATAAACAAAGGGAGATGCCAGTAATGCAGACCAGAAGCATTCAAGGGGAAGCAAGAGGTCAAACTGTTAATTTTGAATAAGGTGTCCAAGGATAACTTTACTAGAAAAGTAACCAAAAGGAAAGGAGGTGGGGGTTCCTCTGGGAGAAGAGGAAAGCAGTGTGGCTTGGTGGCACTCAGATGCTGAGCTCAGCCAAGACAGTGAGTGTGTAGGACCTGCGGCTCAGAGGGAAAAAGCACCCTAGGGTTTCCAAGATGCCATGAAGCTATTGTTGGGATGTGCTTTTCTTTAGAAGGATAAGGAAAGCCACTGGAGAGTTCCAAAACAGGCTGTCCTAATTTCTAACAGTGTGACTCAGTTAATAATTGAATGAAGGAGAGCACAGTTGATAGCATCTTTATGTCAGATTAAATGGTAACAGTGGGGCTCTAGCATCAGCAAGTGAAGCACACACATAGAGTCATTTCCCAGAGGAATGGAAAGAGTGGACATGCACAGAGCTGGGGAAGACCACAAGTGGAACTGGCTTAGGATACCAGGAACTTTTGTATTTTCAATCTGTTAACCTTTAAAAGAATTGTAAGCCATCCAAGCTTAGCAGGCATTTATGCCGGTAGACCTAGAAATTCCATTGTTCAGAGGTAATAGCCAAACTAGATGCAAAAGTTCTGGAACTGTAACGATATTGAAGTTAAGACTTTTTAACATGAGTTCTTAATTTTTATTTTGAACTTCCATTTCATTTCCAGGATAAAATAGCACACTATGATGAAATATCAGCTTAATTAATAAATAGTTCCAATTCTAGATAGATAGATAGATAGATAGATAGATAGATAGATGCATATATACATATATATTAATATGTTAAATGAAGATTTATGAGTTTTATTCTAACTATGGTGAGAAAGTATTAGTGATCCAATAACATGAGAATAAACAAACATATTATGTAATTAGCATATTAAGAAGATTAACTGCAAGAGAGTGAATTACAAACTATTGTGTTAACCCATCTGAGCAATGATGGTGATTATATATCAGAACGATTGTGTTGAAAATGACCAAAATATGAAGACCAAAATGTATTTGGGGAATCTGATTAGTGAATGTGAGCATATGCACAAGTTTTAAAGAGAAAGTAGCTCCTATTATGACTTTATAGAATTCAAGATAAAATGTGGAAGTAGAGTAAAAGTCCCATCAGACATACGATATCGTTATCTCTTCTTATTGTAACCTTAAGTTAGACAGACAACATTAAAACTGTTTTGATGTCAGTAGGATTAGCCCTAAATCATCCAACATTTCATGACTCTCCAGGCATGTTTGCATGATTGATGGGTAGGTGCAATAATTTCCAAAACTAATTCTTTTTTTAAAGATTTTTTTTGGAAAAAAATCTCAAATACAATGATAGGCAGAGAAATACAAGTAGAATATTCCTGAAAAATGAAGTTGAGATATTTTATGATAAAACTGAAAATTTTCATCTAACATATGTATGATAAAATAAAGGATTACTAGGTAATTGATAAAATTGAGATTTATTTTTACAAAACTCAGATATAATGATAGGCATAAAATACAATTAAAATATAACTAAAAGAGACGTGGAAACATTTTTATAGAAAAATGAAGATTTTCTTTTTTAAAATTTTTTTCTATTTTTTTTACAATTTTTTTATTTTCTATATTCTTTGTTTACATTCAGAAGGCTTTCCCCTTTCCCAGTTCCCCCCTCACCATATGTCCCATATGTCCTCTTCCACCCCACCCCACCCCACCCCATCCCCCACCTATTCCCCAAACACCACCCCCACCATTTCTCAGCTCTATTCTGTTACTCTCCTACCAAACTGGATCCAGTCCTTTCAGGACCAGGGTCCTCTCCTTCCTTCTTCTTGGGAATCTTTTGACTTGCTAATGGTGCCTTGAGTATTCAGAGCTTCTTGGCTCATTAATATCCACTTATCAGTGATTACATTTTATGTGTATTCTTTTGTGATTGGGTTAACTCACTTAAGATGATATTTTCCAGATCCAACTATTTGCCTACAAATTGCATGAATTCATTATTTTTAATTGATGAGTAGTATTCCATTGTATAAATATACCACATTTTCTGTATCCATTCTTCCTTTGAGGGACATCTGGGCTCCTTCCAACTTCTGGCTATTATAAATAAGACTGCTATGAACATAGTGGAGCATGTGTCTTTATTGTATGCAGGGGAATCCTCTGGGTATATGCCCAGGAGTGGTATGACAGGGTCCTTAGGAAGTGTCATGCCCAATTTTCTGAGGAACCGCCAGACTGATTTCCAGAGCAGTTGTACCATCTTGCAGTCCCACCAACAGTGTAGGAGTGTTCCTCTTTCTCCACATCCTCGCCAGCACCTGTTGTCTCTTGAGTTTTTAATCTTAGCCATTCTGACTGGTGTGAGGTGGAATCTCAGGGTTGTTTTGATTTGCATTTCCCTGATGACTAATGATGTTGAACATCTCTTAAGGTGTTTCTTAGCCATCCGAATTTCTTCTGGTGAAAATTCTTTGTTTAGCTCTGTACCCTATTTTTTGGTAGGGTTATTTGGTTCTTTGGGATCTAACTTCTTGAGTTTTTTGTATATATTGGATATTAGGCCCCTGTCAGATGTAGGGTTGGTGAGGATCTTTTCACAATTTGTTGATGGCTGTTTTGTCCTTCTGACAGTATCCTTTGCCTTACAGAAACTGTAATTTTATGAGGTCCCATTTGTCAATTCTTGATCTTAGAGCATAAGCTATTGGTGTTCTGTTCAGAAACTTTCCCCCTGTGCCCATGTCCTCCAGGGTCTTCCCAGTTTCTTTTCTAATAGTTTCAGTGCTTCAGGTTTTATGTGGAGGTCCTTGATCCACTTGGAGTTGAGCTTAGTGCAAGGAGATAAGAGTGGATCAATTCGAATTCTTCTGCATGTTGAACTCCAGTTGAACCAGCACCATTTGTTGAAAAGTATCTTTTTTCCACTGGATGGTTGTGGCTCCTTTATCAACGATCAAGTGACCATAAATCTGTGGGGTCATTTCTGGGTCTTCAATTCTATTTCACTGATCTACTTGCCTGTTGCTGTACCAAACTAAAAGAAAAAAAAAGCCACATGGTCATCTCATTAGATGCTGAAAAAGCATTTGACAAAATTCAGCATCATTTCATGCTAAAAGTCCTGGAAAGATCAGGAATTCAAGGCCCATACCTAAATATAGTAAAAGCAATATACAGCAAACCAGTAGCGAACATCAAAATAAATGGAAACTTGAAGCAATCCCACTAAAATCAGGGACTAGACAAGGCTGCCCTCTCTCTCTCCATATCTTTTCAATAAAGTACTTAAAGTTCTAGCAAGAGCAATTTGACAACATAAGGAAGTCAAAGAAATACAAATTGGAAAGGAAGAAGTCAAATTATCATTATTTGCAGATGACATGATAGTATACTTAAGCGACCCAAAAAACTCCACCAGAGAACTCCTACAGCTGATAAACAACTTCAGCAAAGTAGCTGGTTATAAAATCAACTCAAGAAAATCGGTAGCCTTCCTGTACTCAAAGGACAGGCAGGCTGAGAAAGAAGTTAGGGAAATAACACCCTTCACAATAGCCCCAAACAATATAAAGTATCTTGGCGTTACTCTAACCAAACAAGTGAAAGATCTGTATGACAGGAACTTCAAGTCCTTGAAGAAAGAAAGACCTCAGGAAATGGAAAAATATTTCATGCTCTTGGATTGGGAGGATCAATATAGTAAAAATGGCCATCTTGCCAAAAGCAATCTACAGATTCAATGCAATCCCGATCAAAATCCCAAATCAATTCTTCATAGATCTAGAAAGAGCAATTCTCAAATTCATCTGGAGCAACAAAAAACCCAGGATAGCTAAAACTATTCTCAACAACAAAAGGACTTCTGGGGGAATCAATATCCCTGACCTCAAGCAGTACTACAGAGCAATTGTGTTAAAAACTGCATGGTATTGGTACAGCAACAGCCAAAACTAATTCTTGACTTTTGAAATTAAAATTTTCAATTTTTAGCTGCAAAGTAGGTATTCTTGGCTAGCAACAAGATCCAGCTACAAATCCCAGACCAAAATGCCCCACCTTGTGGAGACTGGCCGAGTATGATCATGTCAGTCATTGGAGCACACAGACCTCAGGGAACAGAATCAATGGCAGACTCACGGTTTCCAAGGACTGAACACAGAGCCTCACGTTGGAGAAAAGGCATAGCAAGGCCAGGGAGTACAAGATACACTAGTCTCCAAAAGCGATAGGTACATTTTCCTTTCTGGGTGGGGGGGGGCAGAGAGAGTTTTTCTCTGGGCACCTCAAGTGATTTAGGATGTATCTAGACCCTACTTGGGTGTTCACTTTGCACCCAGGAAAAGGAAAGGTGTTTACACATTTTTTTTAAGTCTATCTTATTGCGCTCTTATATCTGCCAACCTTCCCACCCTGACTCCACCCTCATTCCTTCCAACTCCCCAATGCTAGGTAGGAGAGAAAGCAGATCATAGGGGAGAGAGGCCATAGACCTCTTTAGACTACTTCCTGCTGATTAGGGGAGTTGGGTTCCTTGGCCAAGTCCAGTCATCATCAGGATATGTTCAAGTTCTTCCCCCTTTGCGCACAATCACAGGACGAACCATAGGAACAGGAAACAACAGCAGGGAAACAGCAGCTACCATAGGCCCTCTGGGCTCTCCTATTTGTTCCATCTCCAGAGTCCCCAGAGTTAAACTATCTGCTGCTGCCAAAAATCTGGGTTTCTCCTAGACCAAGAGACAATCACAGTAATAATGACTGTGGGCAAACTGAAGCAACCCCATATCCCATGCCTGGGCTTAAAACAATACCATATTCATATAATAAAACTGGGAATTTTAAAGCAGCAAAAATTCTCACTACAGCAAGGTCTCTCACCACATGAAAAGATAATTTGTGAGCAGCGCATTCTATGAAGGAGTATTCCAGTTCTGCAGGGATGGCTGGTAATTTGCACTAGGGGTGAAAGATGACAGACACATGGTTAATTCCCTAATCATTTTTCAATGATATCTCCAGTGATTCTGATGGCTCCTTTTTCTGGGACCTACTCCCCCAACTCAGAGAAGTCACAAGTAGGAATCACAGTTTAGTTTTAAAACATTATTCACGAGTGATGGAGGATGATTTAGAATTCCTAAACTCTAGCAATGTTGTGTTAAGAGATACTATTGATCTTGGTGCTGGTAGCCTAGCAAGGTACACAGTGGGAACCAGAGTGAAGGATTTCCCAGGACATAGCCTGACTGGGTACCTTCCTCACCAGGGAGCCAGGCAGCTCTACAGCAGGTGGGGGAGCGTCTGACCTGCAGGAGGACCCATAGATAGATAGAGACCCACGGACTGAGATCCTCACCATCTTGGATTCCACAGCTCAACCAGGGAAGCTCCTGATCTACAGAGAGCCTCGTGGTTAGACAGAGCCCCTCAATTTGACACTATCTTGGGGAGAGCAGCTCAAACAGATGGAGGCCTGCAGACTGAGAGAGCCACCGTCTAGGCTCCAGCAGTCCAGCAAGGGAAGCTTGGATCCTGCAGGGAATCCCATGGTTAGACAGAGTCCTGAGAACCGCCACCATCTTGGAGCTGGTAGACTAACCAGGCAAACCAGGAAGAGACCACTGGAGGCCAGTTAAGCACCCAGCAGCAAGCTGTGAGGAGACTTGAGTCTGGCCCAGCAGAGCTGAGGAGGTAATTCAGAGCCCAGTGGTGGAAACCTTCTGGTTTCCCTCTCGGGAGCACAGACGCCCTCTGAGACAGCAGCGCCAAACACCAGGCTCTCAGGAGCTTTAAACACCAACCAGTAATAGCAAGACCAACTAACTCCAGAAATAAACAAATGGCAAAAGGCAAACATAGGAACGTTACTAACAGAAATCAAGGCAATATGGCAGTATCTGAACCCAGTTCCCCAACAGCAGTAAGTCCCAGATACACCAACACACCAGAAAAGCAAAATTAAGATCTAAAAATCACTGGTAAGGATGCTGTTAGAGGAACACATAGATAAATCTCTTAAAGAAATACAGGAGAAAATGGATCAAAAGTTAGAAGCCCTTACAAGGCAAACACAAAAATCACTTAAAGAAATTCAGGAGAATATGGATCAAAAAATAGAAGCCAATAAGGTGGAAATACAAAAAACACTTAAAGAAATACAGGAGAATGTGGGTCAACAAGTAGGAGTCATGAAAGAGGAAACACAAAAATCTCTTAAAGAATTACATGAAACTAGAAACAAGCAAGCGAAAGATCTGAGCAAAACCATCCAGGATCTAAAAACAAGTAGAAACACCTAAGAAATCCCAAAGGGAGACAACTTTGGAGATAAAAAATCTTGGCAAGAAATCAGGGGCCATAGATGCAAATATCATCAATAGAATACAAGAGATAGAAGAAAGAGTCTCAGATGCCGAAGATACCATAGAAACCATTGATTCAACAGTCAAAGAAAATACAAAATGCAAAAAGCTTGTAACCCAAAACATCCAAGAAATCCAGGACACAATGAGAAGACCGAAACTAAGGATTATAGGTATAGATGAGAGGGAAGATTTACAACTTAAAGGGCCAGCAAATATCTTCTACAAAATTATGGAAGAAAACTTCCCCAACCTAAAGAGAGAAATGCCCCTGAATATACAAGAAGCCTACAGAACTCCAAAGAGACTGGACCAGAACAGAAATACCTCCCGTCAGATAATAATGAAAACCCCAAATGTACTAAACAAAGAAAGAATATTAAAGGCAGTAAGAGAAAAAGGCCAAGTAACATATTAAGGAAGACCTATCAGAATTACACCAGACTTCTCACCAGAGACCATGAAAGCTAGAAGATCCTGGGCAGATATCATGCAGACTCTAAGAGAACACAAATTTCAGCTAAAACTACTATACCCAGCAAAACTCTCAATCTCCGTAGATGGGGAAACCAAGGTATTCCATGACAAAACCAAATTTGCATGATATCTTTCCACAAACCCAGCCCTACAAAGGAAAATAGGGGAAAAACACCAACAAAAGAAGGAAAACTACACCCCAGAAGAAGCAAGATAGAAACCTCCTCTCATCAACACAAAAGAAGATAGCCACTCAAATATAAAAAATAATTTCAAAAATGTCAGGTCGTAATAGTTACTATTCCTTAATATCTCTTAACATCAATGGACTCAATTCCCCAATAAAAAGACATAGACTAACAAAATGGATACATAAACAGGACCCTACATTTTGCTGCATACAGGAAACACATCTCAGTGTCAAAGACAAACACTACCTTAGAGTAAAAAGCTGGAAGACAATTTTACAAGCAAATGGTCTCAGGAAACAAGCCGGAGTAGCCATTCTAATATCAGATAAAATTGACTTTCAGCCTAAAGTCATCAAAAGAGACATGGAAGGTCACTTCTTGCTGGTCAAAGGGGAAATCCACCAAGAAGAACTCTAAATACTGAACATCTATACTCCAAATGCAAGGGCACCCTCATTCGTAAAAGAAACTTTACTAAAGCTTAAAGCACACATTGCACCTAACACAATAATTGTGGGTGACATCAACACTCCACTCTCCTCAATGGACCAATCAGGAAAACAGAAACTAAACAGGGACACAGTGAAACTAATTGAAGCTTTGGACCAATTGGATTTAACAGATATATATATATATATATATATATATATATATATATATATATATATATATATGTGTGTGTGTGTGTGTGTATAGATATAGATATAGATATAGATATAGATATAGATATAGATATAGATATAGATATAGATAGAACATTTCATCCTAAAGCAAAAGAATATACCTTTTTCTCAGCATCGCATGGTACCTTCTCCAAAATCGATCATATAATTGGTCACAAGACAGATGTCAACAAATACAAAAAGATCAAACTAATCCCATGCCTCATATAAGATCACTATGGAGCAAAAGTGGTCTTCAATAGCAATAAAAACAACAGAAAGCCCACATACACATGGAAACTGAACAACACTCTACTCAATGACAACTTGGTCAAGGAAGAAATAAAGAAAGAAATCAAAGACTTTTTAGAATTCAATGAAAATGAAGGTACAACCTACCCAAATCTATGGGACACAATGAAAGCAGTGCTAAGAGGAAAACTCATAGCCCTGAGTGCCTCCAAAAAGAAACTGGAGAGAGCATACACTAGCAGCTTAACTGCACACCTGAAAGCCCTGGAACAAAAAGAAGCTAATTCACCCAGGAGGAGTAGAAGATAGGAAATCATCAAACTCAGGGCTGAAATCTATCAAATGGAAACAAAGGAAACCATACAAAGAATCAACAAAACCAGGAGCTGATTCTTTAAGAAAATCAGCAAGATAGATAAACCCTTAGCCAGACTAACCAAAGGGCACAGTATCCAAATTACCAAAATTAAATATGAAAGGGGGGGTATAACAAGAGAAACTGAGGAAATTCCAAAGATCATCAGACCCTACTACAAAAGTCTATATTCAACACAACTGGAGAATCTGGAGGAAATTGACAATTTCCTAGAGAGATACCAAATACCAAAATTAAATCAGGATCAATTAGATCAGCTAAACAGTCCCATAACCCCTAGAGAAATAAAAGAGGTTATAGAAAGTCTCCCAACCAAAAAAAAAAGTACTAGACCATATGGTTTTAGTGCAGAATTCTATCAGACCTTCAAATAAGACCTAATACCAATACTCTTCAAACTATTCCACAAAATAGAATCAAAAGGAACACTGCTCAACTCGTTCTACAAAGCCACAATTACACTGATACTAAAACCACACAAAGATCCAACAAATGAAGAGAACTACAGGCCAATTTCCCTTATGAATATCAATGCAGAAATACTCAATAAAATTCTTGCCAACTGAATCCAAGAGCACATCAAAACAATCATTCACCATGACCAAGTAGGCTTTATCCCAGGGATGCAGGGACGGTTCAATATACGGAAATCCATTAATGTAATCCACTACATAAACAAACTAAAAGAAAAAAACACATGGTCATCTCATTAGAAGCTAAAAAAGCATTTGACAAAATTCAGCATCATCTCATGCTAAAAGTCCTGGAAAGAAGAGGAATTCAAGGCCCATACCTAAACATAGTAAAAGCAATCTACAGCAAACCAGTAGCCAACATCAAAATAAATGGAGAGAAACTTGAAGCAATCCCACTAAAATCAGGGACTAGACAAGGCTGCCCTCTCTCTCCATATCTTTTCACTATACTACTTGAAGTTCTAGTGAGAGCAATTAGACAACATAAGGAAGTCGAAGGGATACAAATTGGAAAGGAAGAAGTCAAACTATTATAATTTGCAGATGATATGATAGAATACTTAAGCAACCCAAAAAACTCTACCAGAAAATTCCTACAGCTGATAAACAACTTCAGCAAAGTGGCTGGTTATAAAATTAACTCAAGCAAATCAGTAGCCTTCCTGTACTCAAAGGACAAGCAGGCTGAGAGAGAAGTTAGGGAAATAACACCCTTCACAATAGCCACAAACAATATAAAGTATCTTGGCATGACTCTAACCAAACATGTGAAAGATCTGTATAACAAGAACTTCAAGTCCTTGAAGAAAGAAATTGAAGAAGACCTCAGAAGATGGAAAAATATTTCATGCTCTTGGATTGGCAGGATCAATATAGTAAAAATGGCCATCTTGCCAAAAGCAATCTACAGATTCAATGCAATCCCGATCAAAATCCCAACTCAATTCTTCATAGATCTAGAAAGAGCAATTCTCAAATTCATCTGGAGCAACAAAAAACCCAGGATAGCTAAAACTATTCTCAACAATAAAAGGACTTCTGGGAGAATCAATATCCCTGGCCTCAAGCAGTACTACAGAGCAATTGTGTTAAAAACTAATGGTATTTGTACAGCGACAGGCAAATAGATCAATGGAATAGAATTGAAGACCCGAAATGTACCCACAGAGATATGGTCACTTGATCTTTGATAAAGGGGCTATAACCATACAGTGAAAAAAAGATAGCCTTTTCAACAAATGGTGCTGGTTCATCTGGAGGTCAACATGCAGAAGAATGCAAAATGACCCACTCTTATCTCCTTGTACTAAGATCAACTCTAAGTGGATCAAGGACCTCTACATAAAACTAGACACACTGAAACTAATAGAAAAGAAACTGGGAAGACCCTGGAGGACATGGGCACAGGGGGAAAGTTTCTGAACAGAACACCAATTGCTTATGCTCTAAGATCAAAAATTGATAAATGGGACCTCATAAAATTACAAAGTTTTTGTAAGGCAAAAGACACTGTCAGGAGAACAAAACGGCAACCAACAAAGTGGGAAAAGATCTTCATCAACCCCACATCCCACAGAGGGCTAATATCCAATATATACAAAGAACTCAAGAAGTTAGAGCCCAAAGAACCAAATAACCCTATTAAAAAATGGCATACAGAGCTAAACAAAGAATTTTCACCAGAAGAAATTCAGATGGCTGAGAAACACCTTAAGAGATGTTCAACATCATTAGTCATCAGGGAAATGCAAATCAAAACAACCCTGAGATTCTACCTCACACCAGTCAGAATGGCTAAGATTAAAAACTCAAGAGACAACAGGTGCTGGCAAGGATGTGGAGAAAGAGGATCACTCCTTCATTGTTGGTGGGATTGCAAGATGGTACAACCACTCTGGAAATCAGTCTGGCGGTTCCTCAGAAAATTGGGCATGACACTTCCAGAGGACCCTGTCATACCACTCCTGGGCATATACCCAGAGGATTCCCCTGCATACAATAAAGACACATGCTCCACTATGTTCATAGCAGCCTTATTTATAATAGCCAGAAATTGGAAGGAGCCCAGATGTCCCTCAAAGAAGGAATGGATACAGAAAATGTGGTATATTTATACAATGGAATACTACTCAGCAATAAAAAATAATGAATTCATGAAATTTATAGACAAATGGTTGGATCTGGAAAATATCCTAAGTGAGTTAACCCAATCACAAAAGAATACACATGAAGTGCAATCACTGATAAGTGGATATTAATGAGCCCAGAGGCTCTGAATACTCAAGGCACAATTAGCAAATCAAAAGTTTCCCAAGAAGAAGGAAGAAGAGGACCCTGGTTCCGAAAAGACTGGATCCAGTTTTGTAAGAGAGTACCAGAACAGAGAAATGGTGTGTGTGGGGGGGAGGGTGATTGGGGAATGGGCAGGGGGGATGGGGGGAGGGAGGACTTAAGGGACATATGGTGAGGGGGAACTGAGAAAAGGGAAAGCCTTTGGAATATAAACAATGAATATAGAAAATAAAAAAAGAGAGATAGTATTGATAGAGAAGATAGTAAAAAAGAGAAAAGTAAAAAGAAAGAGCAAGGGAAAATACATGTTATACTGATTTCTTTTTGTCGATTAAAAATAAATATATCACAGGGAATGAAAGGTAGGAAATGCTCAAAATTTAACTGAAAATAAATGTATCTCGGAAAATAAATGCTTTCAACCTTTGCAAGCAGCAGGTAGATTATAGAATCCCAGCATCCCGTGCAACTTCATGCTCTCTCTGGAGATAGAATTTTATGAACCTTTACACTGTGGTTCTAACCCATAAGGCATATTTCAATCAGATGCTATCAATATTAACGTAGAATCTCTCAAACTTAAGAACTTATTCCCCAGCATGTAATAAGGACACATGCTCCACTATGTTCATAGCAGCCTTTTTTATAATAGCCAGAAGCTGGAAAGAACCCAGATGTCCCTCAACAGAGGAATGGATACAGAAAATGTGGTATATATACACAGTGGAATTCTACTCCACTATTAAAAACAATGAATTCATAAAATTCTTAGGCAAATGGGTGGAACTGGAAAATATCATCCTAAGTGAGGTAACCCAATCACAAAAGAACAAACCTGGTTTGTACTCACTGGTAAGTGGATATTAGCCCAGAAGCTCAGAATACCCAAGACACAATTCATATATCAAATGATGCCCAAGAAGAAGGAAGGAGAGGCCCCTGGTCCTGGAAAGGCTTGATGCAGCAGTGTAGGGGAATACCAGGACAGGGAAGCAGGAGGGGGTTGATTGGGGAACAGGGGAGGGAGAGGCTTAAGGGACTTTCAGGAAAGGGGGAGCCAGGAAAGGGGAAATCATTTGAAATGTAAATAAAGAATATATCTAAATTAAAAAATAGAACTTATTGTCACCCATCTCCAGGGAACCCTTTGGTTCCATGAGCTTACCAAATATCAATCACTTCTACTTAACAGGCTCTGTCTATTTAAGATAATCAACAATACTATCAAACTGCAGAGAGGCAAACAATTCAATGTCTTGCCAGAGAGAGCATCTATGGATAGAGATTGTAAAGGTCAGAAGGAATTTACTGCAGATGTCTCCTAAGCATGCTACTCTTAGGACGAGAAAGCAGTCTATGGGAAATCAGACTTTCAAATGTACTATGCTTACACACTGGTTTCTACAAACAGACTGGGAAAAGGAGGAAGGGAGCCCTAAATGGTAAAAATCACACTCTCCTAAAACATGAAAGACACAAGGGCAGAACTCGGAACCCAGTTTGGGATGTAGAATTTTCTGGTATAAACTCAGAGGGAAAACATGCCACCTTGGTGACATTCTTTTTCCCAGTCTTATGTGTAAGGCTGTATTTGCTTCTCTAGCTGGAATAAGAAAGCTGATTGGTCTAGGGGACGGATGTACTGGGAATGAGGTAGAAGCCAAGGTTGGAAAAATTGAGTTTGAGTTCCCAAATCTAGTATATGTGCTTTTGAACATTTTTGTAAATGGGGATGGTCACAATGGCCACTTCCCAAGGTGTCAGTGTGGTATCTGAGAAGCAAATGATCCAGATGTACTCCACGCACGCACGCATGGCCTTGCGCCCTCCACACAGTACTCTGAACGCCAAAGGCACACAACTCCTACTTATGTCAAAGAACACATTTGACTCAGGCAGCAAATTCTTTGTGTTCCTTAAAAGTGAGACGCTGGTTCTTTTTATGTTTTAAAATAGGATGTGGGATATTAGAGAGATTTGTGGCATTTTTTAGCAAAGTGTGTTTTAGTGGAGTCTCCACATCCTTCCAACCCCTCGGCCTCACTGGTCCCTTCTGCAAGCTCCAGTCTCCTGCCTCACTTTCATGTCTACTGTACCCATTCGCTCTATCCTTCCCCCAAACCCAGCCCCCGCTCCTTCAACACCTCTTCTTACACCTCTTAGTCTGCTTTCTCATTTCTGTAAGCTTTTGTGAAATATTTCAGAAACAGTGAAAAATCAAATTGTTCAGTAAGCCTCCTTCACCTTGAGGTTCACAGTATGATCAACGTGGCATACTTCCCTCCCACAGCGCTTCATCACTGCCCTGACACACACACCCCGCCCCCGCCCCCACATCTTCTATCTTCATCTGGTCTTGTTTCCCTAAATCTTAAAGTACCCATTATCCAACTGGATAAAGGTAATGTTGCAAATAGGAAAGAAAAATTGTGTGTGTGTGTGTGTGGGGGTGTCAATAACATTTAACAACTGCCATTTTCTCTGGTTTTTTTTTTCTTTTTAAATTCAATAATTCCTGCCTGTAATTCCAGAATCCATGATCTGGAGGGTGAGACAGAAAGATCTTAAGTTCAAAGACTATCTGAGTCTCTCTCTCTCTCTCTCTCTCTCTCTCTCTCTCTCTCTCTCTCTCTCACACACACACACACACACACACACACACACACACACACACGCAAAGAGAGACTATTTCTATATTTAGCTAGTATCATTATGACCTTGCAAGGTTCTATATATCATGAAACTCTCTCCCTGGACAAATTTAGAGTCTCACCTATAGAATACAGGCCATCAGTTGAGAAGGAACACTTCACTGGCAAGCCATCCATGAGTCCTAACACTCAAGCTGAAGAAGGAGAGATAATTCAGATATATTTTCTGCAACCATTTCTTTGAAGACCTCGTGACTTAAAAAAATTTCAAAATTCTCACAAACACAGCAAAGCTCTATCATACTGCATTCCTCTCTGTGAATTCAGGTTGTTTCGCGCTATCTCAGTAAAGCATCATAATTAAACATAGTGCATTTGATGCCAACCAGCAAAAATACGACTATTCCTTATTTATCATGTAGCCTTGGAGAAGTTTCGTAGCTTCTTTAGGTTAGAAGGGGACAATAACAACATCTATTTCAAGCCCCGCACCAAGCCCAGTTGGTCGTTTGGGAAAATGAGTAAAACCCATTCTGCTTTCAAAGCATTTTACCAGAAGGAAAAATACCTACAGTGTTCCCTAATATCAATATAAGGCACAACCTGCAAATCCCCATATGGTGACCGCTCCTTCATAAATAAGTGAGGCCAACATTGCCAGTTAGGGAATTTCAAATGCTTTCAGTGAAGTTCTGCTATGTCTATTATTATACATAATCAATACCTATACCATTTAATCAAACATTTTAAGATTGATATTGCCATTTCCAGATATGGAAGGAAAGTGTGTATGGTCCTATTTGTGAATGGTCCTGTGTGTACATGATCATGTGTATATGTACATAGTCATGTATGTATGCAGTCATGTATATACACATGCACATAGGCACTATAGAATCCATCAGGAACCATTCATCTGTTTTTAAGGCAAGGTCTCTTACCAGTATTAGGCTACATTGGTTGACCAAGGAGCTATGAGAAATAAGATTATCTCCATCTCCTCAGAACTAGATTACGAGACTGGACCGTCATATCTATCTTTTTATATGAGTGGTAGGAACCATGTCCTGACTGCAAACAGAACCTGAAGCTTGTATAACAAGCACTTCATGACTGAGGTGTCTGCCCAGCCCCCTCATGCCTTTCTGTAACTGCCTCTCAGGAAACTGCAGGTCCTTAGAGAACAATGGGCTTCACCTTGGTCTGAGCACGCTACCCTAGGTGGAAGGGTAGAGGCTGGCACAGGAATTCTGGCTCAAAGGCAGGGAGAGGAACTTCATCTTGGACAATGTCAAGTTTCTGCCGGGTAGCATGGCACCCCAATAGGGCTCTCTACACCTTTCCATTCTGTTAGCTACAAGTAAGCAGAAGAAATAAAATAGTTTCCTAAATACTTTTCAGTATGTTGGAGTCTGGTGAAATTTGTAGGCATCCTAAAAACTTTTCTTTGACCAGTGCACACTTTCTACTACAGCATCTCTCTTCCTCCCCACTGGTGCCTTCTGGTGTTTTATACAATAGTGGGAAACAAGCACACAGCTACAGTAAAGCACATTTGTGATTTGAATCTGGACCATATTTCCAGGGGGGAAAAATGGTCACACACACACACACACACACACACACACACAATACTTAAGGGAGACAAAATATATGTAAATTACATTAGGTTCCCCTGTTAAAATTTCCCTGAAAGTTAAAAATCTAAGTTCTTGGTCTCTTTAGTTTCTTTTTGCTAATTTGATTCATGTATGAAGTGGTAGAAGGTTGTTATGCATTTGGGACAGGCTACAAAATCATTTCAACTTCAGACAGAATGGGCTTATCCATCAATATTTGTTTGCATATAGATATGTTAAGGACACCTCAGTTTGGTTCCTGAGCTCCAACTATATGGTCTTATGCTAGTCTACAAGCACCCTTGCTCATGTGAAGTGTGGGGGAAAGGGCACATTCACAAATGGAAAGGAGATGTGGTTTATAATTAAGCAGACGTGAAGGCTCCGACTGACGAGATGCAGAGAATAAGAATGAAAGCCGTCCCAGCCTTCCACTTCCTTTCTGGGTCTAGCTCCTCTCTCCCTGATGAGCTGCTCTGACCACAGCTGGGCTTTACGTGTGTAATTAGCACAGCAGACACTCACAGGAGAGCTCAGCTTTTCCTCCTCTATTGTTTGCGGGTTGGGCAGCATGATTCTAAATGTCAAGATTCAGAATGCTGCCTCTGCCACAAAGTGGCCCAGGAGGTCCTAAGAGCTGGCCTGGAAACCTTTCAAAGTTCACTGAGTCCCACCACATTAGACAGACTAGCCACAGGGGCCCCCAAAGGGTTTTTTGGTGTTCTCGCATGGGAGAAATCAGAGGGAAAGTATCATCGCGCATTTCTTGGACCCCGTAGTTTCACGCAGCCAAGCTGCAATCCAGGCAGAGGCCGTGTGATATCTACTGGGGAACGCCTTGTTTGGCAGGGCTGTCCGAGATGAATGCCGCTGTGGGCCTCCTTGGCTGCAGATAGAGCTGAGCTGAAATTTCTCATGGCAAGCTGTGTAACCTTTATCTGACCTGTTCTTTTACTTACGAGATGTCTCTGCCAGCCAGAGGTGCGAGCATTCCAGGCGTGACAGTTCATACAGAGTTCATCCTTTGAACTACAGTACTGGCCATGATTCCTTCTAGAGATCCATTGCTTTGCTTTTAATTAGCTGTACAGTTATTACCTAGATACATTAAAGAATTAACCTCCCAACAATTTATTTGTATGGTTAGCTGGTCTTTGGCACTCTGACATGGAAACCATCAGTTAGTAAAGTTTCAAAATAAGCCTGAGGAAGATAGCATACATAGTGTTTCCAAAAACTAATTACTAATTCCAATTACTAATTTATCATTGACTACAGAGGGACGCGATGACCTTGTGTGTAATCTCTGACTCTTGAATCACTAATTCATCATTGACCACAGAGGGGCGCAATGACCTTGTGTGTAATCTCTGACATTCATACCTGACTAATTTTGTATTTCCTTGTGCCAGATACTCATGGTAACCATTCTTTGTAAACATTTCACTGAATATCAACTTGTGATATGTATAAAAATACCTGCCTCAGAACAGTAAAGTGCATTCAGACGCATTCAGATCGTGTGTGTGTCTGTCTGTCATTCGCCGGACCTGTACCTTCCTGCATACCAAAGACCCTGATTCCCCACGGGAGTGTGTGTTCCGACTGAGTCGGTCCGTGGCAGCTGGCGCCTCAGAACAGGGACCTTGGGCAGGTAAACTTTCCTTCTTTCTTTCTTTCTTTCAAGGTAACAGGCCGGATCTTGCGAGGGAGCCGCGGTCCCGCCGGTAAAGGATCACCGGTTAAGTGCAAGTAATCTGATATCATGGGGCAGACCGAGTCAAAGCAGGAACGAATGTTCTTTTCAGTGTTTAAGCATATGATGGCTAGCAGAGAGTTAAAAGTTTCAGAAAGTACAACCAGGGAATTCTTTGAGATACTCCTTAAGCAGTTGGCTTGGGAAAATGCTAATGCTTTATGCCAAGATTTGATAAGGCCTATTAGAAAGACAGGAACAGTGCAGGACTATGTAAAAGCCTGCGTGGATGCCTCACCAGCCGTAGTCCAAGGTATGGCCTACGCTGCAGCTATGAAGGGAGAGAAATCAGCGCCTGTGTTAAAAAGACTTATGGTAAAGGAGGAAAAGAAACCTCCAAGCCCACTTGTTTTAAATGTGGGAAATCAGGACATGTGCAAAAGCAATGTCCAGAGAACAATAAGAGGGACTCCAATAGAAAGGGTCTTCCCCCAGGAGCATGCCCTCGTTGCCAGAAAGGCAGGCACTGGAAAAGTGAGTGCAAGTCCAGGTTCCACAAGGATGGAACACCCCTTAATGGGGAAAAGAAGGAGGAGGAATCAAAAAACTAAATCAGGGGCAGCCTCTCAGCCCCGAACTCGAAAGAGAGGAAACTGCTGTAGTTACATCAGGGAGTCCTCTGAATCCTGAGGCTCCTGAATTTACTATACATGATTTGCCTAGAGCTACTCCTGGTAGTGCTGGTTTAGATTTAGCCTCTTGTGATGATGTAATATTCTCTAGATGGGATGGTGTTTCCTTGGTCTCTACGTCTACCTTGGGAACTCTGCCACAGGGAACTGTAGGGTTAATAATTGGCCGTAGTTCAAATTATAAAAAGAATTTTGAGGTGTTGCCTGGTGTGATTGATAGTGATAGCACAGGAGAAATAAAAGTCATGATTAGACCATTAAAAGAAACTATACAAATTCATAAGGGGCAGAGAATAGCTCAGCTTCTGCTCCTGCCTTATCTTAACTTACCTAATCCAATCTTAAAGCGTGAACGTGGACAAGGGAAGTTTGGTTCTACAGATGTTGTGGCATGGGTCCAAAATATTGGTATGGAAAGACCTTTTAAAGCAGTTAGAGTAAATGGAAAGTTGTTTCAAGGACTTTTGGATACAGGGGCAGATAAGACTTGTATAGCAGGAAAGGATTGGCCTTCATCTTGGCCATGTAAGAGGACTTCTTCTTCTTTGTTAGGTTTAGGGACAGCTTTTAATGTGGCTCAAAGTTCACAGTTCCTGAAATGGGAATTGGAAGGAAAGACAGGAATGATTCAGCCTTACGTTGTTCCTTCTCTCCCCTTTTCCTTGTGGGGAAGAGACATGATGGGTGACATGGATGTAAAATTAGTCACCTCAGATAATCTGAGTGAACAGCATTTTTCATAGGGGCCGCTGAGGGCTTGTTGTATGCAGATAAATTAAATTGGAAATCGGACCAGCCTGTATGGCTCAGTCAGTGGCCCCTAACAGAAGAAAAAATACAGGCTATAGAACAACTTGTGCAAGAACAATTAGAAAAAGGACATCTTGAAGAAAGCAATAGTCCTTGGAACACTCCCATATTTGTAATAAAGAAAAAATCTGGGAAGTGGAGATTGCTACAGGACCTTAGGGCAGTAAATGCTACCATGGAAGACATGGGAGCGTTGCAGCCAGGACTGCCCTCTCCAGTGGCAGTTCCTGCAGGATGGGATGTGATAGTAATTGATTTGCAAGATTGCTTTTTTACTATAAAATTACATCCTGAGGATTGTAAAAGATTTGCTTTTAGTGTGCCAGCTGTAAATTTGAGAAGGCCATATAGAAGGTATCAATGGAAAGTGTTGCCTCAAGGAATGAAAAATAGTCCGACATTATGTCAAAAATTTGTGGATCAAGCTTTAGTATTGATTAGAAAAAAATATCCTGAGGCTTACTTTGCCCACTTTATGGATGACATCTTGATTGCTCATCAATCACCATCAATTAATAAGGAAATATTACTTTATACAATTGAACATTTTACCAAATTTGGATTAGTAATAGCCCCAGATAAGATACAAAAGAATAGACCTTTAAGTTACTTGGGACAGTTAATTCATGATGACTATATTGCCTCACAAAAGGTGTCTATAAGAGTAGACAAATTAAGGAATTTAAATGATTTTCAGAAATTATTAGGAAATATTAATTGGATTAGACCTTTTTTGAAAATTACTACAGGAGAATTAAGTCCTTTGTTCCAACTATTACAAGGGGATACTGATCCTAAGTCTCCAAGAGTTATGACTCAAGAAGCCATAAAAGCTTTAGCATTGGTGGAAGAAAACTTAAATGATGCAAAGGTAAAGCAGATATCTTATGATAAGGAGTGGGACTTGATAATTTTTAAAACACCTTACACTCCCACTGGATGCTTATGGCAGGATGGTGTGTTGGAATGGATACATTTACCTCATGTGCAACAGAAAATGTTGGCTTCTTATCCATATATGTGCTCATTATTGATTAATAAAGGAAGAATGAGATCCAGGGAACTATTTGGTAGAGAAATGCATAATATTATATTACCATATAATAAAAGGCAATTTGAAATACTATTGATAGAAGATGATGATTGGGGAATTGCATTGCAAGGTTATACAGGACAAATTAAATATCATTATCCTAAACATCCTTTAATTGAATTTTATAAGGAAACAGAAATAATTTTCTCAAATAAGTGTTCTTCACAACCTTTGGAGTCTGCCTTATGTATTTTCACAGATGGCTCCTCTAATGGGAGGTCCATGGTTTATGTACCAGGACAAAAGCCTCTGATAGAGGAAGGTGTGCAGACTTCTGCTCAGCAAGCAGAGATAAGAGCAGTTCTACTTGCTTTTCAAAATTTTACAGAAAAATTTAATCTTTATACGGATTCAAAGTATGTGGTTAATTTGTTTCCAGCCATAGAAACAGCCTTACTTTCAGGGCAGTCTCAAATTTTAAATTTATTACAGCAATTGCAAAATATGATTAGAAAAAGAGCAGAAAAATTTTATGTAGGACATATACGGGGTCACTCTAATTTACCAGGCCCCCTTAGTAAAGGAAATTATATGGCTGATGCATTAATTAGAGGAACAGTTATGAATGTATTAGAGGCAAAGAATAGTCATGAGCTACATCATCAAAATGCTCTTGCTTTAAGAAGGATGTTTCATATTACTAGAGAACAAGCCAGACAGATAGTTAAGGATTGTGGTAATTGTCCTCAAGTTTATCACCCACAAAAAATGGGAGTAAATCCCCGAGGCCTTAAGGCATTAGCTTTATGGCAAATGGACGTTACACATATCCCTGAATTTGAAAAATTGGCTTATGTTCATGTGACAGTGGATACTTATTCTCATGTGCTGTTTGCCTCTGCTAGAAGTGGAGAAGCTGTGAAAGATGTAATTCAACATCTTGTACAAAGCTTCATGATGATGGGAAAGCCATTGAGAATTAAGACAGATAATGCTCCAGCTTTTGCCTCTTTTCTGCGAGCATGGGATATACCCCATACCACAGGAATACCATATAATCCCCAAGGACAGGCAATAATTGAGAGATCTCACCAAACTTTGAAAAATCAGATTGAACGCCTAAGGGCTGCTAATAAATATTTTTCTCCCCATCATCTTTTGAATCATGCTCTTTTTGTGATAAATTATTTAAATACTGATAAACAAGGAAACTCCCCTGCTATGAAACATTGGGGAGGAATAAAAGGAGAACAACTTCCACAAGTAATGTGGAAAGACTTATTAACCGGATCCTGGAAAGGACCGGATGCTTTAATTTCCTCCGGGAGAGGATATGCTTGTGTTTTTCCACAGGATGCAGATAGTCCAATCTGGATCCCAGACAGGCTCATTCGGCCGTTTAACCAGAGGGCCTCTATCGAGGAATCAGAGGAGAAAGCAGAGACTGAAAAAGAAGAAGATGCTGAGAATGATGATGGGGCTTGATCTTGCTGTTCTACGGGGAGACCTCAACTGTTCCTGAACCGTCACACGAGTCAAGGGAGGATCTGCCCACCTGGGGACAGCTGAGGAGACTCGCCCGAGAAGCGCAGCAGATGATCACTAGCACCAGAAAGCAGTTATCGACAGAAAACATGTTTCTTGCTATGTTTGTTATCCTTTCTATGCAAATGTGTCCTGTGTCTGCAGTTTCATATTGGGCTTATGTTCCACATCCCCCACTCCTTCATCCCGTGGGTTGGGGGGAGAATGTAAATATTAGAGTGATGACCAATGATACTAGACTTATGGGGGGACATGCTACTCTTTCCTCCCATCTAACCTCTACTCCATTTAAGATTTATGTGGGAAATTAAACTTAAGATTTTGGGGACTAATTTTCATAATGAAACCTTTAGGAAGTTATTTGAGAAAATCCCTTTAGATTTATGTTCCTGGAACTATAAAGATAAAGATAAGATGTGGGAGCTTCCTCGGATTTATGAAAGACCAAGTTGGCTTAAATGTGGTTTTGAACGTTGGGCTATAGCACATATTCCCTGGGAGAATCAAGAGAGGATTTATGATTATTCCGTAGCCACACCAAATAATAACTATAGAGCTTTCCTTCTTGGTGAAAAATTACAGTATCATGGATATAAACCTGAAAGGTTTACTTTAGAACCTATTAATAGGTGGTTTACACCAGGATGGGTAGAACCTATCTATGTTAGCCATTCTCCTTTAGGTGATGTTTTGAATACATTTCCAGGACTATTTAGACTTTTTGCTGCATCTAGTATAATTTACTTTAAGAAGCCTCTGGAGTCTAGACCTCTTCCTATAGCAATTAGATCTTGTTTGAGCTATCCTTATAGTATACTTGCTGGAAATGATACAGATTTAATCATTACTAAATTAGGGCACTCTTATGAGGTTCACTGTTCCGAATGTATTTTAACTAATTGTGTTGATCATAAGTTGGTTGAATCCTATTCACGCATCGTGATATTACAAAGACCTTCCTACGTAATGCTTCCTGTAGATCTAAAGGATGAAGTTTGGTTTGACAATGAGGCTTTACAGGTAGTTACAAGAATTAGTGAGCTTATTAGGCCAAAGCGTTTTGTAGCAGCTTTAATGTTAGGTATCAGTGCCTTGATAGCTATTGTAACTTCACTTACAGTTTCATCAGTTGCTTTAGTCTCAGAAATGAAGACTGCACACTTTGTTAATGATTTGAGTAAGAATGTTTCTTTGGCACTGGTAAAACAAGAGGTTATAGATAAGAAATTGGAAGCAAAGATTGATGCTCTAGAGGATGTAGTTCTGGAGTTAGGACAAGAGATACAAAATATTAAGGTTCAGCTTTCCACCAGATGTCATGCCAGCTTTCGATACATATGCGTAACGCCATTAATCTATGACAAGCAACAAAATTGGACTCTTACAAAAAATCATTTGTTGGGAATTTGGAAAGATAATGATATCTCTCATGATATGGCTCAATTAAAAGCTCAAATTGCGGTTATGAGTAAAGCACAAGATGGATCGGTTAACTTAGAGGATTTGGCTCAGGCTTTTAGTTCTGGTTTGAAGTCGCTGAACCCTGTAACTTGGTTACATTGGATTGTTGTCGTCGCCGTGGCTGCAGGGGTAATCTTTCTTTTTCTTCTTATCCTTCCAATAATTTTCAAACTAGTCTTCTCCTCCATTTCTGCTGCCAAAAGAGATATTCATGAGCTCAAAATTAAAAAATAAAAAAGCGGGAGATATCACCGCGCATTTCTTGGACCCCGTAGTTTCACGCAGCCAAGCTGCAATCCAGGCAGAGGCCGTGTGATATCTACTGGGGAACGCCTTGTTTGGCAGGGCTGTCCGAGATGAATGCCGCTGTGGGCCTCCTTGGCTGCAGATAGAGCTGAGCTGAAATTTCTCATGGCAAGCTGTGTAACCTTTATCTGACCTGTTCTTTTACTTACGAGATGTCTCTGCCAGCCAGAGGTGCGAGCATTCCAGGCGTGACAGTTCATACAGAGTTCATCCTTTGAACTACAGTACTGGCCATGATTCCTTCTAGAGATCCATTGCTTTGCTTTTAATTAGCTGTACAGTTATTACCTAGATACATTAAAGAATTAACCTCCCAACAATTTATTTGTATGGTTAGCTGGTCTTTGGCACTCTGACATGGAAACCATCAGTTAGTAAAGTTTCAAAATAAGCCTGAGGAAGATAGCATACATAGTGTTTCCAAAAACTAATTACTAATTCCAATTACTAATTTATCATTGACTACAGAGGGACGCGATGACCTTGTGTGTAATCTCTGACTCTTGAATCACTAATTCATCATTGACCACAGAGGGGCGCAATGACCTTGTGTGTAATCTCTGACATTCATACCTGACTAATTTTGTATTTCCTTGTGCCAGATACTCATGGTAACCATTCTTTGTAAACATTTCACTGAATATCAACTTGTGATATGTATAAAAATACCTGCCTCAGAACAGTAAAGTGCATTCAGACGCATTCAGATCGTGTGTGTGTCTGTCTGTCATTCGCCGGACCTGTACCTTCCTGCATACCAAAGACCCTGATTCCCCACGGGAGTGTGTGTTCCGACTGAGTCGGTCCGTGGCAGGAAAGGCAGTGGGGTTTTTTGATTCATTTATTTATTTTATTTTATTTTTGGTTGGTTGGGTAATTGGTGGGCTGGTTTGGTTTGGGCTTTGGGTTGTTCTTGTTCTTTCTTTTTTTGTATTTTTGTATTTGTTTTGGGGGATGGTAGCCTCAATGTAAAACTATTTGTAAAGGACACCCCTCTGTGGTCTCATTTCAGTGAAAAAAAAAACTAGCCTTTAAAATCCAGCAAGAAAGTTGTGGTGATTGTAGAGCCAAAGTGTGACTTTGGAGGAGTTTTCTAATGCCTTGATGTTAATTTTCTTGCCTACTAACAGGTAGCCAGATCCTCTCAGTGTGAGAGGAGAGAATTCAGATTTTCCTTTAGATGAGAGTTATATCATCAGTATACTAGTGAGAACACTGTGCACTGTTCTATGACCCTAAAATTCTCCTGGATAACCTGAGAGTTAAACGTTCTATATGGTCCTACATTCCACAGTGTGAGGTAGCAGTGCACAAACAACTTCTCCATGTTTTCTCCTTCTGTGACTATCTCATACCCAGATGCAAACAAGAGGATTAGCTTAAATCAGATAAAGACAAATGTTGCTTCTATTACCCGAAAGCTGATGGAACTCAGAGACCACATACTTTCAACCGTCTCTCTTATTCAACATGTAATGTCAAAATGCATAGAATAGTATTCTCTGTTATACAATAAATAACCATCATTATTTGTGTAAGCACCAGTTAAAAAGTATCAGAAATTGAATGACTTATTCTGAAGGCTTGAGAAACCCAAGATCAAAGTACAAACAGATTCAGGGTCTGAGGAGGACTTTGAGACAATGTCATCTGACTCTGTACTACCAGGGCAAAAGAACTGAAGAGCTTCCTGGGACCTACTTACTTGGGACAATAACCCCATTGCTGAGAGGCTGACCCTTCATGACCCAATCACTTCTCCTAGCTCCACATTCTAATGCTACCACTTGGGAAACATTTCAGCATAAATTTTGTAGTGCTGCAAACATTTCTGACTATAGCATTTGGACCCCAGCCACCTAAAATTCACATCCCTCTCACACACAAAATGTACTCATCCTGATATCCATAGAAGTCTAACTCATTTTGACTTCTACTCAAAAGTTTAAATCCAGACTCTCATTTAACAGCATGCAAATCAGATGTGGGTAAGATTCAGGGTACTATCCATTTTCAGTCAAATTTCTCCCTAGCTAGGAAACCAATAATATCCAATATCTTCCCAGAAGAATATAATGGTAATTGTAATTTAGCATATATAATTATGAACCTTTCACGATCTTGAACACAGTTGTAGTTATAGAAGACATGATACTTCAGAACTGGAAAATATTTTAGACTTCATCTATTTCGTTGTCAAATAATGCAGTGTTTCTCAAAGTCCCCAAAAAGATAGTCATTTTCAAACACTTGATTCCCAATCCATATCCTATGAAATTTTAATATCACATTTGTACTATATCTAAATTTGTACTAAATATACATATGTAGATATGTATTTAGAGATTAAGAATATAAGACAACATTACCCTCTCACTCCAAGAATGAGTTATCAACACCTCGGGACAATCTCACAATAATATAAAGAATCTGAGTATAGAGACCTTGTTACTTATCCAAAATCACCAAAGGGATGAGTGCTACCAGTGACCAGTTCAATGTTATCTCAATGCATGCTGGGCACAGTAGCATCTCAGCTCTCCACATCTAGAAAGGAAGAAAAGAATTTCATTTGTGTTTTATGATGTTGGATACAGGTTTTGGTTGGTTAGAAGTATCCATGTTTTCTTGGTTTAGGTATTGTTATTGTTGACTTGTTTTATGTTTCCCTTGGGTTCCTTTCATCCTTCAGTTCTAAAACTGCTGAAGATGAGAAGACAGACAACAAAGTGCACGTGAGCCTCATGCCCAACCATCTATCTAATGACTTTACAGACTATTCAGGCCCAACGTTCTCTGTATCTTGCTCAGTAACAAGGAATCGTGTCTCCCAAACATTAACCCAAGACATACTTTTACTATTGTGTGCAAACACTGTGTGCCAAGAAGCACAGGTGGGAGTCAGAGGACATCTTTTAGGAGTCAGTTCTCACTCTCACTGTCCACTTGGTTTTGAGGGAGAGTCTCTTGCTACTTGTTCCCATGTGCTACTGGGTGCAAGCCAGATGGCCCACAGGTTCCTGGAGTATTCTCTGGTATCTGCCTCCTACTTTGCTGCAGGTGGATTCAGATTACACACGTATGCCTCTGCATCAGAATTATTATATGGGTTCTGTAGTAGAATTCAGGTTATCCAGCCTGTGTGTGAGGCCCTTTAACATACTGAGCCATCTCTATAGTCCCTAAGACAGTAAGTCTCCCTCAGACAATTGGGAACAGTGTCACTCACAAGAGACGAGAACAATCATTGGACAAGAACAATACTGGCGCTCTTCCTGTCATCTCGAGTTGATAATCGCCATACTTATCGGATTCTATTATAAAATGCACTATTTCTGAAATGAGCAGGTTACAGAACTGTGTTGAAGTCTTCCAAACTTCCTCAAGAAGAATGCACAGCCCAAATGTCTGTTGCTTGGCTCAATCTTGTCCAGCAGGGAAAGCTATTTCTTCCCCTTTGCGAGTCAGGTTGGATTGTCATTTGAAACGCCAAGCCACTGCATTTATTTGTTAATGGGATCCTCTCTTAGGCTCTACAATGCTGGCACTCTAGACTATTTCTGACCACCTTGAGAGTGGAAGAAAAAGTATTGAATGAACATGTACTGTCTGACCTCTGCATTAATATTCTTGCCCCTTGCCTGTCAGGCTAATAAAGAGTCTGAGGAACAGCAAGGACTCATCTGGAAATGATAGAATTTCTACCTTTGTCTCTGTTCCCTGGACACTAATGGCTTTTTGTCAGTCCTCTCCCCTCAGTGTGTCACACGTGAAGCCATTCCATTTGAGTTGTCCATTAACTGCAAGCATTATGTCAAGAACAAAGCAAACCCCCTAAAGAAACCGAACTCAAACACTCATATTAAATTTCTCCAATTCCTCAGCTTATAAGGTGCTGTTTTCAATTGTCAATAATGTTCATGAGAGTAAGCGATACCCATTACTAATTAAAACAAGCTGTTTAAACAAACACAAAAGGTCACCAAGCCTGTAGATCAACATATTCATGTTATTGTTTGGTTTCCTGGTGCATTACCATCTGATGATTTTTTTTTTCTACCTGGTGCCTGTTTTTCTAAGTAACAAATCAAAAGCACAAACAAAGGATACAGCCTTCCACAACAGGTTCCCAGAGGCCCATGGCCCTGATGTGGCAAGGGGAAACCAAAACCGTCTCTCTACAATCTACACTGTATGTTGTACTGTGGCACACAAACATAAAGACATTCTCAGGTAGAGTTTTCAATTTGTCGGGATCAAGGGCATAAACTGTGGAGAACATGCAGCTTTTATTAGGAAAAGTGACACCTGTAATTAGGTGCAAAAGTTTTAAACAAACTATTATTTATAGAGATACTCTATTAAGAAAGAAATAATATGTAATGCCGAGATGCCATGATGAGAAAGCCATTGCTTTGAAAGTTTCTTATTTTTATTCCACCGTGTCCCTTATAAAATATTTTTAAGCTAACTATTTGTTCAGTCTTTGCTTGAGCTCTGACATTTGAAACTGACTTTTCTTTTTAAATTGTAATCCCTGACAGTACATTAATTACATAGAGGATATAATCTCTGAATTAATATCAAACCAATTGGGTAAGCCAGTCTAAAAGTCAGATAGACTTTTTAAGCAACTTAATATTAAGTTGTGTGATTCAGTTATTATAATCAATCACCAGAAGAATTATCAACAGAAGTGGAAGGTAGGAATGATTTAAATTAACAAAGGCCTGTCACCATCCCTAAACCTTTCTGCAGTCAACAGCATCAGCGGTCTCCTCCAAAGCTTTGATCCAAAAATGTTCACACGCAGCAGGGTTTTTTTTTTTTTTAACTCATTTAACTTTTTTCTGACCCAAACTCTAGTGATTACATGGATTTTGGAGGAGCACTAGGAAAATCATCTGTAAAGCTCATCTGTCTGAGTCTCCAGAGCATCACGTACCACATCTCATTTAAAGCACATGCCAGTTCTACAAGGCGGGCAATATGAGCCACGATTTCCAAATAACAGTACTAAGTCTCAAAGAGTTTATATAACTTATCCAAAGTCATTCAAGAAGTGAGGAGTGGAAAACAGGCCAAGACTCCATTTATATAATCAAGTCCAGCAGCCCTAGCAGTTGACTCTAAATTCAATGTGATGCTTTTATTTGAGGCAAACAGAAGGCATAGTGAGTTTGAAAGTTTTAGATGGTGTTTAGTTGCAGTACATAATAGAGTTGCCTTATTCCATTTTGACCCTGTGATTACACACATGGTGACTCCTTCTCACTTGACAACACTGAAATCCTCCAAGGCCTGGAAGCTCTTCATTAGTGGCCATACAGTAAACACAATACAACTGAATAGCAATGTTGACTCTGCTGTCCAGCGCAATCATTTTCCCCTGACATTTGTATCTACGGAGCTATAAAATTCCAACATTGGAAATTTGTGATCCTTTGTCATAGTCTGGCATTCTGCACTCTTGTCACCATCCCTTAAATCCCATTCAGATGTAATTTTCATGTCACTGTCTACAGAATTAAAAAGAGGCTCGTTTCCTTTTTACTTACCACACTGGGGGAAGAAGCAGCCTCGGAAGAAGCAGAATTCGTAGGCCAGAGTGCTCGCAGTTAACACCAACATCTGCGCTCATCAAAGCAGTTTCTAGTTAAGAATCTACTGTCGGATGGGCCACGGTGGACACGCCCACTTCTACACTTGCTCTTAGCCAAAAGGCCGAGAAGCGATAGAAACTCGCGTCTAAGTTAGCCTTCTATTTTGTCAGGGAAATCAGTAGGACAAGGGGGTAAATATTTTAAACTTTTGAAAATATTTTTCAGTTTCATATCCACAGCAATATAAAGAGAATGCAGGATTTAAATGTGTGCAAAGCAATTTATTTCTCTAAACCCCTTCAAGGAACTTAGCTTCTCAAGTTTAGTGAAAAAGGTAGCTCAATTTTTTTTTTTAATTTTCTGAAACAGAGATCACCACGAAGGGAACTTAGAGCACTTTCAATAATCAGAAGACATACACAAGTTATACCTATTGCTACTGTTGAACTAGCCGCTGGCTCTAGTTCTCATCTCCCATACCACCTAATTGTATATGAGCAGCTTTACAATGGAGGTGCAAAGTTAAGATGGGTGAAACTCAGACCCACTGGTCCCTGCTACAGCTTCAATGCCCCAAAAAGGATTCGAGCAAAGACAAGAAATTTTAACTAAAAAATTAAGTACACCATCTGGTCATGTGTAAGTGCGGGTTCCTATGGGTCACTGAGGAGCCTGCTATAGATTGCTTTACTTGGACAGCCAGTCAGAGGGAACTCCACTGTGACACCGAATATGTTTTGTGAATTATATAGTCCTTCATTAAACTCTCCAAAATGAAGGAGCTTCATTTAAACAGCCATCTCTGAATATCATTCTTTAAAAAAAAGAAAGAAAATCACGTAAAAGAACATAGGATTTAAAAGAAGGATTAGATTAAATCCCAGCTCGTCTCCTTAATGTGTGACCTCCCACCTTAGAAGAGTCACTTAACATTCCCTGAGCTCAATTTCTTCAGACATAAAGTTGAGATAATAATACATGAATGTAGTATAAGAACGCAGCAAGATAACCCACTTAAAGCACTAGTGCCCTATTTGGCCACAAAAGGGGGGGAGGGTGTTCAATAAATGTCATGGAGAATTCTGATAACATAAAGCTTCTAATAAAGCATGCAAATGGGTGGACATGATCCAGAGAGCCCATTCTTACTCATTTTTACTTCCCATTGAAAATGACTTAAACCTGAAATCTAAACAGATGATCCTGCACAGCCAGACAGGCCAAATGAAAACAGCATTGCGGGGCTTGGGACAGCTCCGTCGGGAAGATGCTGACCCCATAAGCATGAAGACCTGGGTTTGAGACTCAGAACCTACATACAAAAGCCAGGCATGGTGCCGGTGCTATGCGCTCGGCAGAGTAGAGAAGGGTGGATATCTGGAGATTGCTGATCAGGGGACCTAGCCCACAGAGTGAACTCCAGGCCATTGGAGAAACCCAGTCCTAGTGACCAGTGGACAGTGTCCCTTGGAAATAACACCCAAGGTTGATCTCTACCCTCCACAAACTCATATGACCATTCATGTGTACTCTCTCCCACACAGCTGAGCAATCACAAAATGACAGCCATACTCACATGTACATAGAACCTAATTAGCTAATTAAAATAAGAAGTATAGATTTCAGACAGGCTACGGCGAAACTTTCTCTACCAAAAAGAAAAGTGTATAGTATTCATAGATGAATGGACAATACACGGTCAGACTAGGGGCAAGAACATTTGAAGGATTATGTTTCCTCTGTCCTTCGTGGAAACCTCGTTAGATATTTGTCCTCCAGATCTTTAGTGCAAGAATCACAGAAGCTGTTGGTCAGTTATTAATTTAGTAGCATGTAATAGAATCCAGTATGACTGTGTGAGTGGTACCTTCCCCCCACACACCCACAAGTCACAGCATTGCCACATGTGGTACGTGTTATGAGAAAAGTGATAAAAAGCAATAGATTATCATTATTTGGAGAATTAATGGAAAACATGGGGTTAGTTCCATGCAGAATATAAGTAATTTTAATGGAGTTCAGGAGGGAAAAGTTCAGATATAACAATGGACATTTTATAGCAGAGGAGGGCACAGTGAGAGAGGAAAAATAAAAGGACTTTATGAGTGGCAATTTCAGGACAGTAAAAAATTATAAGTGTGCTCTGCAATGCCATTTTATTTCCACAGCAATATCTAATATGGGACTTTAATAAGACATTGCACTTGAGATCAACAAAAAGTGGAGATAATTACTCTACACTAGACATTAGCTGGTGCAATGAATGTGGGGTTTTACAGCACACACGGTCTCCATGGTGTATCACATATATTTATAAAGGGCCCTCCATTATCCTTGGGGTTTCGTGCCCTCCCTCTTTTCCATAATAGTCAGAGTCCAAAATCTTCTTGTCATTTTGAGCTGTCCCCGTCCCTTTCCATTTGAGCTGGCAGTGGTCCCATCAACGCGGCACTCTTAAGAACTTTGGGGCTGTTCTATAATTCTTAGTACAGTTCGCAGTATGAGATCAAAGCCACACGCACAAGCCTTGCTGAGACAAGTCGGCCTCCTCCACTTGCAGTTTTCTGTGATGCAAAGGCAAGAAAAACACAGGCAAAGAGCTCTGCTGCTTAAGGGATGGATCTGCAAAGAGTGCCCGTAAAGTCTTTGCAAGGATGCTTTTCTGTTGAAGGAAACACTGTAAATGGAGCCGAGGTTTTTGCAAAGGATTTTAATCAAGCCCTCTTGGCTCAATCAGTAAATGACCACAGTCACTTTCCTTATGATGCCGCCTGAATGTGACATCGCTCCAGATGTCTTTCTTATTCTGGACACTGCCACTTTGGACACTGCACAGGAGTGAGAATTTATTTGTTCATTCATTCATTTGTTTGTTTGCTTGTGGTCTACGTGTGTATAACCTGACCTATGTATAGGTGTGTGTGCCTGCTTGTATGAGATTAGAGGCTGGAGGATCAAGCCAGGTGTCCTCTTCCAGTATTCCCCCTGAGCCCTGAGCTCATCATTTATTTTTGGCCTATCTGGTTTGTCAGCAGGCCCCAGGAACCCTCTATCTCCACCTAACAGGAGAGTCATGGTATAACCAGGGTATGACCAGCTTGTTCTTAGGTATCTGAACTGGGTTCTTTAAGCTTTCCCAGCAAGCTTACTCTCCAGCTAAGGTGTATCTACACCCCGATTTTATTATTTGAACCCAGATACTTACTCCTTAACAGAACTTACAGTACACATTTGACCTTATTCTGGCTGTTCTCGCATTTTACTAAGCACAACAAATAGCCAGGCAGCACTGGTAACTCGCAGCCTGGAACTGTAAGCTCAGCCCCCCTGTCTATTTGGTGTCATTCCTACTTCACTGTCACTCATAAGGGACAGCTGCTGAACTTCCCATCACAGGTTGGAAGCAGCCACCCTCCCCTAATGTCACACTTCCTTTAAGCTCCTCAAACTGAGGACCACCACCATGTTTGTTTGTAACTGAATATGGGGTCATAAAAAATATTTGGCAATAGTAAAAGAATTTTTGAATAGGCAAAAGCTACGGTATAACTCAGAATCTAGTGCATGATGAGGAGCTGGGTCTACAGTGTCCGAAACTGTTGTATCCTGTGACTTCACTATAGCCTCCAATCTAAACACACAGCATGGACACATTGGCCTGGCCATGTGGTCAAAGGATACAGTACCTCTCCGTAAAGTCTTACTCTCTGTACAAAGTTTCTGCTCTTATAGAAGCTTAAAGGTTTAAGGACTGGAAACAAAGACAGCGTCTTCCTGCCATCAGCGTGTAAGCATCCAGTCAATATATCTTTGGATTCTATTGCATTCAAACGTTTGATTTTTAAAATTGTCATTTTAGTTGTTGACTTGAGTTTCACAAAATATTTCTCAGTGAGGGCTGGTGGGATGGTGCTCCGTGGAGATTGGTGGGATGGTGCTCCATGAGGGCTGGTGGGATGGTGCTCCGTGGGGATGGTGGGATGGTGCTCCATGAGGGTTGGTGGGATGGTGCTCCATGAGGGATGGTGGGATGGTGCTCCATGAGGGATGGTGGGATGGTGCTCCGTGAGGGATAGTGGGATGGTGCTCCGTGGGGATGGTGGGATGGTGCTCCGTGAGAGCTGGTAAGATGCTGCCAGGACTGATGAGCTGTGATTGATCCCCAGAACACACATGGCAGAAGAACTCAGTTCCCTCAAGATGTCTTCTAACCTCCACACACAGGCTGCCCCTACTTACCCACCTGACAGAAAGTGGAATAAAACAAAAATTGGCCAAAGAATTTTGTCTTGGGACTAAGCCAGAATCTCCAACACTTTCTGAAACATCCCTAAACACAAGTCCACTGTTTTATATTATAGATTTTTGCCAAGTGCTATCCTCAGCACCCGTGATTATAAAATCAAAATGTCCATCAACTCTGAGGAATATTGACAATGTTCTACATCCTGCTTTATCAAATGCACAGCCAAGATTTAATTCCTTATTTATAAGCACATCCTTCTCATTAGTATGCAAATTTCCTCTCCTCATTAATAAATGATGAAATTATACCAGAAATTTTATAAAAATTAAATGTTATGATTTATCAGTGTTTGCTTTGTGTACTTGTATGTATGTGTGTTTATGCATATACACGCATTTATGTATCCAACTTTGCATGACATTTTTCTTGGAGAAAAAAGTAGAAAAAAGTTTTTCCTTTAGTTGTTATATGGAATTAGAAAACATGACCCGAAAAGTCACTGTTCTAAAAATATTAGCTTATAAAATAAGAATACAGGGAATTTGAAAGCCAGCAGTAACAAAAAAACGTATCAAGAATGAAGAAACTGAAAACTTGGTAAAACAACTGCATTAGACAAAGTAGCAAGAAAGTAAATGCTACTCTATGGTTTTACTTAAAAAGGGTTTAACTTGTAATTCAGTGATAAGGGTTTATTTATCCTGGGAATTCCCAGGAAAAGTTTAAGAAGTCCTGCTTCAGACCTCATCAAAGGCTCTTCAAGAAAGGTTGCTAGATCCAAAAGAACCAAATGACCCTATTTAAAAATGGGGTACAGAACTAAACAAAGAATTTTCACCAGAAGAAATTCAGATGGCTGAGAAACACCTTAAGAGATGTTCAACATCATTAGTCATCAGGGAAATGCAAATCAAAACAACCCTGAGATTTCACCTTACACCAGTCAGAATGGCTAAGATTAAAAACTCAGGAGACAACAGGTGCTGGCGAGGATGTGGAGAAAGAGGAACACTCCTACACTGTTGGTGGGATTGCAAGATGGTACAACCACTCTGGAAATCAGTCTGGCAGTTCCTCAGAAAATTGGGCATGACACTTCCAGAGGACCCTGGCATACCACTCCTGGGCATATACCCAGAGGATTCCCCTGCATACAATAAAGACACATGTTCCACTATGTTCATAGCGGCCTTATTTATAATAGTCAGAAGTTGGAAGGAGCCCAGATGTCCCTCAAAGGAGGAATGGATACAGAAAATGTGGTATATTTATACAATGGGATACTACTCAGCAATTAAAAATAATGAATTCATGCAATTTGTAGGCAAATAGTTGGATCTGGAAAATATCATCCTAAGCGAGTTAACCCAATCACAAAAGAATACACATGAAATGCAATCACTGATAAGTGGTTATTAATGAGCCCAGAAGCTCTGAATACTCAAGGCACAATTAACAAGTCAAAAGATTCCCAAGAAGAAGGAAGGAGAGTACCCTGGTCCTGAAAAGACTGGATCCAGTTTTGTAGGAGAGTACCAAAACAGAGAAATGGTGGGGGGGGCGATTGGGGAATAGGTGTGGGAGGGGGGGGAAGGACTTATGGGACATATGGTGAGGGGGGAACTGGGAAAGGGGAAAGCCTTTGGAATGTAAACAAAGAGTATAGAATAAATACTAATAATAAAAAAAGAAAGGTCACTAACAGTCTCTTCAAGGTCTTCTAACAAACTTCTCAGTTCCAAACAACTGAAACAATTCGAAGTTTGTTTTAGTAACATCTCACTTCTGCCTTAAAGGTTTTTTTGTTTTGTTTTGTTTTGTTTTGTTTTGTTTTTTGTTTTTTGTTTTTTTTGGTGGTTGTGCACACCTTTAATTCCAGCTTGAAGGAGGCAGAGGTAGGAGGTTCTGTGTGAGTTAAGACCAGCCTGGTCTACAGATCAAGGTTTAGATCAGCCAAAAGTAAACAGAGAAACCCTGTCTCAAAACAAACAAGGAAGGAAGGAAAGAAGGAAGGAAGGAAGGAAGGAAGGAAGGAAGGAAGGAAGGAAGGAAGGAGAGGAGAGGAGGAAGAGGATGATATGAGCTGAAATGAAATCTTCTGAGAAGTGTTTCTTGAAGGCACACAAAAGCTATGTTCCAAGGCAGCTAAGGTTATTCCTTATGCTCTGCCTTAAAGTTCTTACCAATTCCAGAAAATAAGCAATGACAACCTTTAAGCCCTCCTGACTTCTTATGACGTTAAGACCTCATGTTTCTCAAGGTTGGGAATTCAGTAAGGCCTCAACACAACAGTAATTATCCACAATCTCTCCTCTGAGTTCATTCAAGTGTTTGCTGAAGAGTCGATCAGCAGGAGACGATTTTTTAATTGAAAAGAAATGATTAAGTAGTAGAACCAAAAACCAGGGGCTGAACTGAAGCACACTCAGCAGCACTGTGCTTCAACTGGACCCTGGAAGGTGCCTGTCTAGGCTTTAGGCTGTATGTTTTATATTTTTATAAATATATATGATTTTTATTAGTGGCTCTCTTGGGCACTCCTCTCTTTCCCGGTTTGGGGCAGAGTCTGATCTTGCTTAGGACATCATTGTAAATTGAGTGAGTGGCAGGTCAGATAGCATGTCACTTAATTTTATAGGTTTTCCAACAACATACTGCCCATGTCTCTCCTGTTAGATTGTGTCAACTGTTATGACCTAGGGGATACCTCAGGTTGACCTGTAAGTATGTCTTGGGAATGTTGTCTTGATTGCCTTAATTGACAGTGGAAGACCCAGCCAAAAGAAAGGAAGCTTATTGTAGCAGTGGGTAAGGAAAAGGGACATGGAGGAAGTTTTAAAGTTGGCCTTCACTCTCGTTGAGAAGTCTACCTATCCTGCTGCTGCAGGAATCCAGGTATTGATTCCTCACTGGTAGCCAAGCTACTGATTCCGGCCTCCAATGTAGACTGAAGACCAAAAGCACTATAGGAATTCTCCAGGTACCAGATTGTCATTGTTGAGAGGCACCCAGACTTGTGGACTGGTCAACTACAGGTGTTATCTAAGACAGTGTTGCATAACTGACCATGCCGTGAAGCCAGTGCTATATCAAAAGTGACTTTGCAAGGCCCTGAGAGGCTCCAGAGGTACATGCATTGTTAGAGGTCAGAGAAAAGACCATGAATTGCCCTTCCAGTAGAATTAGAGGTGGCCTAGATTGCCATCAGGATTTGACTGAATTGACAGTATATGTCTACCCAAGCTGGGTCAAAAAAGAGAATTCAACTTCTTCCAATCCTCATGATCTCTCACTAAAGAAAAGGCCAGTTGCCTCTGAATAAGGTCATTCAAGAAGCCCTTAGGAAGGTCACATGCAGAGAAATCGAGGCTTGTGGACAACTGCCAGCCCCAGGAAGCAAGCTACCCTGAAAGTGGGGCCCCTGACATAAGTCAGGAGTTCAGATGATTACAATACTGGTAAATATCTTGCTATATTTGCCCAAGAAACCTCAAGTGAGAAGTGCCCATCAAAGAGATACCAAGATCTCTCCTCTGAGTTCATTCAAGTGTTTGCTGAAAACTTTAGCAATAATCTATGATCATTACTGTTAACAAATAAGTTTTGAACTCATTTGTCATGTAATTATAACAAATGTAGAAATAAATACAAAGTAAATTCTAAACAAACTAGTAAGTTCCTTGACATCTTAACCCATCTTGCTGGCTCTATCACAACCATATTTTGCACTAGAGAATGTCCACTGAGTAAACCAAAAAATGCAGAGATAAGATATTGTGACATGAGAGGAAAATTTATGTGTAACTTGCAATGCATTTTATTTTAATTACAAGATACCAATATGGCATTTATAGAGCTTGATTCATGAAACCAATCATAAAATGTATGATAATAGCAATACAAGACATTAGCAGGTCCAGTTAACTTAGAATTTTATGGTTTGAACATGTAAATATTTTAATGACATGCCAATCAACAAAATGAACTCATCAAAAAAAATCTATAGAACTAGAGAGATAATTCAACACCTAGGAACAGAGGCTCTGTTTCAGTGCAGTTCCTGGCCCAGCATCACAACTACCTGTCACTCCAGCCCCAGGAAATCCAGTGCCCACTTTTGGCCACCATGGGTGCACATACATGCAAATACACACACACACACACACACACACACACACACACACAATCTTAAAAAGGAAAAGCTACAAGTACCTAAGGATACATACATTACAAATAGAGACCACATTGCATAATTTCAGAATGTAAGCAAAATTAATCATATCATTGCAATAACAACTTAAAACACTGTCAATGTTTCCATTAAATCAACTGGTATTTGCTATAATGCATGCTATAATGCAAGTTTGTTTAGCCTTATTTTGCCTGAAACAGGATATATATATACCTATCCATCTTCACATGTAAACTAATTGTAATTATTACAATCCATATAATTTAGGAAACTTTTTTTAATAAAAATTACACCCAAGCAACACCTTTCCATATGGCCAATTAGTAGAGTCGTAAAACGCAGCAAATATATGATGTTGTATTGAGCATCTGTGTTGTTTATCCTATGGGAATTTTTAATAAAGGACCAAACAGCATATTGATGTTAATTCTACGTTACCAGGACTTTAAATAAAAAACTAAAATAAATAGCATCCATTAAACTGATCATACTGTTGTAACTCAAATTGTGTTTATTATGCTAATGGAACATGAAATTAAGAAAAAGACCTTTATGCCAGTGGAATTAATTAATGAGCTTTATGAAGGCATTGGGATGTAATTTATTTCTAGATAAGTAAGTCTAATTTGCAGTTCCATGGGTCTCGGCAATGCTGATTGTAATAGTTATTCCTGCAGATGTGCTGCTCACAGCATGTCTTTCCATTAGAACTGAACACCTCATTATATAAACTGTACCTAATTAAACATAATACAGTGGTGACTTGTTAAAGTGGCCTTTTTAAGTCAGCAGCTGCCTAAGCTAATAATACCGTACACAAGATTTATACCGTCTTTCCCCAGAATACTGATATTAAAATATACTGCCCAAGGGATTGATAACTAATTCACCAGTATGTAACAGGTACATTTCTGATTCTGTGATAAGAGATTAAAGCCCGGCAGCCCATAAAAAAATAAAATGAATTCAGAACTATTTAGAACTAGAAAGTACTTGGAAAACTTCGCTTCAATGAAGTACTTTTTTTTTTAAGAAAAAATCAGTAAAATAGTCATCAAAGGAGAACATTTGAGGTAGAAATAATCATGATGATGATGTAAATAAATATGAAAAATCTAGAGGTTCTTCAGATATTTTCCCAAGTACAAACAGAAGTTTTTTTCAGATCCGACATGCTTCAGTTAAGCTTGTATTTCCTCTAACTTCTCGATATGATATGCTGCATTTTTCACTACGGATAAGGAAAATATTTATATACCCAGACCCTGCTTTGCTTAATCACGGTCTGAGCTAGCATCCTTAAGAGGATGAACTCTAACATTCATTCTTTTTTCAAATTGTTATCTAGTACGTTGGAAATGTAGTCATGAAGTTGGAGCTTAGCCATGTAAGTACAGCTTATGGAGATACCCCTGCTAAGTCATGTTCCCCAGCACCGAGCTGATCTGCTTATCTCCCTCCTCCTTCAACAACCAACTCAAGCCTCCTAGGCAGTGAAAAGCTGTCCTGAACTCAAGCAGCAGATCTTAGGTGACTCAACTCTTGTCTCCCAAGCACCCAGGGTACCTCCTTTTGTCTACCAAGCACAGAGTGCTCTAATATAGACTTAAGCTGTCTCTATCTCAGTATGTTTACCCACCAGTAGATTACAAAACAAGGGTTGTCTGTATTTTATCACTGTAACCCAATTGTAAGTGAAATATCATATTTAACGTAGTTGATCCATGATTTGAAGTCTTCAGCCTGTTATTTTACTGTTAGCATTCTCCATGTGTAAGTTTTTAAACCCAGTATAGATTTTTTGGTAAATATTTGTCAATTTAATCCAATATGCATCTTATGTGCATTGTATATGCATCCATACAGCCAAAGTCTATTTAACTTGTACACTAAAAAAAAGTATTTTAACATCACATATAGATTTCTACTTTTCACCAAACATAATGATTCTGGTTTGTCTCCTTCTGGTCCCTGAAAGACTTCACTTAAAATATAAATGACTTGAGTCTCAAGGGTTTCTTAGTTTCCCAGTCTTAAATATACCTACTTGAAATTTTGTATTGGCCATCTTGGATCATTTAAAAAGACATATTGAGTTTACAGTTATCCATCACAATTAGTTGTTTTGCATAGGAGAACCATCATAGTCACATTATTAGTTCCTCCTACGATGTTTTTATGTCTTGATGTACTCTTTTTGGATTACTAGAGGGTATCATATTAACACTCACATGAGCACACACATATACCACACAAACACACACACACACACACACACACACACACACACACACACAGAGAGAGAGAGAGAGAGAGAGAGAGAGAGAGAGAGAGAGAGAGAGAGAGAGGCACACTTGTTCTTATAGGTTAGCTGTGGCCTGATGAATGATTGAACTGATAAAAACTGTAGGCAAATCTAAATATATTTTACATAATATCTGGCAATCGAAACATGACTGGTTCATTTAAGATGTAACTAAAATACGGTAAGAACAGCAGAGACTTCAAGGCAAGGAGAACTCTCATTTAATTAACAGAAGTCTAGAGGCTACAAGAGAGCTTGAGAGCATTCCTGTTAGGATTTTAATCCCCACAAGTCTTTTTCTCCCTCTTGAAGCAATATAGATAGACATCATTTTATGGCCAGAGCACAAGATCTCTCTGCACATTACTAAGGGGGAGAGGACATAACTTACCTGCTATGAAATAATCCAAGACCAAAACTTCAACAGCTGTTAGAACAGCAGTTAGAATAGAAAGCCACCTCAGGGTCAATAAGGTTGAGTATCTCACAAGCTTGAGTACCTGAGTTTGAGCTCCTCAACCCATGTGCAAAAGCTGAGCATGGTGACAAGAATTTCTAACTCCCATACTGGAAAATAAGAGACAAAAACATCTTAAGGCTTTTAGCCAAAGCCAAAGGCCCAGGGCCAGGAGAAACCCTGTCTCAAGAAACAAGATTGATTGTTCCTGAAGAGTTGATAGCTGCCCTGTATGCCTACCTCTGGGGGCAGGCGTACTCGAATGAAACCATGGTCTCCAAACCATCTACAATGATTGGAGTAGATTCATTTGTTTCAACAGGAAATGAAGATACTGACTATATCAAGAAAAAGAATGAGGGAGGGAGGGAGGGAGGAAGGGAAGAAGGGAAGGATTTACACTCTACTGTTTTGAAAATTCAGCTTTTATAAAGAATGAAGCAGTCAGCCTAGGAGAGCAATGTGAATGGATAAGAAAACCTAGTTGAACAAATGAACAGACATTAAAAACCTAGGGGAAAAAAGGGAGAGAAAGTAAGACTTTATTTTAGATGCTATGTGTAGTGGATTTTGAATAACAATGGACTCCAAGGCTCATAGTTTTGAATGCTGAGTCACTAGGGAGTTGAACCATTTGAAAGAAATTAGTAAGATTAGGAGGTGTGGCCTTGTTGGAGAGTGTGGTTGCAATGCTACACACACACACACACACACACACACACACACACACACAGCTTGTGGATCAGGATATAGCTCTCAACTACTTCTCCAGCACCATGCTCCCTGCCACAAAGATAATAGACTAAACCTCTGAAACAGTAAGCAAGCCCCCAATTATATGCTTTCTCCTATAAGAGACTCATGGGTTCTCTTCACGGCGACAGAACAGTGACTAAGACACTACAGATAAACCTAGTTCCGTTCACTTTCTTCCATCGCTATGAATCTGCCTTAAGAAAAGTCAACTTGGCAGAATAGAAGGAGTTGGAGACCTGGTTGCATACTATCTTAATACTTAAAGTAACTCTTAGTGAGCTTCGGTTTTTCGTTTGTTTGTTTTTGGTTTGGTTTTTTGTTTGTTTGTATGTTTGTTTGTTTGTTTGTTTGTTTTTCAGTATTTCTGAGCCTCTATTTTTACTCCTGAAAAATGAGAAGACATCTACTTTTCAACTGTCATGTAAATTAAGGGGAAGGGTGTGCCAGTCACCCTTAGGTTCTGTCATCTGGTAGACCTCATGTCCTGGTTTTAAAGGATCTGATTTTGTAAGTATGCATCACCAGTGGCAGCACATGCCAATTTTGCCCCATGTAGGAAGTCATGTCTATGTTCCAGGAGTCACATGCGAGTTTATGGGAGCTAGGAAATATATCAGAAACCAGTCCTTCAGATAATAGGGATTTATGATCTGGTTGCTTATTAATATATCTAATCATCTTACATGTATAAATATAAAAGCAGTTGCCTCTTGTATGATAGTGCTAAAATATTTTGTTCTTGGAAAAGAAACACAGAATAAAGACTCAATTTACTAAAATTATAAATAAAAGTAGAGACATCATAAATTATTCTAAAGAAATTTAAAAGTTTATAAGATTGTTATGAAAAAATTATAAACAAACAAATTGGATAATATATATTAAAAAGAAAAATTCCTAAAAATACAAAAGTTACCAGCACTAAATCATGACAAAATATAAAATATGGGTAGATCTATAAGTAACAAGTACAGAGTCAGTAATTTAAAATCTCCACATACTTCTTAATTTGAAAAAAATAAGCCCTGGATATAGTGGCTTCACTGGAGAATTATACAAAATGTTTAAAGAAGAACTAACACACTGATCAAAACTTTCCAATAAGCTGAAGACCAGAATTAGAAAACCAAAGGCAGATGGAAACTATACATTACCATCTCTGCAAACATTGACACAAATATTCTCAAAAAAATCCTTACAAGTTAAACTTTAAAATATATTAAAAGGATTATACATAGAGAATAAGTGGAATTTGTTCCTGAAATATATGGACTAATATACATAGATATAATAAACATAAAATGTAAATAAACATAAAAAATTGAGCAATATATCATATAAACATGATAAAGGAAGGCAAAGGTTTAGAAAAAGTTTAACTAAGTTAAACAATTTTCATAATTAAAAAAATTCAACAAGCTAGGAATTCTATCAACATAATAAAACCTACATATAAAAACCAACATTGAACATCATACTCAATAGTGACTAAAACTCCTTTTTTCTGTTTGTACTTTTTATTTTTGTAAACTAATAAAATTTATTTTAAATCTAGTATTGACTTTTTAAGGTAACAAAATATTTTATAAATATATCTTATATATAATATATTTTATAAATATATAACCAGTATTGACCTTTTTTAAAGGAAACAAAATAATTTATAATAGATAAATGCCTCTTATATATACACAATATCTTCTAAAGCTAAAAGTAATATGTACTCAACCAGTTCTTAAAATCTATTTGAAACATTAAACATGATAGAAGTAGAAAAGAAAAGCTCTTATGAAGTCCTCTTTGAAAGAAAATTGTGACAAATTCCTGATTAGATAGAAACAATTCCATCTTCAAGGGACAATACACAATGTCACTATGGCTTCATAGAATGAATTGGGTAGTGTTCCTTCTGTTTCCATTTTGTGGAATAATTTGAAGAGTATTGGTATTAGGTCTTCTTTGAAGGTATTGAGTCTTCTTTAGAATTCTACACTAAACCCATCTGGTCCTGGACTTTCTTTAGTTGGGAGACTTTTAATAACTGCTTCTATTTCTTTAGAGGTTATGGGACTGTTTAGATGGTTTATCTGCTCCTGATTTAATTTTGGTATTTGGTATCTGTCTTGAAAATTGTCAGTTTCATCCAGATTTTCCAGTTGTGTCGAGTACAGGCTTTTGTAGTAGGAACTGATGATTTTTTTAATTTTCTCAGATTCTGTAGTTATAGCTCCCTTTTCATTTCTGATTTTGTTAATTTGGATACTGTCTCTGTGCCCTCTGGTTAGTCTGGCTAAAGGTTTATCTATCTTGTTGATTTTCTCAAAGAACCAGCTCCTGGTTTTGTTGATTATTTGTATAGTTATTTTTGTTTCTACTTGGTTGATTTCAGCCCTGAGTTTGATGACTTCCTGCTGTCTACTCCTCTTGGATGTATTTACTTCTTTTTATTCTACAGCTTTCAGTTGTGCTGTTAAGCTACTAGTGTATGCTTTCTCCAGTTTCTTTATTAAGGCACTCAGAGCTATGAGTTTTCCTCTTAGCACTGCTTTCATTGTGTCTCATAAGTTTTGGTAGGTTGTGCCTTCATTTTTATTAAATTCTAAAAGGTCTTTCATTTCTTTCCTTATTTCTTCTTTGACCAAGTTATCATTGAGTAGGGCGTTGTTCAACTTCCATGTGTATGTGGGCTTTCTATTGTTTTTGTTACTGTTGAAGACCAACCTTAGTCCATGGTGATCTGATAGGATGCATGGGATTATTTCAGTCTTCTTGTATCTATTGAGGCCTGTTTTGTGATCAATTTTAGAGAAGGCTGAGAAGGTATATTCTTTTGTTTTAGGATGAAATGTTCTATAGATATCTGTTAAATTCATTTGGTCCATATCTTCTGTTACTTTCAATGTGTCTCTGTTTAGTTTGTGTTTCCATGATCAGTCCATTGATCTCTTTCTTTAGGTTATGGACGTCTTCTTCTATAATTTTGTTGAGAATATTTACTGGCCCTTTAAGTTGGGAATCTTCACTCTCTTCTATACCTATTATCCTTAGATCTTCTCACTGTGTCCTGGATTTCCTAGATGTTTTAGGTTGAGAGCTTTTTACATTTTGCATTTTCTTTGACTGTTTTGTCAATATTTTCTGTTATCTTCTGCCCCTGAGATTCTCTTATCTATCTCTTGTATTCTGTTAGTGATGCTTGCATCTATGACTCCTGATCTCTTTTCTAGGTTTTATATCTCTGGAGTTGTCTCCCTTTGTGATTTCTTTATTGTTTCTATTTCTATGTTTAGATACTGGATGGTTTTGTTCAATTCCTTTACCTGTTGGTTGTGTTTTCCTGTAATTCTTTAAAGGATTCTTGTGTATCCTCTTTAAGGGCTTCTATCTGTTTACCTGTGCTCTGCTGTATTTCTTTAAGGGAATTATTTATGTCCTTCTTAAAGTCCTCTATCATCATCATGAGATGTGATTTTAAATCGTAGTGTTGCTTTTCTGGTGTGTTGGGGTATCCAGGGCTCACTGAGGTGGAAGAACTGGGTTCTGATGATGCCATATAGCCTTGGTTTCTTTAGCTTAGATTCTTGCCCTTGCCTCTCACCATCTAGTTATATGAGATGTTAGCTGGTCTTGCTGTCTCTGACTGCGACTTGTCCCTCCTGCAAGCCTGTGTGTCAGTACTCCTAGAAGACCAGTTCTCTCCAGGAGGAATTTGGGTATAGAGAGCTATGGCACATGGTCAGCTCTGGGGTGCAGGTGGAAATCAGAAGGATCCTGTCCCTGGCTGTTCCTTGTTTCTTGTGTCCTGATGGTACTGAGTGGGTCCCTCTTGGGCCAGGAATTTGAGCAGAAATGGTGGTCTTTCTGTGCTCACAAGGGTGTCCACACTCCTGGGAGATCAGTTCTCTCCCAGTGGTAACTGGGCACAGAGCACTGTGGCACAGGCCTAAAACTTATTTAACATCAGAAACAATGTATGGATACCTTCATTTAGCACTTGTACTCAATGCAGAACTAAAGGTTCAAGCACTGAGAAAGTAAGCAATGTGAAATGTAAAAGGCAAGATTATAATAACATTAAAAATAGAAAACACTAAATACTACATAATTTGGCCATTAGAATAGATCATTGTGGGAGGCAGTAGGATGGGGCTGGAGAGGGGGTTGAGCAGTTAGAAGCATGCATTGCTCTTCCAGTGGAACTGAGTTTTATCACACACACAGCCAAGCTGTTCAGAGCTGCTTGGAATTCCAGGTACAGGGGATTTGGTCTTCACCATCATCTGTACTCACATCCACCCAGTCACACAAAGACACACATACATACATATAATTACTAATAACAACAATAAATCTTTGAAAAGTACCAGGATGCAAAAAAAATAATAAATAAAAACCAATACCCAATGATCAGTAGATCCCTGTACCTTAGCAATAAACAGTCTGAAAAAGGAAATTAAAACAATTGTTACACTTGCATTAACATGAAGAATAAGAAAATACTCACATGATAAAGGTGGCAAAACCAGGCTGAAGAAACCAAACAACATAGGTACATGGAAACATTCTGTTCATGGATCAGAAAACGTGATGTAAGTATTAAGAAGCCAGTACCATCTAAGGTGCTCCACACACTCCTCTGTAATGTCTCTCAAAATACCAGGGGAATTCTTTGCAGAAGTAGAATTTCTCCCCTAAAATCCATTTGTTATCTCAATGGATCCTGATTGACAATAAATATTGGCAAAGGAGAGCAAGGTTGGGAGATTCCTATCTCCTGATATTGAAACCTGGGAAATTACAGTAAGCAAATGTGATTTCCTCTCCCCAAAATATTTGATAACTCAAAAAACAAACACTTGATACTCCAACAATAACTATGTGATGCCTTAAAAAAGAGATAATTATACATCAGTATGACAGGTCAAAAGCCAGATACAACCCCTCAAAAATGGTGCCCCGTTATTTTTTTCCTTGACATTCCAGGATAACTCCAGAAGGAAAGGACAGTCATTTTAATAAGCAATGTTAGAAAATTTAATATTCACATTCAAAACAATGAGACTGGACTCTGATGCAACACTAAGAATGTATCCAACCTAAACATAAGACTTAAAACTGTAAGACTCCTAGGTGAAAGTATAAGGCAAAGCTTCCTGGGCCTGGGCTCATGGATACAATAGGAAGGGTCTGAGCAACAATGAAATCATAAATTTTTTAAAAAATGGACTTCGTGAAAAGTAAAGTTTGTATTCCCAAAGCTATGACTGACAGTATAAGGAAGCAAGCCACAAAATGAGAGAACAAATTTTCAAATTGCATAATTATGTAAGAGAATAGTATCCAGAGAAGATAGAGAATTCCTAAAACTCAACAAAATTTAAACTGATTCCAAGCTTTAAGGGCTTTAAGAGGCATTTGTCCAGGAAAGATACCTTATTGGCCACAAATCACATGCAAACTTGTTCAGCATCACTAACCACCAGGGAACTGGAAATCACAGCGAGGATGAAACAGTAGCTCATATCCCTTACGACACTGCAAAAGTTACAAAGTAACAGATGTTGGCAGAGTGGGAGCTACTGAAATCCTTGTCCATTGTTATGAGAACATAAAATTGTAGACAAATTATGGAAAAAAGTATCGAAATTATCAAAAGAACTTTTAAAAACAAAATCACCGTATGATATTGTGTTCTATTTCGGAGAATATATACCACATAATTAAAGGGTCTTGAAGAGATATTTATACATCTGCATTCACAGGAGCATGAATCACAAAACTCGAAGCATGGAAATAACACAAATTCCAAAACTGTCTGAGAATAAATAAAATGTGGTATCTACATTGTTCTACTCCCTTTGCCTGTGATACATAGCGTGACCAAAAAAAGATGAAGAAAAGAAGTTTGGCTTAAACTTTCAGGCCACAGTCTGTCACTGAGGGTAGACCAGCCAGGAATTAAAGCAGAAACTCAAAGAAGAAACAGGGGAGGAACTGTACCAGGGAGGAACTCTGCTTGCTGGTTGACTCTCTGACTTGCTCACAGGCTCATAATTAGCTTCTTCACACAGCCCAGGGGTACCTGCCTAGGTATGGCGCTGCCCTCAGTGGGCTGCCTGGGCATGGCACTGCCCTCAGTGGGCTGCCTATCCTACAGTGACTAGTAATGAGTCCTTCCCAGGGCTTGATCCCAGGCCAGTCTGATCTGAACAATTTCTCAAGTGAGGTGTCTCCTTTCAGATTGCTGTAGGCTATGTCAAAATGTCATTAAGGTTAACCAGGACATGTGTGTAGGATTATAGCACTCAGTATTAGAAAGGAATGATGTATTTAACATACTTCTCTGAGAATGAATGTAAGGCTCTCAGGCCGAGTGAAATGAATGAGTTGTAGAACAGACATTTTTTGCCTGACTCCATTATATTGGGTGGCTGGAGTGTTCCAGTGCACAGAGGCAGGTGTAGCCTGGCGATTGCTGGGGACTGATTCACAGAGAGAATGAGAAGTCATTTAATGAATACAGAGCTTCATTTTTAAAATAAGACAAAAACTCCAAAGACAGATGGTGGTGACGTCAATACAGCACTAGCGATTTACAGAAACAAGTGAACTGTACGCTTACAATGTCTGTGATGGAAGCTTTGATATATGTATGTTTCATATATGTATGTACATATGTATACATATATTTATGTGCATATATGTATATATTTCACTTAATAAAAAATGGAAAGTAACAATATAACTAATGGACGGTAGTGATTCTCATTTCAGTGTTTGAAAGGGAATGACTTCTGGCTTGAGTCCATTCCTTTCAGATTCCAGTTTTGTCTCTGGCTCACATCCCTCTGAATTATTACAATAGCCTTGGTGTCCTGCTCCCTCCTCTGTATGTCTGTTTGCCCTCCACCTAGCTAACTTCCAAGCCTCACTGAAACTATCAGCTCCTGAAACACGAAAGCCCAAGCCTCCCTAACCACTTGTGTCTCAGAAAAAGTCTGATACCTGCAATAAGTAAAATTATGATTCCCACTCCAGATGCCTCAGTCGCCAGAAGTGGCCCCATGCTGCCTAGCAAAGGAGGACTCAGATTATAGTGGGATATTCAGTATTATCCATGCAGGTCGGATCAGTTTCTTAGCTGAAGTACATTAGAGAGAAGAAATCAGAGTAAAGAAGAGAGGACTCAATCCAATGTTACTAATTTTTAAGACAAGTAGAGGGAGCTAAGGGTAGAAACCTAAATATAGATGATATAGGTATATCAACTTTAAATAAACAAATGATGGTATACTTTATTAAGTATGAATTTTATAATCCTATGTATTTTATATTGAGGATTTGTAGTGGAGAAGAAAAATATTTTAATTCAGAATTTGAACTAGAAGTATGAATACAAACTTAGGATGTATTTAAGCCTTAAAGGGGCATGCATATTGCTTGTTCCGTACGTATAGGAAGTAGGTGGCCTCTAGTAGCTAGATCAGCAAAGGACGCTGGTACTCTGGTATCAGCCCACTAAGACCCACTTTGTATTTCTGACATTCAGAACATTGACATAATGAAGATATTTTCAACTAAACCTCGAAGTTTGTGGCAATTCATTCTAGCTGTAATTGAAAATTCATATACCCACTTAGTATAAATTCTCATGAGATGTTAGGATAAAATTGTCAAAATGTAATTATATTAACCATTTGGTTAACACCTGTCTCTGTCCATCTCTGTCATGCTCATATCTGGCTTAACATCTTGTCTATCATACAGTAGATTTTCTATAGATAGTTGATAGGTAAATTGTTGTATGGTGTAATACTCTGATTTTTTATGATTAAAAAAAGTGATTTCCTGATACTGCCTCATTGTTGGTATTTTTAATGTATGTGAGGACTGGTGAATTTTTGTTATTATTAATCACTTTACAAGGAGACACACTTTGACTTACTTTGATGTCAAAAAATAGAAGGAATATTTAGGAAGGGCAAGAAAGATTTAATATAAATGTAATGAAAGCCTCTGAAGAAGAAAATCAAAACAATGGAAAAAACAGACAATAACTATAATAAAAATTATAAAACAAAACGGGTACTATATATCAAGAGTGCACTGAATATCTAGATATAGATAATGTAGATATAGATAAATGTAGATCACATATATGGGCATAGATATAAATATAGATGATATAGGTATATCAACTTTAGACAAACAAATGATGGTACATTTTATTAATTATGAATTTTATAATCCTGTGGACTTTATAGCAAGGCTTCTTGGTGGAGAAGAAAAATATTTTAATTCAGAATTTGAACTAGAAGTATGAATACAACCTCAGGAGGTATTTAAGTCTTAAAGGGGCATGCATATTGCTTGCTCAGTCCACTAACTAGGTCTCTGAAGAGTGATCCCTTCAGAATCTGTGAGCACCAGCCAAGCCAAGGCTGTAATCTCAGTGTACCATTTTCCTCCCAAATCAACCATGACTATGCAAAGAAAATCTCTAACTCCAGGTCAGAAGGAAAAGCACACAGCACTGACCTTAATACCTTCACACATTAGTGATATCAATTTTTTTAGCAATTCTATTTAAGTTTTGGAAAATGCGTTCTAAAAGGTCAATTTTACCTTGTTAGTCTGTTCTTTGAGAGACTGTTCACCTCTCCCAGATAACTCTCAGTGTAATTATGGGATGCTGATTGACAGAGTCAAAACACAGCTACAAATTGCCACTGACATTTGAAAGTACACCACAAGAAATGTGGGAACTGAGGGCTCTTTTCTTTATTTATTTTGATGTTCTTGTTATTTTTCCATTTCAACTTTCTCTGTAGTATCCTCTGTTCAGGTGAAACTGGGGGGACCAATAAGCCAGATGCTTGAAATGACCTTCTATTAATTAAATAAGGCATCAGCAGGGTTCACACTTTCCGGTGCAGCTATTTATAATAGTTTTGAAGCATCAGAAGGTTGGGTTTCTACTCAAAACTAAATTGCCAGGGCACATAGATGACTAATATAATCAATCACCGAGCACAAGGCATAAACAATTGAGATTTAAGGGTTATGAAGTGAAATAAAATTAAATGTTGCCCAGAAATGACATTAGAGTTAATAAAGACAGAAAGTAGATGAGCTGTTGCGGGGATCTGGGAGAAGGGGAGAGGGAGAGCGACAGCTATTGGATCTGAGATGAAAACACTAATATTGGACAGTGGGGGTGGTGGCGTAACTCTGCGTGTGCATAAAGCCATTGGACTGTGTACTCTAAAGTGGTGTCTTGTACTATGTGAAGCGTATTTCAGTAAGGCTTTCGAACACACACAGGAGAATTGGGGTGAGCATGCCTGTGCTCCCTCCTCTCCCCTCTCTCCCATCTTCCCCCCCCCCATCCTCTCCCCTCCTGCTCTGAACTTTCCCTAGTTTCACTCCCTTGTCCTCTGGCCTACAAGGTAATCAAATTAATTCTTTAAAAAGTCGGATTTGTGTGTTCCCTCTAACTACCAGAGCATTCAGAAAGCTAAAGGAAATTGCATCCTTTTATTTTACTAACTTCAAATTAGAGCTTTGGGAATTTGTCATGCAAATTTATGCAAAATACGAACATGGATATGTTACTATTTCAATTCAGAGGCAAGAAGGCAGTCGGTTTTAAAAAATTTAACAAATCCACCTCACTGTTACTTTCGGTTTTTCTGAATTCAAAAAAAAATAGCAATTACTTCTGACTAAAGTACGTTTTCACTATTATATGCATTTCTAATAGTCATTAATAGCACATTACACATATTAGATCCATTAAGGGAAACACACATCAGCAAATTTTCGTGTGCTGCGTACATCAGCTGGAGCAGACATGATAGCATACTTGATTAAAATACTAAGAAAAAGCACTTCTATCCAAGAAGTATCTAACGTAGCTACTGCCATTTAGTTTATGTACGTATAAATTATATTAACTACCTTGGTTCCTAAGTGTTTAAATGTAACACTGCACCAGTCTTCAACCTCATGTTCTTCTGATTCATGCCTCATGTCACCACAGATTAGATATGTAAACCTATAAATGCAGCACCAGGATTCTCTAATTTTTCCCTGACTGAGATCTGTAATCTATACACTTCAGTAGTATCTGCCAGGTTGCCAGGTTCGAGCAAAAGTGCCACACCCTTCATTTGTTGTGCACTGGAAATTTGTTTCTTTTCCATTTTGAGTGGTTTGAAAATTTCGTACAGTGTGTTTAATCATATTAAACCTTGCACCTCCTGGAATACCACACACATACACACACCTCCACTTTCCCAAATATCGAAATTTTATCCTTTTTTTTATTAAGGCATTAAGTCTAGATTTTGCTGCCCATATATTTTTGGATATGTGCCCTTCCCTCTGGAGCACAATGGACAGTCTTGAAGAAACTGATTGTCCCTCTCCCAGCAGGTATCCTTTGGGAGAGGGAGTTGGTAAAACCTCCTCAGGTAGGGGTGGGACTTTACACCCTTCTCCTATCTCCATGTTGGGATTTCATCTGGCTTCAGCTTACACAAGTCTTTTATATCCTGTCCCAAGTCCATGTGTGCGACTGCCCTTCTGTGTGGAAGACAGCTTCCCTGCAGTCACGCACTGCTCTGGCTCTGGCTCTTCTTGCCCAATCTTCTACACCGATACAGATGACCATGGAGGACTGAGCTTCCCACAGTCTCTTCTCGCAGCTTGGCCAGTTGTGGGGCTTGGTGTTAATTGATATCTACTGCAAATTAAAGCTTCTCTAATAAGGACTGAGGGATGCTTTAATCTGGGTCTTGCACTGAGAATTTTAAAGACAAAGCCCAACCTTAATTGAATTCTATCTCTGCATTTGTCCAAACTATTCGAAAAACATACCAAATTTTACTTATAGCCAGTGCCTAAAGACTAAGCATTTTATTTGCATTTGTTTCAAGACCAGAGATTTATTGAAACAATATAAAAAAAAAACATTTTTTTCAACGTTAGTAAATACAGTGTCTTATTTTACAAAGCAAAATACTCAAAATTTGTGCCAGTTTTCCTGTGGTTTATAAAATCTGGTGTGCAGTATGTTTGGTGACTGAAGCCAAATTGTTGGGATGGAAAATACAGTCCCAAGCTAATACACAGCTCATCATCTTGTGTGCTCACAGTTATCAAACCGAAGGACATAGATGTCAGTACAAACATGGTTTACCTGTTACTGAAGTAAAAACATCACAATGTTTGCTTAAAGTTTCTATGTTTCTTTTTTCTCCTCATTCTGAAACAACTGAAAGGGGAAACCTTGAGAATAACAAGAGACTGGGCTGGGGAGATGGCTCAGAGTTTAAGAAACCTCTTCCAGAGGTCCTGAGTTCAATTCCCAGCAACCACAAGGTGGCTCATAACCATTTGTAATGAAATTTGGAGCCCTCTTCTGGACTACAGACATACATGCAGGCAGAACACTGTATTCATAATAAATAAGTAAATCTTGAGAGAGAGAGAGAGAGAGAGAGAGAGAGAGAGAGAGAGAGAGAGAGAGAAGAAGAAGAAGAAGAAGAAGAAGAAGAAGAAGAAGAAGAAGAAGAAGAAGAAGAAGAAGAGGGGCAGGAGGAGGAGGAGAAGAGAAGAGAGAAGAGAGAGAAATGAAAATTTTAAAAGAAGAAAGAAAATACCAAGAGAGCAAAGAAGTCAGTGATAATTCCTTTTCCCCCAATGAAGAAATCTTCATCCATTCACACTGTCTCCATCCCTTATATTGATCAGACTTCAGTATCGCAAACATTTTAAAAGGCAACATTTGAAACATGCCTTAGAATATAAGCCTACACCCATGGTGAGGCTGGGCACTGTCTCTAACAAACACCTTAAGGGATTCGGGTGGGCTGCACTTTGGATGTTCCTTGAGCCTCTTCCCTAAGTTACTTCCTGTTCAATTCCCTTCTTCGTTCCCCATAGCTACCTTCCCTACCAGGAGCGCCAAACATATTTTAGTTCTGTGAATGCTTAAGTAGACTTGCACAGTTCTTCTTAGGAATCTTCCCTCTTCCCTCCCTCTCTCCTTCCTTCCCTCACCCTTTCCTTCTTTTCCTTCCTTCATTTCTTCCTTGCTTCCCTCTGTATCAAAGGCCGTTCTCAAACTCTGTGTCCAGCCAATGCTGGCCTTGAACTTCTGATCTTCCCGCTCCTGCCTTCCTAGTGCTAGGTCATAGGCATGTACCATCACTATGCTATCTTGAATAACCACTGTCATCTGAGCCACATTCCCAGCTCCCTCAGAAGACCACTTCTAAATTATTACTCTTTAATAATCTAACAATTAAACCCAAACCCAAATCACAGCCTAATTACCACTCTGGTCTGATAGATCTTTATTGCCTAAATTTTGGCCATTAATCAGTCCACTTAACAAAATACTGATTTCAAAAGACAATAAAAGAACAAGAAGATATTTCAAGAGGGAGGCATAAAAAGAGACTGCAAAGAGGAAGAGAAAGAAAAATTATGTAAATATACACTATTTTTTTTTAAAGTAAAAGATAGTTGGGGTGGAAAAGGAGAATCTAAAATATGAAGTACTCACTTTTGTAGTATTGGAAATGGCTGGTCACCATATCTGTAAAGTCTGATGGAATGCACTGACCTCCAGCTTCCTAGCAATTCCACCCCCGCCATAGCCTGTGCATAGCATGGCTCCCTCACATATGTGTTAAACATGTGACTTACCAATGATTAATAAGATAAAGGCATTGATAATGCCTCGTGTAGACAAATAAAATTTGCAGAAGCACAGGATGGCTATGGTTAGGGTTCTTTAAAACAGAATACCCAGTTGTGCTGGCTAGTTTTGTGTAGACTCAACACAAGCTAGAGCCATTTGGGAAGAAAGAACGTCAACTTTGAAAATTCCGCGCCACCCCCCCACCCCCCAGACTGGTCTATGAATAAACCTGTGGGATATTTCTCGATTGATGTTTGATGTGGGAGGGCCCAGCTCACTGTGGGCAGTGAGTGGTAATTCTGGGTACGAAGCAGCTTGAATAAGACATAAGGAACAAGACAATAAAGTTCCCTACATGCTCTCTGCTTCGTTTCTTGTCTCCAGGTTCCTGCCCTGCTTGAGTTCCTGTCTTGGCTTCACTCAGTGGATTGTCACTTAAGAATATATGGGCTCCTCCTGCAGGGCTGCAAACCTCTTCAGCTCCTTGGGTTCTCTCTCTAGCTGCTCCATTGCAGAGCCTGTGTTCATTCTATTGGTTGGCTGTGAGCCATGGTTGTTTTGATCCACTTTCCAATAAGGATTGAAGTATCCACAATTTGGTCTTCCTTCATCTTGAGCTTCATGTGGTCTCTGAATTGTATCGGGTATTCCAAGCTTTGGGGCTAATATCTACTTATCAGCGAGTGCATACCATGTGTGTTCTTTTGTGATTTGGGTTACCTCACTCAGGATGATATTTTCTAGTTCCATCCATTTGACTAAGAATTTCATGAATTCATTGTTTGCAGCCCTGCAGGAGGAACAATAATATGTACAAACCAGTACCCCCAGAGCTCCCAGGGACTAAACCACCAACCAAAGAATACACATGGAGGGACCCACGACTCCAGCTACATATGTAGCAGAAGAGGATCATTTCAGACATCAGTGAGAGGAGAGGCCATTGGTCTTGTGAAGGCTCAATTCCCCAGAGTAGGGGAATGCAAGTCAGGAAATTAGAGACAGTGGGTGAGCAGGGGCAGGGGGGATGGGATGGGGGTTTTCGGAGGGGTAACCTGAAAAGGGGATACCATTTGAAATGTAAATAAAATAGATATCTACTAAAGATTAAAAAAAAGAATATGTAAGCTAAATGTACTCCTACCCAGGCTGCTTTTGGCCATGGTCTTTCATCACAGTAATAGAAACCCAAGCTAAGAGATGGCAAAAAATGAAATTGAGAAGCCATTGTATACTGATACTAATGTCATTGGATACACAGCTACAGAAAGAATTAAAATATACATGAGAAGCTTTTAAATCCAAATAATCTACTTCTAGAAACTGTTTAAAAGCCAATGATGAAGAACATAGCACCAGTCTTGAAACCTGTTTGAAACACAGTTCAAACCCTCTGCCTTCTCCTCCTTCATGCATATCATGATGCCCACACCGCAGGGCTAACAGTGCCTTACTCGCAGCAAATGATCAATAACTGATCCTAAGTAATAATTACTTCCCATTTGTACTATACACAGCTACTGAATTATAAAAATCAAATCTGACTTGTCAGGGTTACAGGCATAGATCAGTAGCAGAAGACCCTGAGTTTAATTTGCAGTACCTGAAAATTTTTTGTTTATAATTTTCTATTTTTAAGATTTTTATCTATCCCTCACCAAATAATCACACACTTCACCAACTATCATGGGCCAGTTAAAAAAATAAAAAAAGATTAATTACATATGGAATGATCATATAAAGTTATAGGCAACGTGATTACTAATGTAGTTCTACAATATATTTTTCAGCATATTGCCCAAGTGCTTAAAATGTAATTTTAAAAAAAAACTCTCTGAAACATTTTATAACTGGCCAGCTTTATGACAATTTAAATTTTTCCATATGGCCAACAGCTGACGGTATTATGCCAGCTTTAATGTTCCTCTCCTTTTTTATATATAAATATGCATTTTCGGAAATCAGATTTAAATTATTGAAAAAGGAACCGTGAATTTTTATAGAATTTGTGTTGACATGGGGCTTTGTAATTTTAAGGTAGACCTTTGGTGTATACCTTATCTGTCATTTTTCTCCATAGTAAACCCCAATTTAACTCTATAAGATACTTGAAAAGATGTGTATGAAGTCCCTAGCACTATTGCACATTTTATAATGAATATGTAATAAATAATTGCCTAATCCTACCTAGCCTTGTGGCCATTGGATCAGATCCTTGAGTGCATATGAAGGTTTCTACTTGAGTCCTAACCCTACCACTTCTTGATTACTCTTTATAAAATATGAGAACCACAACTGTATTGTAGGTATAGCAAAGGGATAAAATCATCTCGGATACATATATGCACTTGGTTGATGGTAAAAACAAGCTATAATCTCCTAGTTGTAGCACTGTGTGGAACCAAGGCTCGACAACCACACACATTTGGAAAAGTTCAGTGGAGATTCACAGGCATAGGAACACACTAACCTTCACTTTGCAACATGGGAAGGGTCAGGAGGAAATGCCTCATAACTCCCTAGAGACCATTATCAAACCATCCTTCACCCAGATGCGAACCTGACTGTAAGAGGAAGGACTGTTCAAATAAAAAAAAATTTTAAGTCTATATTCTCCAAGCATTTCAAGGCATCTGACATCCAACCATGCTATAAGAACTGAAAAACTCACATGCCTGCATAATTTCTTTTTTTCCTATAATGTTTTAAATAATATCTAGTATCTTAGCACAAAACTAGTGTTTTTCGAAATGGACTTTAAGAAACACTGCACAGGGTCTAGTGGGATGGTTTTCTGAATGAAGATGCTTGATTTCCAGCCTGAAGACCTGAGTTCAATTCCTAGGACTCACAATAGAAGAATACTAACAGGTTGCCCTCTAACATCAACACACACACACACACCGTGGCCTATACATGCACATACACATATGCATCCACATATATGGGGTCTCACACACACATAAAATAAAAAGTAATTTAAAAGGAAACAATGACCGATGCAATCTGCTCACTGCCCACTGAGGCTGCTTCTTACATGGCTGGCCTGGGTTTCTTTGCGATCCTTCTGTTTGGGGTTAACTCTTTTGTAGGTTTTACTCATACCTCTGTAGTTTCCATGTGCCACGCTTGCCAGAGCACACTGGTACTGAGGATGCAGCCTTCTCTACAGGACTCCAAAAGATGTATCTAGATCTTCGAAGACTGAAAGTTAAAATTTATCCTGGAACCTGATATGTTTGTAATGAAAACTACTCAACTAACAGAAAATAACAAAAATATGCCCGTGATTTTAGGTTAGGCAAAACTTTCTTAAACAAAAATCATAAAATTAGAGTCATGTTACACAGGTGGGATGTCTCTTCCTCACAAGTATGTAAAAATAACCAAATGTTTGTGTCTGTTATTAATTTTCCCTTATTTATTCATCAGGTATGTGTTGTGTGTGCTGATAAACCGTTAAACATTGGTTTGTAAATATGTTCCCAGTGACGACTGTGTAGCTGTGACAGTAAGTGTTAACTGACCACTTGACAGAATCTAGAACCCTTTGGGACATGGGCATGAGAGCATTACTTGGTTTGGAAGACCCACTTAGCTGTGGGCAGGCCCATATCCATTGCAGCTCCTCACTGCGGAGGAGCTGTGATCAGTTCCTTCAAATTCCTGTTACCTTGATTTCCCCACCAGAATGGACGGTCCACTCCAACTGTGAGAGGAAATAAAAAGAAACTGAAGACAACACCATTCCACAGGATTTACTGAGCTAGAGAATATGATAACAATAAAGCAATTCAAAAAGCTGCCAGAGAAACAGTTCATATTTCTAGACTATGGAGTCCCTAAGGATTCCCTGCATGTGCTCCTGAACTCCCATGAGCCGTGCAGCAATCTGCTCACCGAGGCTGCTTCCTACATGGCTGGCCTGGGTTTCTTTGCAATCCTTCTGTTTGGGGTTAACTCTTGTAGGTTTTACTCATTTGCTGCTTTTGCCAAACCTGAGAGAAGTTCATCCATACTTTTTCCTCTTCTCTTTCCAGGGCCTGGCTTAAACAATGGAGAGGTATTAGAATTCCATGGCCCCCGTGGCTCTACATATTATCTTTAATCTAAGATGGAAAAATGAGTAATTCCTGATGCTCGATTTTTGTTGTTTCTTTACCAATTAATTTATTTATTCATTTACATCCCAATCACTGCCCCTATGGACTTTTACAAATCCCTCTCCTCATTACCCCTCCCTTCTCTCCAGAGAAAGGGAAGATCCTCTTGGGTACCACACAGCCCTGGGACATCCACCTGCAGTAGGACTAAGCTCTTCCTCTCCCACTGAGACCCAACCGGGCAGTCCAGTTAGGGCAAGGGCAATTTCCCAGTGGAGGGAGGAAGACATCTACCTTCAACCTCAAATTTGCTCTGTCCACAAGATGCACAGGAATCAAGATGGAGCAGCAATTAAGAAAATGGCCAACCAACGACTGGCCCAACTTGCGACACATCACATCCGCCAGTCCCTGACACTATTAATGATACTCTGCTATGCTTGCAGACAGGAACCCAGCATAAGTATCTCCTGAAAGGCTTCATCTAGCAGTGGATGGAAACAGATGCAGAGACCCACAGCCAAGCATCAGGCCACAGTGCTTGAGAGTCTTGGAGAAGAGTCAGGAACAGAGTTAAACAAGGTGGAGAGGTCAAGGACACCACAAGAAGACCGACAGAGCCAACTCACCTGGGCCCATGGGGGCTCACAGAGACTGAACCACCAACCAAAGAGCACACAGGGGCTGGACCTAACCTCTACACGTATGTAGCAGATGTGCAGCTTGGTCTTCATGTGGGTCCCCGATCAATTGGAGCAGAGGCTGTCTGACTCTGTTCTACTTTCATGTTCACTACATCATTGGATTTTCCATTCCGGCATTTAATTTTGGTGGCTGTGATTTTCAGTTCCAGCACTAACATTTGGTTCTTTAGATCTTTCTCTCCCTCACCCCTTTTAAGTACGTGAGACGATTATTATTGATCCTTCAAAACCCTTGCCAGTTGATTCTCATCACTATCCCACGCTGCTACTACCTTCTGTTCGTCCCCCCTTTCACGTTCAAGTAGAGTTCTTCCTGGTTCTCCATAGGACAAGTGATTTCTCTTTTTACATCCTGAATAAGGGCTTCATACTGTCTTACTTGACTGTGTGTTAATTTACATCTTCAGCAAGTCGGCCTGGGGAAGAGACTTCTGCTTTACCTCTACTGCATCTCAACAAGCCCCTACTCACACCACAACGAGGACACAGTGACTTCTGACCTAGCCTGGAAAGCCCTAGATTCCACATGGCCTCTGTGACACAGCCCAGCAAAGGACACAGGGCCTTCTTGTTCTTCCAGGTGAGTCTCGGGCTCCCCATCAGCCCAGATCTAAGACCACCATCTTTTCTGTGATGCTTGAACATAGTGAGGGAACCTTATTTAATGCCTTTTCTGTTTTGAGGAGAACATTTACTCGGGTCTTTGGCCAAGGACACAAGACTTTCTTGGGATATTTAGTTTGTGCGTCAGCTTTGTCGTTTCCACTCTGTGGTCACTGCTATGTCACGTATGCCCAGGGACTGCTATCTCACTGCTTCCACACTGCCTCTGGTGTTCTCCAAGGTGTCTTCTGCATGTAATGTTCAGAGTTGTGGGGAGTTAGACGCGTCACAATTTCTTTGGTTAATGTTTTGTGACAAAGTCTCACTGTGTACCTCTGGTTGGCTTAGAACTACTATACAGGCAAGACTGAACCTGAAAGCAGTTTCCGTTTTTAACAGGATCTAGCAAGAAGAATGATGAGATGGGTATGCAGCCTATCTTTTCTAGACCTAGAAGACAATGCATTTCATTTGTGCGTGCATATTATTTCTCTAAAAATGTTTCTATCCCCAGATCCATCCACCAGGAGGCTAACATAGAACAATTTTTACATGTCTGCTCTAACTCCTGCATGTTTCCCTGGCAATTTTTATTTTACCACTACAATTTTTCAATCCTTCCCACACATTTGACTTCATTTTTCTGCTGTAACCCTCTGTTTCTTGGGAAAATGTAACAGCCACTAACACACAGCCCAATTTTATTGAATGGAAATACAAAGGTGGCATGTGATTATTCCACTTGGGCAAACATGAGCTGCTACCCCTTCGGAGGTTCCACAGACATCTTTCCGAATGCACACGATAAGAGCCTGATTATTCTGTTAATTTCAGCCTCACCTGAACAGATGTTCCTAGCTGATTTTCTTCTACTTGTGCACTGATAGTCTCATTTATTCTGATTATCATTTTGTGTTTTTATTGAGCATGAACTTCTATTCGCTCATTTCCATTCACCATTCCTCTGTGAGCACCTCCATCATCTTTTACACGGTTTGCTTTTGATGTCTGGAAAAGCCAATAATACCCACAAATCTGCTGTGGCTCAGATGCTTACTGCAAAAGTCTTTTCCTTTTCAGTCCATCTCCCGGAGATATTTGCCTGACAGGCAATAAAACAAGTTTAGAGAAATAATGTCTCATTTACTTCTTTCTCCTTAATTTGTTTTTCTTATCTTAGGCCTTTGTGTGAGAGGAAAACTTCATTGTTCTGAGCCTATCTCATGAACTAAATATAACCTTTGACAACATGGCAGTGATACCCACCGTGTTCATTTGGAAAACTTACTGAAAAGTAGAAAAGCTCAGAGTTAAGAGGTGGCCATGGGTAAAAATGCTCACTGGGCAAGCCTGATGGCCTGAGTTCAGATCCTCAGGACACACATAAACGCTGGGTGCAATAGCATGCAAGCACCTGCAATCCCATCAGACCTGTGGGAACTGGGAGGTAGAGCCGGGGAATCTCCAGAAGCCCACAGGCCAGCTTGGTTGAAACTCTTGTTTCAAACGGTGTAGAGAGATGAGGATTGACAGGTAAAGACTGTCCTCTTATCCTCTGATCCTCACATGTGCAATCACATACACACATACATGTCACATACATGTGACACATACACACACATACACAGGCATGCACGTATGCATGCACATACAGAAAACCTGTTTGATAGAGCACACTATGCTGACCATTGTTACATCTGCATGCCCATGGCTTCTAAAATCCAAGTGACTTTGACCCTTCTTATTTTTTGGTTAGGAAAGATGGATGCTTCTGGAAACTCAGAAGACAGGTAAAGTGAGTTCACACACAAGTCCACTAACTGTAAACTGGTTTGAGTCTCTAAGCCATTCCTTTTGTCTTTTCCTGTCCTCTAAGGGAAGATGAAGTAAATGCACTAGGACACATCTGACTCACTGCACTGCTTCCCCGCACCCCACACCCGCCCCTGCCCCCCCACACCCTCACTCCCCTCAGTTCAGTGTATGTAGTGTTGCTACTGAAATGCCCAGTCCTTGGCTCTTATGACGTCATTAGAGAAATCCCTCCCCATTCCCCATTCTCTCTTTCACGATGGTCAAAACAGTTCTTTTCAATGTAGTTCATAAGTTGTCTTGTATGACATCAGTGGTATTTATGACAAGCTTCAAGTCCAGCAAAAGGTACCCAATTATTTCCATTTAATTCGTTTACTGAATGCTAAGGGCTATGGTTAGAATTTGGGGGTCATGACCCTTAGTATCTCACAGAGAAGAGAATGGTTCTAGCCCCGGTCAGACAAGTGAAGGAAGAAAGCATCAGCCAAGCAGAAATCTGTCAAGGAGGAGAGAATAACACCATTGGACAGAGAGGTTGGAGGCTGAAGCCAAAGAGTAACCACAGGCCCGAGAGCTCATTCTAGCTGCTATAACACTTTCTTCTCACTCTTGGAAAGTGGTTTTATTCTACTATGTCCTTAAAAAAATGCTTTACTTTATTTTGTTTCATATCGTTTTATTATGTGAGCATAGTTGATCCCCCAGTTGAATCTGATACTTCCAGTTGTATTATTGTCTAATGGGAATGCCAGGATAGACTCAACGTTTGAAACATATGTAGAAGCCACACCCAATTTCCTTCCCTAGACACACAACATACAGTTTTCACTCAGAACACGTACATCACCAAATCCTTTTTCTCTAGTGAAACTCTGCTTGAATTCATCGTGACAGGGTGGAGATTGAAGAGGTTTGTGCTTGTCAATCGGTGGGATTCTTCCCTCCCATCTTTATTTCTACTAACTTGATAGTATGTTCAAAACCAGAGCAACTAATCTCTACTTTCTTTGGCTCTACCCAATGTAATACAACCACACATTTTGGCTAAACAGGAACCGTCTCCCTCTATAGAATGTCCATTCCAATGTACTGGAGTTTGAGTACTGTGATATGCAACCCAACGACAGATCCCAGGATTTGAACCCAGTGACATCTTTAATGGAATTATCTTTTTCACTGAACTGTGTTCACATGTGTTTCAGCCCCATTCCTAATGGAAGCATTTCCTCCCCGCAGGAGAATGAAGGCTGAGAACTTTGGGAAGCTGACACCTCACAAGGCTCTGGAGACTCCCAAAACATACAAGATTAACAAGGTTTTCTCCCCAAAGGATTTTAAGGTAGAAAACAATTGGTAAGGAGATTCTCCAGTGCAACTGCGAGAAAGTTGGGTAGGGATCTTCAGGGATACAGCTTCCATCAGCCCATCCCTCCTGCTAGAGCAAACTTTCCCATGATGCAGCTGCTTTTGAGTCACCTACCCTACTGCAAGCAAGCCCTCACCCATAAACCTGTAGGTAACCCAAGAAGCTCGTTCTCTTACTGAACTAGACTTCAAAGAAATTATTTTGTTATTTTTGTCTTTCTCCCTGGGGGTGGGGAATCATACAACGTTGGTTACTAAAGTAAGAGTATTATGGGCTTACTAAAAGCAATAATTTGGAGAGAAAGGAAGCCTTGAACTTATCCTCAACAATGAGAAAAGAGTCTGGTCAAGAAACATGTGAAACATGTGTTGCTTTGCATTGTAGCCAAGATGGCTGATGAGCGAAGACTTCCCCCACAGTCCGGGGAAGCCCTCTGCTCAAGGGGAAGCCTGTCTAGCTACAGACGCCATTGCATCATCTTTGAAACTGGCCTCTGACTATTACTGAGAATTCCTTGCTGCACCAGTCTCACACTGGTACCTGCTCTCCAGAGCCCTCTCTTTCTGCAGGATGGAAAAGGGGAAATTGCTCATTTTGGGACGCTCAACGCATTCATGTTTAATTCTTCATATACTTTTCAAGCACTTTCATGTTGATAGTACCTTGAGGTCTTTGAAGTTTATTTCTGTACATTTTCTTGTCTCCTGGAACACATATCCCCTTTCCTTCATTTATCTGCCTTTATTTCTCCCATCATGTCTCTCCGTAGCTTGCAAAGAAAAGGGACTGTAATGTTTTCCCTTGCAGTATTCCTTCCCCAGAGTCAGTGCCAACAAATTGCAAGCATTGACGAGCCCTGGTGTGTCTGTACGCTTCTGTACATCAACAGTAGGAACAGTAAGGGACGACAGGCGACTGCGGATTGAGCATCCAGCATGGATATATAGTGCTAACATCCACCACTTGGCAAGCTGCGTTCAGGGAGGCTTACTTAGCTCCCGTTCCAGGATTATTATAAAAATAAATCTTTTAACATTTGTTTGGGATTAAAAGTGAGGGAATCTAGACTCCCGTTTTAAAATGCACATCCTGATGAATAATAAACACACTTAGTAAATATACATTAAGGGAGAATTATATTCCGCAGCTTGTTGTGTTCCACTGAAGGCGCTTTCCACATAACAATGAGTTACAGAACCCCAAATCAGACTGAACTGGGAGCAGTAAGCGCATACCATGGTACCATTTCCTAGAAATGGAAGCGGCCTACAATGAGGAGAAAGAGAAGGCATGACGAGGGGTTCCCCGAGAGAAGGCAAGCGTGCCCTGGAAGACATTCTGAGACAATACACAGGAAGCTCCTTGGAGAGTGCTGAAAAAAGACTGCGGAACTCAAGGGCCAACAAAGGAGTAAGAGGAGCCGCCCTGGCCAGCCCACCAGTGTCTGCTTCTCAAATTGCCTCTGCTACCAAAGGCAGTTAAAATGTCTGTGCAGAGCTCAAGGCCTTGTGGGCCCAGGATGACACACAAGCTATGCAGCTGACAGCACAGAGGGCAGAGGACCTGCACTGTCAGGAAACAGGTGACAAATTAATGAATAATAAATAAATAAATTAATGAATAAATAAATAAATAAATAAATAAATATCCTCTTGTTAGCTAGCCCTACAGAAATCTGTGAAATTATCCCTACTTCCCCAGTTCCGCTTTCGGTGTATTAACTTACACTAGCCTGCCTCCACTAACTCCTAGCCACTGACTGGAGCTTATCCTGCCATGTTGCCCTGACTGAGCCTTTCCGTGCGCACACTTTGCCCCAGTCAGCCATCTTGGCTGGGCGGCACTCCCTGCACCCCCACCTGCAGGTTGAATTGCACCCGTGCTTATTTTTCTGTGGGTCTTAATCTCTGTTGAAAAGACTCCCACAAGCACACAGACTGAGCAGCTGGAGAATCTGGATTCAAACCACACTGCCCTCTCTTAGCCAAATATAAGACTTACTACATAGCTTAACCTAACACATCTTCCTCCGGCACCTCTAACCTGATGATAATAGTGCTATCCTTGTCTTTTCTATGGGATAAGAAAGCTCAGGCCTCCTGGTCAGTGGCTCGCAAGAGGCTGTGAGAGATACCTTAGGACACAGCAGTGAGGCCTTGGCTATACCGATTGTTGATGCACGGGATTCATCCACTCTTACCTAGTGCCCCCCTACCCCACCCCACCCCCACCCCCACCTCATCTCATTCCATAACAGCCAGCCCAACAGGCAAAGCCTGGACCAGACACAGAAGGGCAATATTGGGAGAGATGCTATTTACTCTGGGGCCTTGTCAAACGATCTGCTCTTTATCCAGAACTGGGTAAACAGCAATACTTCTGCAGAGACAAGTAAACACGGTCGTGTGCGATGATTTCACAAACAACTATTTAATAGTCCATTACCAGCTTTTCCAGACAAGCAATCACTGAGCCTCCTTTTCTGTGGAGAGGGCGGCCATTGCCTTATTTATGGCTTGGGGCAGTCAAGGGTGGAGAGTGGGGAGAGGCGACACTAAAATAACTTGTCCCTCTCTGAAGCTTTCCAGGTAAGCTGTGCAAAGACTCAAGGACGATGCATTGAGGCTGACTCGGCTGTCGCCCCTGAAAAGCCCGGGGAATTTTAATTGAAATTACTTCCAGCATTGGCACTTTGCCTTGTTTGCAATTTGTATTATGAAGGACAACGCTAAATAAGAGGGACGACTTTTAAAACAGAGAGAAAAAGATATCGACAGCCGTCGTTGTCCCTCTTACCTGAGAAATAAACAGAAGAATCCCTTCTTCTGTTCTTTTCATTCCACGGAAGGGCAGTAAACATCTTCGGTTACCGACATTCAGAAGCTGACTAAAACAGAACAGAATGGCAAGCTGTGGTGGGAGAAGGTCCCCAAAGCAGAAACCTCTTCACGGAACTGAAAATGAGCAGAACAGACAGGAAACTCCCCATGCTTCCGCTCTCCATTTCAAAGCTGCATTAGAGCCTCAACAGCTCCTAAAAATTCATGAACTCTAACAAAAAGTTGAGACTTTCTCAGCATTATTTTTTCCCTCCTCCTCATTCCCATTAGAGTGTGTTTGCTCTGTGTGTGCTGGTGAGCGCGCTCAAATAATCACGTGCGGGCATACGGAGGAGGTCAGAGGTCAACTTCCGGCCGGTGTGGTGGTTCTCCTCAAGCTAAGCACCTTGATTCTTGACCTCGTCAGCCTGGAGCTTGCCAGGTAAGCTAGATCAGCTGGCCACCGAGCCCCAAGGATCTCTCTGTCTCTTCTCACCGACCCCCCCCCCCACCCTGAGGTTATAATAAGCACACGCCACCATGCCATGTTACAGATTGGGTTTCTCACATTTGCACAGCAAGCAGTACTGCCTTAGTTACCTTTCCAGCCCTCTGATCAATGTTAAAAAACAAACAAACAAAAACAAGACAAAACAAACCTAAGCTGAACTAAAATCTAATAGGCTGCCTTAAGTTGATCTTCTGCAGGGACCTACTTCCTGTAGGTCCACCCTCTTCCGGTGGGTTTTCTGTGCCGGAATCCAGAGCAGCTGCCCTCGCGGCTTGGGCGCAGTCTTCCTGGCTAAGCCACACCAAGCAGCACGGATTATTTCTAAAGAGCAACCTTGTGAGCGAAAGGGGGTTGTTTAGCTAATCAGAGGCACGGCGAAATGATAGAGAGGGGAGAGAGACAATCAAATCACCCTACTGAATGGGGAGCAATTTCTATAAACCTCTTAGTTCTTAAGGCTAGATCCATGCTGGAGATAATGTTCCCTGTGAATAATTACTCCCCTGTGATGGGCTGCTATGATTATCTATCCTATTAGGAACCAAGGCCTTGGAAATCCAAAAGCAAGCAGTGCTTAGACAGCTATAAACAGTGGTTAATGAGGGTTTTGAGGAACTGGTGTGGTATCCGCGCTGGGAGAAGCACCTCAGAAACGATCCCTGAGGATGGATAGGTAGGCCGTGAGCTTGCCTTTCCTGGTGCAGCCCTCTCTCCCCACGGCTTTTCCCTCTACGCTTCTCCAGTCTGCGTTTGGACTACATCCTCTAGATTATTCTTCTGCACTCGTCTCTGTCTTTTATTGTGATTTTGACATGGAGTTTCACTCTGTAGCACAGGCTGCCCTAGGACCCACTATCCAGTACAGGTTGACCTCAGACTTTCAGTGATCCTCCTGCCTCTGCTCCCTGAGTGCTGGGATCCGAGCTATGAGCTTCCACACAAGACTTTTTCTTCTTTACAAGTCTGTCTCTGTTTTGTGTGGGAGTCTAATGAAAGTAGATTTGGATTCCCTGTTGTTATTTACTTAATCAAAATTAGCTCCTGTATAACACTCTTTCCGTGACAAAAGGGACATCAAGTTAGGATAATTTTTATTTTCTTATGTGTGATATCCCTGTTTATTTGAAGACCATTAACCATTGCTATGGAGAGCAGAATCAAATTCATGCTCCTAACAAAAACGACAATAAAAGATACCAAAGGTTTTTAAGAACCTCTGCAAATCAGGTTCTGTTTTTACTATTTTCCTTCTGTTTGATTTTTCTTTTAAACATGTGTTCATCATAAATATATTGTGTTCTCAATAGCTGCTGGAATCTTTAAGTATGTAAACAGCACAGGTTGCTTAAAGAGTGACAAAGAGACAAGAATGGTTTCCTTTTCTCTCCCAAATCTCCTCCTTATGGTTGTCTTGTAGGGAAATCAAGAAAGAGAAAACCTAAATGTGCAAACACACACAGAAGCAGATATGCACATTCACACACACACACAGGGGTAAGGGTTGGACAAGCTTCATCCAAAGGGCACATCCTGACCTGGGTCTGTGCTGATCTCTTGAGAAACTCGGACTCCTTCTGGACCCACTGAGAGGAGAAATTATAGGAGACCATACTTAGAGGACAGATTTTTTTTTCTTCTCAAATCTGAGCACACATGTAAAGAGTATATTGTGTGGTTGCATCACCTGTCAATTAAGAAAAGTATGGCCTATAGGAAACGGTAGAATAGAAGGTGGGCCATCCGGGAGGCAGAAAGAATTCTGGGATAGAGTGAGACATGGGAAAATTCACTTGGGAAGAGGTGAGGGGACAGCATGGTACCTAGCACAGGTAACTGGTCATGTAGTAAAATGTAGATGAAAATAAATGGGCTATATGAAGTTATGATCCAGTCCTAGAGGAGCCTAGCATGTGGCCAAGGTATCTGTAAATATGTTTTAAGTCTGACTCTCATTTCTCAGAGCACGGAACTGGGAAGAACCAGAACGAACTTCTACACACACTGACTGGGTAAACAGTTTGGTGGTGCTCTTCTGACCGATCCTGTGCTGGCTGTGTGCGGTCGAGACCATACCTCTCCTAGACTGAGCTTCAGAAAGGTGGCCCACCTGACTCAACAAGGCGGAAGCAGGGTCTAATGCCTGAGATCACACAGAAGCAGGTAGCTCCCACTCTGCAGAGAAAGTCCACGTGCTCCAGGTTCCCCCAACTTCCATCTGGGACGTGACAATCCAGCTGACTTTTTAATGTTCACATCGTTCTCACCTGCCTATGTGGCACGTGGAGTCCCTTTGCTTGGGGCCCCGTGTCCCCCTCGATCACACACTTACTGAGCACCCTTACCTGTGTCACCTTGACAACTTCATCTACAAACTAAGAGCAGAGCAAGCATCCTCGTCAGTGCTGTAGAGTGCAAGAACCCGCACACAGTGCCCCGCATAGAGAGGGTTGGTGTCTGTCCACTGCCCTTCTTTCCAGTTATGCCAACCACCAGGGTTTGGGATGTTTGGTTTACAAAAGAGATCTTACTTCAACGTCATCACACACACACACACACACACACACACACACAGAGAGAGAGAGAGAGAGAGAGAGAGAGAGAGAGAGAGAGAGAGAGAGAGATGAAATCCAGATTGATTAGGGACAGGTGATTCAAAATGAACTTCCAAGAGATGTAAACATGAGGGCAAACAGACCCAATAGACTGATTTGGGTTTATTATGTCGCTAAATGAAGCAGAAAATGTGTACTGGTCAAGCCTGGGAAGACAGTGACTGAATTTCTGAAGAGAGAGGCACTGAGGGAATGCCTCGTCTGTGTGCCCAGCATCTGTCTGCTGAAGCCTGACACTGCACCGGATTGATGGGCCATCTCAGCTGTGAGTGGCCTCCGTGGCAGACACCCCACATGCCAACTCCAGATCCTTCCGAGCTCATGTTTTCAGTCAACTTAAGGTGGCAGGTGCGGAAGGGAGGAACCCACCTTTCACCTTCAGCTGACGTCCGAGTGGCTCCTTAACTCAGTGTCTTTCTGAAGTGTGGGCTGTGGGCAGTATACCGAGTGCTCCATCTATGGCATTATCTGTACCAAGGAGCTTGTTCCAATCCCTCGGACTTTCCCTGTTTTCATTACTGGGGTTATGTAATCTGGCCTGAATTTTAAGTCCTAAATTTAGAAGAAACTATTACTGGACTTATCTGAAATGCCTTTTTGTTTTTAGTGCTATTTCGATATTCATGTTATTTTTATGGCACAGAAAACCCAAACCGGTTTTATAGGTCAGCAAATAAGGGATGGGGCTCGGTAGTTGATTGATTTGCAATCAAGAGGAAATTCGGTGCACCGTGATACTGTGGTTACCTGAGTTGCTTTGTTCGCCAGAAATCCAAGACAGACTCACCTAAGTTTGGTATAATCTAACAAAAATGAAGCGAGATTTCGCCTGCCTTGGTTTAGTGAGGGTCTGAGTTCTCGGAACCATCCTGACAGACATCAACACCACAGATGTCCGCTCCTTCTGCACCTGCACGATCGATCGCCAAGGAAGAACTTGGGTGAGTCTAGACCGTCCTCAAGACCACAAGATGCACAGATGATTTTTAGGAGCCCAGGGGGTGGAGTTCTTGGAAGAGTCTGGCCTAGACACATCCCAAGCATCAATAAACCTTACGTTTCATTCCTGCCTCCTGCCCTCACCAGTGCCCTCACCTCTTTCTTCTTCCCTCCTCCCACGTCATGTTCCCCAGCGACCCTCCAAGTCCCTCTAGCCTGATTTACACTATAACTCTACACTGCTGGTGCTCCAAGAAACTAGTTAACAAGAGCTGAAAATGAGCACACCCTGTAACATCTGCATGACGGTTAAAGATGCTAACACATCTGTCGCCAAACCCAGACGACAACGATAAATGCTGTCCTTAACCTTGGACAGAAGCGGTCCCGACGCAGGCTGTGCAGGACGCTGGAGCTCCGACTCACAGCATCAGCGGAACTCATGCCCTCTCACGGGGCCTTGCCACACTCTGCCTTGTAAGACCTCCCTGTGCCCGCCCATCCCATACCACAGCCATCCTCTTAGTAACACCATCCAAGAGGATGTGAGGCACCAGTGGGAGGGGTTCTTTACATCACCGGTCCCTGCCCACCCCTACCTACCTCCACATACACTAAACCCTTATTTCACACTGTAACCGTTCACGTTCACACCTTTAAAACACCTCTCTCGTCTCCTACGGGCCTTGATCGCGACCTCCTTACTAACCACTTTTCCGGTTTCAAAATCTGGCAAACTGCCCAGGAGTCAGGCTAACCAAATAAATGATTGCAACCACATGAGAGAAGGCTGGGCTTACACCATTTCGTAAGAGATGGAATTAAAAATTATTGGGTATGTGATACCTAAAATGTTGCCAAAGCCCACGACAAAATCCACGACTCACTACATACAGACCCTATAATGTAGCAATGTCTCTGGAGTGGTTTGGCTTAAAAAATAAGAAAACAAAACAAAACAAAACAAAAAACCCTCACACCAGCCTATTAACTTTTCATTTGTTTCTCTCTCACTAAAAAGGAACGCACAAAACGACCCCATTATTTGGGCTCCCCGACTGTCTAAGGCCCAGATAAATAAGCTTGCTGCATGTGTGTGTGCTTTTATGCACTTTAATCAATATAGTTCCCCGTTCGAACAAGACAATAAATTAATTCCTGTCTTTTTAAAGCTAGTTTCCATTTACTCAAAGCTGTCTCTATACATGTATAAGCAGCCTTGAAGTGTGGGGGAGGGTCTAGGGACGCTTTGGTCTAGAAGTTAACCTAATCTGTACATTTTCGTCCTGACCCTACCTCTAACTGAATCTGTGGCCTTGGGAAAATTGTGTAACATTTATGGGACTCAGTTTCCTCATCTATAAAACACGGGCGATGGGCTAGGTGATATTTTTAAAGAGAACGTTCAGTTTTAAAATTCTATTATTATATAAATCTTTAATTCTAACACGGATCGAGTAGATCTGGACGGCACTGGAAGTAAGGGTACAATACAGCCACACGAGGAAGATAACCTCTGTCATATTTCATTCAATTTAAAATTCACAGCAAAGTTGAATTTGCACGCACTGTGTCTGAGTGTCCAAGGGCAATAAAATGAATATTTGGAAGGAGGAGGGGGGCAGGGAGAGGGAGGCTGTGGGCTCTGAGACACAGCACATAGCCTGGATGTATTTCCCATCACTGATGGACTTTAAATTTGTGGCTATGAATAGATCACAGGGAACAGCTTGAAGTTCTTTGGAACAAACAATCCCTCTCTTAAGGTCACTCCTGAAGGAGCTGCAATAATAACATTTGGCATATGTAGATAGAGCGCTTTGCGGGCGGAGGCATAGAGAATTATTCTCCACATGTTCCAAAAAAGATGATCCATGATTCAGGTGAAGAGAAGAAAAAACAAAAACAAAAACAAAAAAACAAAAAAACAGGTACATTTTTGTCAGTGGAGGGGAACACAAACAAGTGTAGAAAAACAATCGATATGGACGTCCTCATTAAAATCCCCAAGCCGAGGTGAGTTTGATGTTCAGGGGGGCCCTGCACAGGGATAATGGATTTGGTGGCCTGAAGGAACATTAGCGATTTTAATAAAAGGAACTTGAAATTGCCAGTATTGGCTCTGGTTCCAAGGAAGCCCCGGAGGTCTGTCCCTAACAACACAGGATGGACCTAACTCCTCGCTTCTCCACTTCTAGCCATCCGGTTTTGAGATCCCATTTTTAAACACGGCCAGATCATTTCTCTTCAAAAAAAAAAATACTCACTCGAGAGAATCCGCTTAAAATTCCTGATCAATGTTTTCAGTTCACCCAGATATTAAAACCAAATTTCCCAAAGTCTGAAAAGCTAATTATGCATTCAATTAGAGTTTCTTAATAAAGATTAAAACTCTGAAGTCTATTGCAAGCCTATATTTAATTCAACTGCCATTTTATCCACGCCACGGATGTGTAAGTGGTAACAATGAATATAAATTATAATACACGCCACAGAAAGAATGCTATTTGTCCAAGTACCTTACTATAAAAGAATTAAATTTTGCTATCAGCTCCATGATCTAGTTAAAATTGGTATTCTTTATTTGGTCTTTCAATGTAGTCCAATTTCCTACTTTGAAAAACAAATTCTAGGGAATAAAGAAAAGAGATTAATTTATCATTAAGACTCTGCTTAATTGAAGTCAATTCCGAACAAACTTGAATTCAATTTCTGCTCATTAAACTGAATGTGCTCTGCGCTGCTCTCCGCATTGCTCTGAGCAAGCAGCTGAGAACAAGGGACTAACATCAAAATTATTAAATTGAGGAGATTTTATTTGGTCTTCACATGCCAGAGCCGCTTTGATGAGGAACTGTTTTGGCACCGAAAGGAGCGACGAGCAGCTGGAGGAAAAATCAAATGAAACTAAGCCTTGGAAAATTGAAGAAAACGCAAGCTTAATAATATTTAATAATTAAATTTCCACAAACAATAGCGGCAAATGAAGTAATCTGCAAAGTCTGTGAACTCATTTGCATAATTGATGCCGGTCCCCTGTAAATGAATAATGAAGATAATAAAAGATGTTGCTAAAAATGGGCACAATAACAGCAAATTTCATCAAGCCGCGCTCTCTGATTAATCTGCTCTCGCAAATCAGCAGCGAGAGGGGAGCGCGTGATTAACCGCGCCGAGGCCGGCAGCCGGCGGCGGCGCTGCCCTTTCTCTGCGGGTCTCTGGGCGCGGCCCGCTCGCTCCCCGCGCCTCTCGCCGCAGCTGCCGCTGGGGCTGCCGCGGGCGCAGCTCCTCCGCGCCTCCGCCCTGCCCGCTCGCCCGCTCGCCCGCCCGCCCGCCGCTTAACCGCTTCGCTGCTGCCCTGCAGCCCACCAGGTCCGCGCGCCATCCCACGCTAGCAGGGCCGCTGCCGCACAGGGTGCGGCGTGACTCAAATGCACCTGCAGACTTCAGACTTCGTGCCTGCGCCATCTCCATGAGATCCAGATTTGGGGGTAAATCGGGCATTTGTTTTCTGGATGGAAGAGGAGAGGTGGCTGGAAGGCCCAAGAGGCAGAGATCTGGGAGATAGTGAACAGGGAACAAGGGCGCTTCTGAGCCCTTCTTTACCCCCATCACAGTAAAAAAATAAATAAATAAAATAAAATAAAATAAAATAAAATAAAATAAAATAAGAACGGCACTTGAAAAGATGAGGTTATTAAACACTTCTAATACTCCATTAGGAATGAAGAGAAGACAAAAATCAGTTTCCCACCCACCCACGTATCCCCTTCTCCTGAAAAGCAACCCACCAAAGAAAGAAGAACAGCTCAGATTCTTTTTTTTTTTTTTTTTTTTTTTGTAGGCTCTTTCCGCTGCCCTTTAATCAAAATTACATTTTGCAGGTTGTGATAAGCATAGGTTTCTGCCAGGCCCAAATACATCTTTTGTGTGGACTCAGTGAAAGTAAGTTAGGTGAGAGCCCACACTTCGCCCTCCCCCAGTTCAGGGTCGCATTTTCCAGGTTTGCTAGGAGAAAACTTGTCTGGGGAAAATTAAACTGTTAATAAGCCGTGGATCCAAAGTGACACTGGCTTTACAACTCCCAGTTTGCAATCGATCATTGCCCGGGCCTAACAGAACTGACTCGAGTCTCATCTGTGGAGAGTGGGCAGGGTTTTAGGCCTCAGATACACCATGTCAGCCATGCAAAGCAGGGTGTTATTTTGTTTCGCTTCCTGTATCTACACCGCAGTGATTTTTGTTTAAAAGAAAGGTCACGGCTATTTTCCATTACGGTGGAATGGAAACGTTCTAGACATCTGAGAAACAGATCTTTAAAACCGGGGGAAAGCAGAGAAGAGTTTGTGTCAAAGTGCAATTGAATCTATTTAACCAGACCAGCTTAAGCCAAGGTAATAACCACCAGCTTGCTCCTGGGTCACAAGGGCCCCCATGCCTCTCTAAGCCCCAGATCGTGTGTGTGTGTGTGTGTGTGTGTGTGTGTGTGTGTGTGGCTTTTTGTTTGTTTGTTTGTTTTTGGGTTTTTTGCTTTGTTTTGTTTTGTTTTTTGGCGCCGACATCAAATAAACCTCTGCTTTCTTCTGCTAAGTGACTGGCTCATTTGTTAGGTCCGGTTTTTCCCGGTGCAACAATCACACTGTGCATTTCCCTAACCTGCACTTCTATAAGTGCAGAGAAATTCTAGAATCCTGAAATTCTGAACCCAAAGGAACCTCCTCATTTTACGTGGAAGTAAACGGAGAATTAGAAAAGTCAAGTGGCCACCCTGTCTGACTTGAGGGCTAACACCACCCTCCAGGTCGCCCTGCTCCTACACCTTCACCTCCAACCTCCGGGACGCGTCCTCAACAGCGTTTCAGGAAAATCAGTGTGATATGAGAAGGGATGTGGAACACGGATGCAGGCACAAAAACCAGTTTGGAGACTCCGGAGCCAAGGATCATAGGCAAGCCCGAGAGAGCGAGCGAGCCGAGCAGAGTCTGGAGAAAAATAACGGAGTAAACTGAGGGTTGTGGGGAGAAAATGGCAACTTTTACGGCATCCTCAGAGGAGCCAAAATCGCCCCAAGGAAGCAGCCACAGAACAGGAGTGAGTGTCCAGCCTGTGAGAGAGAGAGTCTGTGTACACCGTCTGAGGAAGTGAGCACAGGCATCCTCCTGAGGGTGAGAAGTGGGAGGTGTGGATGGCCCTGTTAAGAACTGTGACTGCTGTGAGAGCCTTGTCTTGGGAGCGGTGGGAGCGGCCACATTAAGACTGCTCCACCCACCCGCTGTGGGAAGCAGCATCCTGTATCCGGTCAGACCTTGGACAGGCAGCGTTCCAGCGGCACAAATACAGGTAAAGGCAGAAGCTCTCTGCTCCTCGGTCTGTGGCACATCGTGATGCATGCTGCCCTCCTGATGAGGGTGCGTGGTTGTTCGGTTAGGTGGGATTTGAACCTTCAACGTGGTTTCATGACTGCCTCCCTAGCCCAAGTCCCCCTGAAGTGTAAGGCGGGAATGTGTCTTCCAGTATTCCAGTTTATTAACTTTCAAGTAGGGAAGTAATCCTGCTCATTATTTCTTAGAAAGACCCACCTTTTAGAAATGGCCTGGGCTCTCTTCGGCAATGAAAATCAATTCCTAGTCGGTCAGTCTTCGAAGCCAGTGGAAACCCACCCCACAGTATTGTCATTATTCCAGATCACTATTGAAATGCAGGGATAGGAGGTGAGGTTCTATTGCTAACCATTTGGGGGGGGGGTTCCCCTTCTCTTTGTCTTGTTCTGTCTTTTAATGAAATCTAATTTTTTGAGCGTACGTTGTGTTTCTGAAAGACCGTGTTCTGAGTCACCGTACCTTCACCTTGCGAAATCTGGACTCAATTCTGTCTGCCAAAACACTATGAGGTCTGCTTAGTTGGTTGTAACCACACACGTGAGACATGAGTGTTTATTCCTTGATAACTTCAAAGGCTGACAAAGGATCAAATTAAATGCTGGTCATCTAGCCACCAACGAGCAGTAAGCAGACATTGTGGGTAGCCTGGCCACGGGAAATGTTCACCCACCTCTCATGCTGACTGCCTGATTATAAATGGAATCCGCACACAACAGAGCTTTACTTCCGCACAAATAATTCATCTCTGATGACTAATGATATCTGCATTGTGGGACATGGCCCAGATAGTGAGTTTCCTCTGGTCATAATTACCTATAACTGTCATGTGTTTTCCCATTCAATTAAACATTTCTTACAGAGATGGAAAAGTTTATTAAAATGCTCAAGAAGCTATTAAAAATTAGCATATAAACTCAAAGGAGGCAACATTTATGTAGGATACCCATAAGCCATTTAAAACATAATTTATGGGTATATAAACATTTTTAATAATTAGTGACCAACTTCCAATGGTGGCTGACTCTTACTTGTGATAATTTCGCTGTCTCAACGGTACACAAGCTGAAACACAAGAGTTACCATTGTTGGGTTGCTCAGGGTTTTCTGGGATTTTTGCTCCAGCCTCTGAGGAACAGAATCCCAGTCATCTACCCTTTTCTAATTACTGTGCTTGTGCTTCTCGCTGTTACAGAGACGGAAGGAAGTGGAGTGGACGGGTAAAAGCCTACGTTTGCTGTTCCCCCCATTGCACCGTATTCGATTCAGTCGCCATGTATGCAAACGTTGGACACCGAGGAGTCAAAGGAACGGGCCTTGTTCTGCAACCACTTACGGCCAGCCAGCTGGGCCTCCCACCTGAGCGCAGAAAATTCTTATGTGACGTAGGCAATGCTGTTAGTGCTTAGCCTCAAAAGTCGAGAGGTTTTCATAAGAAAAAAAAAGGTGAAAAGCTTATGATCGCTTAATCCATGACCTCCCTTTTTATGATGTATCATCCAATCCCGTGGGCCTGCGGTGTAACTCCCCACTTCCAGATACCGGAAGACTGACTGGTTCATGATACCAGGCTAACGGCCACCGTAGGTTTCGATCTCGATTGTACCAGAGAAGGCCGTCTGGCAGATCTTGTCAAGAATTCTTGGCACGCCTCGGTTGGTTACATTGCTTACTTTGTATTGTTAAAATACCCAAACCAAAGTGACTTAAGGAAGGTTATTTTGGCTTCCAGTTCTAATGGGTCAGTCCATGATCACGAGGGAAGCTTAGAAGCCGGGGGAGGGGGGGAGTAAGACATGGAAGATCACAGGGTCAACCACAAACATGAAGCAGGGAGAGTGAACTGGAAATAGGATGAGGCTATGAACCCTCAAAGCCTCCCCCCAGTATTATATATTGCTCCATCAAGGCTCCACCTCCTAAAGGCTCCCCAACTCCCCAATGTCACCACCAACTGAGGACCAAGTGTTCAAAAGCCTGAGCCCGTGGGACATGTTCAAGTCACGGGGTCTTTCCTGCAAGTCACAGGGTTTTCCCTGGGAATGGCGCTTCATATGTACACGCATGTGCTGAACATGTAAGTCTTTCATTCTGGATGTCAAATTACAAGTTTTATGGTGGCTTTAGGAAACATCAATTAAATATCGGCATATTTACATGTGCCTATAAACTGTCTGGAAATAAGGAATTGATAGATGCTCTGGAAAACCCTGTATAGCTTTCAAGACATCACAGTGGCCCTGAAGGATTGACACACAAATGTGGGACTGGTACACACAAGAAATCACAACTAAAGTATGTCACGGCTCCAAAGGATGCAAAAGGAATATAAAAAAAAAATGGCTTCCAGAAGAGAATTCCAGGAATCCATATCTTCAAGACAATACTCTCCAAAGTCTGTGGAACAGCCCCTGTTACCAGCACCTATGTCAAGAATCTCCATGAAAACTGTTGGTCTCTTGGAGAATTAAAGGACACAGCAACTGTCAGGGACTCCCACAACTCCCCTAATGATTCATGTCCTCTCCCTTTCCTGTCTGTCAGCTTTAATGTGGGAATTTTCACTCTGCGGTCACAAGATGGCTGCTTTACCCATCTTTATTTCTTTATTTCTGCATTCTAAGCAGAAGCAAAGGTGTGTGTGTGTGTGTGTGTGTGTGTGTGTGTGTGTCTGTCCCTTTTGATAGGAAAATACTGCTTTGTGCAAAACTTGAATCAGTGCAGTTTTACATACAAATTATGAGCAAAATTGTATCACCTTAGCCAGTTAAGTGTGTATCTGTCCTGCATAAACTCATCTTTTCCCAATAAAGAAAAGAGGGGACATGGAGACTGATAAAGAACCAGTAATGACTGGTTCAGGTAGGGCTTCCAAATGGCTCAAATGTCTCTGTCACATAAGTTAAGGAGAGGAATCACCTCACTGTCATTCCCGTTTAGCACTGTGGCAAAAATAAAACACTAAGTGATTTTCCTTCCTCCATGGCTCAGGACACCTTCCTTGGCTAAAGAGGTACATCCTTGTGACTGTGTCAAGTGGACTGAACATGTGCAAAAACTTCTCAAGAGACATAGTAGTCCAGTAACTAAATGTTATGGGGAAGGGAAAAAGAGAACACGTTGGAGGGGAAAAAATCGTTCTGTAAAATGTAATGCGTCGCGCTTCTAGAAGGTATTTATTAATTCATTCAAAGGGAATATTAAGGAATATTTACCCAATGTTGACAAGCATTGAACATCTAAGTGGCCTTGAGCACTGAATAATTTTGTTGAAGTACCACACAGTCTCAAAGACCAGTCAAAGCAGTCAGGTAATTGGGAAAATCTCTGCTTCTGAAATGAAAGCTGGGGTCATAAAAAAAAAAAAAAAGTACTGTGTGCTTCAGAAATCTTCTCAGGGAAGCCCTGCTTTGCAAGTTGTCACAGGCGATTTCTAGGATTGCTAAATTAAACAATCCTCAGCCTTACGGAAAGATCGTACAGCCACAGCCACTGCCCCTTTATTTAATGGAAGATTATCAGTGTGTATGCTTGCATTTTACATGTATTTTTGTTTGCAAGACTATCAGCCATTTCTCCTTCTTTCTCCAGATGAAGAGGCTGCTCTAATTCTCCCTTGATAATATGAGGTATTTTTAGAGTTTTGTTTTTGTTTTTGTTTTTGTTTTTGTGTTTATTTGTTAAGAATCATGTGCTGGTCTGTTGTGTACTCAGAGAATCCAAGCATCCATCTGGATCTTCCGCTCATATGATGATGTCATGCGTCTAAAGAAGGTTGTCTGTCTTTGATGTGAGAGCTGATAGGTTGGCTTACATGAGTGAGCAGGGCTAATGGGATGCCTGTGCTAATTGTCCACTTGTCAAGATCTGGAATCAACTGGGAGACAGACCTCTGGACATACCTATAGAGGGCAGTGAGGGTTGGGTGTGGTCTCCGGACAAGCCTGAAACCAAGATGAAGTAGCTGTGAAACCCACTAATCCCATTATTCCACTGTGTCCAACGCGAGAAGAACGAGGTGAAAGAAGTTTTAGTGCTGTATATTTATCTCATTAAAATGCATTTATTGGGAGGCCAAAGCAAAGGCTCGGAGATTAAGGGCATTGAGTTCAGAGGACCTGGGTTCAGTTCCCACCACCCATATGGCCTATGACTTGTAACTCCAGATCCAAGGGATCACACGCCCTCTTCTGGCCTCCATGGGCACTGCGCGATAGGATACATGCTCTGGCACACATCCACCCATTAAATAAATGTCTTTTTAAAAACATTCTATGTAAAAGAAAATTATTTTCAGGTTCGACACATCTATCAATTGTCAAAAGAAGATGGATCTGTTCTTCTCCAGGTGGCTCTTGGTTTATTCATTATTTACCTATTTTGAAGCTATTTCTCCGTTCAGCAATAGCTCCACCGGAGCAGGAGAGAAAAAAAATAAAACCTTGAACCAGGCACCTTAATTATGTTGTTAGCTACAGTTAAGAGTTTGCTGAGGGAGGAAACTGAAGCTATTTGCAAAATGAGGTTTGTGCTTGTCTCTGGCTTTCAATTATCCATGCTATTTGTAGTCCCTATTGCCATGGATAATCGAGACTTGGATGATCTCAAACTATCATTTTTTTTTTTTTGAGCACGATTTGGTTACTCTCTGTCAGAAATCATAATTAGCGTCAAAAAACATTCAGTTCCACTTTTGTTCGAGACATTGGACTAGCTGTGGCAGTGGGGGGCATTTGGGAACAGGGATGTTCCAGCAGTCTCTTACCAGATGCATGTTTTCTTAGAAACTTCAATAACAAGTACATAAGTGTACAACCTTCAACAGTGATGGGAGGAAAGACTACGAGTAGGTTTTTTTTCTCCTCAATAATTAGATTCAGATTCTTAGGAGTCTGGCTGAAGGCACCAGCAGACATGTATCATCTCATCCAGTTATCCCAAAAGGGAAGTTTGCATGTTCAATTTACACAAATGTGTTGACTTAGGTTTTGCAAATGAAGGACTTTTTTTTTTAAACATCTCACACTATGCTCCGCATTAGGCTGGGCTCTCTGACTCTCTTTGATTGTAGCGCAAAGACTCTCAGCTCTGCCAATTACTGTGTGACCTTAGGCAAGTCACTCCCTTAACCTTTCGGAGCGTCTCTTCCTTCATCTGGAAAGCGGCGACAACGTCTACTCCACAGAGCTGTTATGGGGAAGGGAAAAGAGAACACGTTGGAGGGGGAAAAATCGTCCTGTAAAATGTAATGCGTCGCGCTTCTAGAAGGTATTTATTAATTCATTCAAAGGGAATATTAAGGAATATTTACCCAGTGTTGACAAGCATTGAGCATCCTACGTGGCCTTGAGCACTGGGTAATTTTGTTGAAGTACCACACAGTCTCAAAGACCAGTCAACGTGGCCAGGTAATTGGGAAAATCTCTGCTTCTGAAATGAAAGCTGGGGTCATAAAAAAAAGGACTGTGTATTTCAGAAATCTTGCTCAGGGAAGTCCTGCTTTGCAAGTTGTCGCAGGCGATTTCTAGGATTGCTAAATTAAACAATCCTCAGCCTCACGGAAAGATCGCACAGTCAGACAGCCACAGCCACTGCCCCTTTATTTAATGGAAGATTATCAGTGTGTATGTTCTCCCTTATAAAAGACAGTACAGTCAAATTAAAAACATATGGCTGGAAAGGACATCTTTGTCCCAAGCTGCCACCACCCAAAATCTACCTCTGTGCCTGCCTTTGTAACCTAAGTTTCAACTTTGCCCCCACTCAAAGGATCTAACAATGGAAATTCCATGTAATTCTTACCTAATAAATAGCTGCGTTAAACCATCTTTTTTACCCGCCAATCTCCAGTTGCTGATTGTTACCAGACAGGGTCTCCCCTGGTGTCCAGTTTTTGAATCAAGTGTATACAACTTTCACATAACTTGGTGGGAGGTTTTGGCTCAGTTCTGGTAATCTGGGATGGTTGGCTCATACTAAATAAAATCCATGCTTAGGACGGTGCAGCATTTTTTTTTTTTTTTAATGAATGCTTCCAAATATTTGTGAGAAATTTCTTCAGTGGGTCCTGAGCAGAGAGAGGGTCTTAGAGGGGAAAAGGTATCATTAGTGTCTCTCCTCGGCTAATTTAGCCCAAGTGCATTCCACAACTCTCCCAATCAGTATATTAAGCAGATGTGGTCTTTGTCTACCTAGTAAGTTGTGTGAGACCTTTCAACACTTGCTGCCTTTTTAGCACTCAGCTGCCAAGCTCCCTAGGGTAATCACAGACAGCTTGTCAATTTAATTGCAAAGAAGCAGGCTTTCTTGTGACCATCCCAATTTTAGCTGCTACTTTAAATTGTACATGAGCGTTCTTCCATGCTGTCTGCCCTTTAAAGAGTGTGGACCTCCGCCGGCCTCTTCCTGGTGATGGGGAAGGAAGGGAGGCTGAAGCCAGGCTTGCTGCTAGAGCCTTGTGCGCGGTTTTAAGTTGCTGCTTCAGCAGGGAGGGGGGGAGCGTTTCCTTGAGCCCCGTGTGTTGTCATTCCATGCCGGCGCTAAATGATGTTTTTCCTTTCAACTGTTCCACTTTCCTGCACATCTCTCTCCTTTCTGGGTAATAGAGGATTCATAGGCCATCTGGATTCTGAAACATCTGGACACCGAGTTTCTGTGGAGGAGAGTCAAAGGGAAAAGATAATCAATGGCAGGGTGTCTCCTGAGAGACTTAAATCAGCAGTGGTATTCTGGTTGTCTTGCTCTGGGAAAGTTGACACCAAAAGTAGAAGAAAAAATAAAACCACACAAACCCGGTGTCCCAGGAATACAGAGAGTACTTACAAGAAAATAGAACTTTGAGGTATAATTGAGGGCAGCCTCTGAAAACATCTCTACGCTACGTATCAATTCTAGCGTTCTTCACTGAGGGAATTTTGTTAGTCTATTTAGATAGACTCTTTGTCGCGCTGGGCTTAGATGATATGAGCACAACACATTTCACTTTAACTGTGTAATTCAATTTAACACTTTTATTTTTCAAGCATGGACGTGGTGGCACAGACCTGTTGTTCTAGCTCCTCAGAGGGCCGAGGCAGGAAGAACACAGGTTCAAGGTCATCCTGGACTTACCTAGTAACTTTGAGGACAGTCAAGGCATGTTAGTAGGATACTGACTCAAAATTAAAACAGAAGAATAGGTAAATAAAAGCGAGGTGGAGATGCAGCACAATGCCGAACATGTCAAGGTCCAGGATAACCAGAAAGGGTCTTACTAGGTTTTGACAGTCTCCATCCCTCCCCCTACAAGCTTGGCTTCCAAATGTCTGTATGCGCATGCGTGAATGTATACGGCTGCTTGGAGGGGGTGTGGGGAGTCATGTGATAGTGTTCATACAGGCTTGCCCAGAGGCTGCTCTGAAAACTCGCAGAAGGCTACTCCTTCCGGGCCATCAATCTCACAGTTGGGCTGCATCCAATAGAACTGCACAGTTCAGTACATTCCAGTCAGGCATGAGCACGGAGCCTATTTATCACCTTCAGCCCATCCCTGCTGATCCACCATCTCCCCTGAACTCAGACCTGCAGAACCAGAACGAAGGTCGATTGCCCACCCCGCTTAGGAGCACACACTCTCCAGGCTCCTCCCTTAAGTCTGCAAAGGCTCGGGACAGGCCCTGCTCAGATTCTCAGATTTTGCTTCTTGCATTAATTCAGAATTTTATTTCATATCACGGTATCTTCTTGGGTAAATATTTGTTCTTTTACTTAGTTTTCTCCTCCCATCTCCCAAAAATTGAAAGAGTTGCAGAGTGCTTTTAAGAGACGTATCTGAAGCCACAGACCTATACAGTTGTCCCGAGGTCTCTGTAATTTGGTTCCCCCTTATACCTTCTTTTTATGTAACTGGATTTCTTCAGAAACAGAATAGTTCAAAAGACAAAGACTCCAAAGGTAAAAATTTGATACAGCAACTGCTTTTAATTAGAAATTCCTACATTTAAATCTAACGACTGTCCAAAATAAGGTCTCTGGTTCCTGCCTATCCACTGCGCCCTTAATTTCCTCTGACTGCGTCTTCAGGAAGCCCCACGGTGAAGTACAATATTAGCGCTCACTTGCATGATCTCAACCTTGTATGAAGAGAATGAATAAGAAATGAAGTTCTTAGCTACGATCAATTCCAGATTAGCCATTTTCATTTATAAAACTGTTTATTTTACTGTGTCAGTTTGAAGGTCAATCTAACTTTAAATTGCACATTGCAGAATTTCAACAAAGATCTGAGACCTGTCTCTGCTTCTTGTAAGACTAGGGGTGAAAAGCTGACTCTTACCCAGAAGAATATTAGACCAGGTTTAAGAAATGGACCAGATCATAGCGATATAAAGCATTTATTTCACTCTGAAGCTGAAACATTGGAGCCTTTGTATAGGCATGATGGGAACTGGATGATCTTGCATTAATTGAGAGCATCAATCTAGGACGAGGAGTAAGAATAAGTTCTAGGGCAACTTCTCATCCACTAAGAACTAACAACTGTAATATCTTCCACTTATAAGATACTAAATACCAGATGTCCCTCAACAGAGGAATGGATACAAAAAATGTGGTATATATACACAATGGAGTACTATTCAGCCATTAGAAACAATGAATTCATGAAATTCTTAGAGAAATGGATGGAGCTGTAGAACGTCATACTAAGTGAGGTGACCCAGTCTCAAAAGAATACCCATGGTATGCAGTCACTGATAAGTGGATATTAGCCTAGAATCTTGGAACACCAAAGACATAAATCACATACCAAGTGATGTCTCACAAGAAGAAAGGAGTGGACACTGGTGCTAGAATGGACCAAAGCATCATTGTGGGGAGTACAAGAACAGTGAGGTGGGAGGGGGTGGATGAGGGAGCAGGGGGAGAGAAAAGGGCATGTGGGACCTTTGGGGGTGGGGAACCAGAAAAAGGGAAATGAATTGTAAATATAGAATATATCCAATAAAAAAAATAAGATACTAAATATAGGGAGGTTGTCTGAGCGTTTTAGGTAGACTATCTCACTGTATCTCCAGCATAGCTTCTTGAGGTGGTGCTGTTGTTACTGTATTTTACAGAGAAAGAAGCAGAAGAATGGGGAGGTCTAGCTCAAACAGGATGAAGGATGCAAACCCAAACAGAAAGACCCCCCCAACGTCTACATTCTCAAAAGCTCTACACATAAGCAATGTGAAGTCACAGTCAGTATGTGCAGGTATTAAACATACAGTAGAAAAAGAAATAGGCTTTCCTACCTAGCACCTTGACACCATCACCCCTTTCCTATGAATATATCAATTTATGCCTATATTACAGCACTTTAAGCTTCTCATGGGCAGAAACCATGACATACTACAGATGCTTGGCATATTACACTATGTGCTAGGGATTTTGATGGATTGTTACTGACCAAACAATTAGTGTATTCACTGACCATTTCCTGAAATGTGATTTCTTGTGGGGCTATTCAGTGCTTCTTTTCAAAAGCCGTAGACTCTGGGCTGAAAGGATGCTTCAGATGCTAAGTAACCTGGAGCTCATTTCGAACCACCCATATCTGATGGTTCACAACTATCTGTTAACTCCAGTTCTGGGCTTCTAACAACCTCTTCTTGCCTTTACCTATACATGCATGGTATAGATTCCTGCAGATACATGCATATACATAAAAATGAGATAAATCTACTCTTAAAAACCACAGATTTTAGAATAAGGAACACTGGATTTAGAGACAGATGAGTCATATGCTAGCCTAATGTTATAACATCTGACTTCTGTGGTCTTGGTAAGGCCACTAAAACTATGAAGTTATCTTATCACATGAGAAGTGTCCGTCCATCAGGAAGATATAATCTTTAAGGAAGTTTTGGGTGCCATCAAAACTGTACTTATTTGTATTGTGATTACCAGTTCTTCTGTCTGGTGATGGAATACATTAAGACGATAGACACAAATGATTTGGAAGTCATGTCCCTTTTGTGGATAACCGGAACATGATTGTAAGAAGTGGCACAGGCCAAGTGTCTATTTCACTGGAAAGGCCTCCTGTCCTCAGATTCAGCCTCAATGGCCCAGTTATACTTCCTGAAACATATCTCATCATCGCCACACTCCATTAAAGAAAACTCCAACCCAGATATGCCTCTGAGGCTAAGGTATTTCTTGACAGATTCAACCGGTGATCACATGACCCTTAATGGTGGTCGGTATCTTGTAGCCCAAACAGTTGACTGATTTACCTAAGTAGTTCTTCCCAGGCTTCTGTACCAGCCTGGCCAGGACAAAGTTGACCAGTCCTCTGAAGGGAGAGTGAGGATTATAGAAAAGACCAAAAAGAAGACGTAGAAATGAAAGTTACAAATTGGGAGGACTGTCCAGTCAGTAATACAGCAACTTCAAGTTTAATTCTCTTAGGCTTTACAGTATCGTGGGAAACAAAGTCAAACAAAGTCACCAGCCAGCAGAGACAATGGCTGGCACACATTGGATATCTGTACCCATCCGGAGGCCTCCTTATTCCTCCCTGTTCCTTCCTCCAAGATTAACAGAGCATTCAGTCCCTCGCCTTGAGCTTAAAGTATATCCCTTCTTGTGGCTCCATGCCTCAGCGGGTCAGGAAATCTGCCAGCAGACCCTGGCCTGACTTGACTCTGCCTGACAGACAGGTTTTTCACAGAAGCAGGCAAAATGGCTCCCGACAACCTCCCAACCAGAGTGGCCAAAGAGTCCATCTCCATTTCAGGGTGCCCTGTTCATTTTATCTCCAGTAAAAAAAAAAAAAAAAAAAAAAAAAAAGTTTTGCACTTTGGTTATATATCTTCCTTACTTGAGAGGACCAAACTCAGGAATTACAGGAGGAAAAAAATCATGCATGCACTATTTCACATGGAGTGAACCCAGATTTATTTTTTCTTGATAGGAATTTTAGTGATGCTCACTAAATATATAGTTTCCCTAAATCAGTCAGTTAAGAGAGGGAGTATGCCTGAATTTAGCAAGTGGATGTAAAAATGGATCCTCAGTGTTGTAATAATGCTTTCCTAAGTAGAACTTGCTAAAATAATTTCCCCATTTTACATCTCTCTTATACTAATTAGAAGTCCATTCATTCTCAGCTCAAACCCACAATTTTTAAAATATTATTTGAAATTAAATTCTTCTATAGTAAAAAAGAGTAAAAAGTTCTCTGTTGTTAAGTTCTATAATAGCAGACAGTTTTATAATTATGGGCATTCTATATTCTTAAAATGGACTTTAAAATGTGGGCATGATCAAAATAAATAGTATATGTATACAAAATTCTCAAAGAATAAATAAAAAGAATATTAAACAGTGAACTTCTTAACATGAGGGTTCGTGTATAGAATTAAAATGGTTCTAAATGTATATAAGAACAAAAACAAACGTAAAATTTGCATTTCTTTTCCTCTATGAATGCTAGAATTTAATCATAATAACATTAGTTTTACCAATGACCTTGTCCCCAGTTTTTAAAAAGTCGCTAGAATTTTAAACTGTTAGTAACCACAGCTATCTTAATATCACGTCTCATCACTGCCTCAAACTGATAGTTATTAGACTCACTGCTAGGAGATTTTATTCAGCGTATTAACAATGGACTCCTATCTCTGTATCACAACATTTAAATACTTTTACTAATTGTTTTTCTATATAATTGGCTCTCTTTATAATCCTAGTAATGCTCTATGCACTTAAAAACTTAATTGTGGGAGAGTCCACACATTCTCCCAAACTACCGGAAGGGACGTTGGCTATAGAAATCACTGTGATGCCATATTTTTAAATTATCTTTAGCACTCACCAGTTAAGAGCAACTGCTGCCCTTAGAGAAGACTTGAGTTTACTTGGAAGCACCCACGCTGGCTGGCTCAAAACCACATGTATGCAACTCCTATTCCTAGGGGATCCGTGGGACCCCTCCCTCACACATACATACCTCTACACAGACACGCACATGCACTTACTGAGTAAATATGACAAATCTTTTAAAAGTAAAATAAAGTCGTGTGAAATGACTTGGTAAACACTACAGAGTATACACCTCCCTCTCCGAAATGCACGTATTGACTTTTTTTAATGTTAAAATGGAATTCTTTTTTTAAATAGTTTTTATTAGATATTATTTACATTTCAAATGCTGTCCCCTTTCCTGGTTTTCCCCCGGAAAATCCCCTAACCCATCCCCCCTGCCCTTGCTCACCATTTCACCCACTCCTGATTCCCTGTCCTGGCATTCCCCTATACTGGGCATCTAGGCTTCTCGGGACCAAGGGCCTCTCCTCTCATTGATGTCCAACAAGGCCATCCTTTGCTGCATATGCATCTGGAGCCATGGGTTTCTCCGTGTGTACTCTTTGGTTGATGGTTTACTCTGGGGGTACTGGGTGGCTCATATTGTTTTTCCTCCTATGGTGCTGCAACCCCCTTCAACTTCTTGGGTCTTTTCTCTAGCTGTTCAATTGGTGACCCTGTGCTCAGTTCAGTGGTAGGCTGAGAGTGTCCTCCTCTGTATTTGTCATGCACTAGGAGAGCCTCCCAGGTAACAGCTATATCAGGCTCCTGTCAGCAAGCACTTGTTGGCATCCACAATAGTGTCTGGTTTGTAACTGTATATGGGATGGATCCCCAGGTGGGGCAGTCTCTGGATGGTCTTTCCCTCAGTCTCTGCTCCACACTTTGTCTCTGTATCTCCTCCTGTGGGTATTTTGTTCCCCCTCCTAAGAAGGACCAGAGTATCCATACTTTGCTCTTCTTTCTTCTTGAGCTTCATTTGATCTGTGAATTGTATCTTGGGTATTCTAAGCTTCTGGGCTAATATTCACTTATCAGTGATTGCATATCACGTGTGTTCTTTTGTGATTTGGTTACCTCACTCAGGATGATAATTTCTTGTCCTACTCAGCTATTCAAAACAATGAATTCATGCAATTCTTAGGCAGATGGATGGAACGTATTGACTCCTGACCGCTCAGTGTGACTCTGCTTATAGAGCCTTTGCGGGAGGCCTTGGGTGAGATGGAGCGGAGGGTGGAGCTGAGCCAGCCGGGGGCGTGTCCTTATCAGAAGAGAGAAGAGATGGCTTGCTTCTTCTCTCTGCCATCTGAAGACAAAGTAAAGGGCCCTGGGAACCTCACAAGAGCCCAGTCATGCTCGATCATGCTCGCACCCGGATGCCACACCTTTAGCCTCCCAAACTTCGAGAAGTAAGTTCATCTCATTTCACCCACCCGTCTCTCACTGTGCTGTGGCAGCACAGGCTGACTGACAGGGGTCAGTCTCATATTTTGCCATGCTGGGCTCTTCAGTTGGCTTTTTCCCTCTTAAAACTGTTTTTATTAATTCTCTGAGAATTATTAGATTGTATTTTGATCACATTTCAAAGGCCATCAGCAGATGTATGGGGCAATAGAATGAAGCCTTTATAGTACAGTTATTTTTGTCAACTTAATTCTTATACTAAATTATTAATTCTAAAATCATTTGTTTTAAGATTGCTTGATTTTTCATGAGTTCTGTTTTTTTTTTCTTTTGAGGCAAGGTTTCATGGAGATCTGCCTGCCCTTTATAACTACTGTACAATTATAACTATATATATTTTTTGAGGCAATTGTAACTGTGTGTGTATATATATACACATTGTATATTGTATAATATATATTGTATGTATATATGTGCAGTTACAATTATTTAAAGCCACTTTTAAAGTCTAAACTTACACAATATATACATTAAATAAGTTGTCAATAATGAGTCAAACACACTTACTAAGATAAAGTTAGCTCTCAGTATCACCTGAGTTTTCTAAAAGCCCCAACTTTCCGCATATGTGTTGGGACTTTAGTTCAAAGACATTAGGGAGCATCCTGGTGTCAGCAGGACCTCTGCAAGAGTAAATGACTGGCAAGTCCCATGTCTAAGAGTTAAAAGGAAAATCAAAAAGAAGTTTCATTGGACTATTAACAAAGAAATGTACACTGAAAACGGACTTAAAGCCTGGGTGCTATGGGAGGGTTCTGCATATTCTTTGTGCTTTTAAGTATAAATCTCTGTAAGTTTTAATTTAAATAGATATAAAAAAGAAACTAACCAATAAGGCGACAATATGAAACATTTTAAATCTACTTGTCATCGGTCTCAGACACGGGTGGCCATTGGTGTCACTGAAGTAGGATTCTGCTTCCATCAGCAATGGCACTCTCTTTGGCAAGTCCTTTGTGATCTATTCCCTTCTGAGGCTCCCAACAGCTGACTGGCCCGACCCTTAAGTGGCTGATGGTGGAAAGGGCCTCTATTCCTACACCAGCCCTGTAACCTACCTCAGGTACACCATACCATTTATGGTTAACCTTAAAAACAATCACATTAAGATAAGGAGGACTGTCAGTAGAGCAATTTGGTAAACAGCTAAAACTAAACAGAGCAAGACTGCCGGAGCTGATGCATAAGAGGAGAGCCCACTTCCTGCATGGCATCTGAGAATTCCTGATAGCAAACTGCAGTATGTTTATTGTACATTAATTCAACACAGCATCCGAAATGAATTTATGCCTGGCTGAAGGGTGCGATATTGAAACTAAATATTATTTATTATCTTAATATTAGTAACCACAGTAAAAAAAAAAGTCATGTTAACAATTCAGAGTGTTTAAGAAAGCTGAGATGCTCCACTTCCCTAAGCAAGAGCTCATGCCTTAATTTATGCGCGTGTAGCCTATAGCTAAAAGTCTTATACATTTGTTTCCTGCACTGTATTAGTCCTCAAAAATAGGACACTCTTTCAAGGGCACCAAATAAACATAGAGCTATAATTTATTTGGCAAATTAAAGCTCATATAAAATGTGCACACTGAGGTACAGATTAACATATTTAATTTCAGTATTACCTGCAAGCCTATTTTTCCCATACCCTATTCTAATGAGTCATATAAAATAGACTCTATGGATCACAGACCATTATTTTAGTGGAAATAGAAACTGGATCTGAACTAAATATACTGTAAAAAGATAACGGTTTTATGGAAATTAATACTTCTATTTGTATCCAGGAAAAATTGTGTTCTACTTAAATGGCAGGAGAATATTGAGCACTCGGAACCTTATTGTGGTAAAAGTTGAGACTTTTATTATTTAATAACAGAGTAATTTGCAAGCTTAGTAATATACTGATATTTATAAGCTACTTCTAAGTTTTCAAATCCCTAGTAACCATTAGATTCACTTTATTCAGTGGAGTTTTTCTACTACGAATATTCACTCCCCCTACAGTTGAACGTGCTAATCGTTTATGAGCACTTTATTTAGGAAATGATTCTTTTCCTATTAAGCCTGTGCTAGGAATTGCCAAGGCCTTAGTGCCACACTTACTGTGCATTAAAGCAGCAGCAAATCAGTGCTGATTAAAGACAGTGCCTGTAAGTAAGTCAGGCTATGTCTGTGCTGGCACAGTTACCAGTTGTCTTTATACATTATCATAAACCGGCCTAAAGCCTTCTCCACTTGATAGTTTTCAGACGGTCAGAACTGAAGAGAGTTCTCTAGTCCTAGCAGAGGAAGCTTGACTAAGGAGTCTCTAAGAGACTGAATCCCAAGGTTCTCTCAGGAGACATCAGCCAGAAGATGTCTTCCTGGGAGAACACTCCAGGTCTCAAGGTTCACCTCCTCCCTCAGTTCACACTGCTACCTCTTTTCCTGTGTGCTAAGAAACAGGGCAAATTAGATATGCTCACTTCTTTAGAATTTATTTTTCCAACTCGAGCAAACTTCAGAGAGCAGAGGCATGTCAAGAGCTTAGCACCTTTCTTCGTGGAGAGGAACTAAAAGGAAGGCTGGTTCCTGATTAACTGCTGGTGACATCGCATTCCCTCGTCATAAAAGAGTACCCCTGGGGCCAGGGAGATGGTCCCACAGGGAAAGGCACTTGCTGAGTGTGAGTCTCAGAACCCACATGGTGGAAGAACAGAACTAACCTGAAATGCCCTCTGACCTCCATGTGTGCTCTGCCAACATGACCTTTTGGACCCCCAAAAGGCTCCCTGCCTAATTACCCATGATTTTTTTTAGGAGTAGGATTTCAGCATAAGAATTTGAAGAAGATGTAAATGTCAAAACTTTAACAATAAGATCATGATTTTTTTTTAACTTCATGGTTCATCTAAATTAGATAGTGCTTGTTGTCAAGAGAGCCCAGATTTCTCAAATGATTTTGAAAATGCTCTTACATTCAGAATTAGCTGCCCGTTGTATTCATGAAGACATGGCTTCTCCCTTCTGTGTACTTTTCCAAGAAGATGAAAAGCCATGTTGCAGATTTAAAGTGTTAAGAAGCGTCCAGAGTTTCCTGAGCACGTGCTCTGCCCTCCTAGGTACTCATCACCGCCTTAGTCACGCCTAAGAAGTCCTGCCAGCCTTGCCACCACGGTCCCCTCTATGCCACGCTCCTGGGTTTGGCATGATTTCCTAACTAGGAGCCATTACAGACTGAATTGTGTTCCTATAAAGTTCATCGTTGAAAGCCTAACCACTGATGTCTTGGGGTGTGCCTATATTTAGAGACAGAGACCTTAGAAAGAAACTCATTAAAGTGAGACCATTTGGACAGTCTCTAATCCAGACTGACTGGAATCGTCATAAGAATAAGAGATAAGGACATACATACCTTGTAAAGACATGGGCCCAGGGGGTGCCCTGACACTTTCTTGACCTTAGACCTTCCTGGGAGCAGGTGTGTGCCTGACATTTAAGCTTCCCATTTTATGCTATTTTATTACAACCTTGCTGCAAGACTAGTCAAGGGGCCATTACAACAAATAAGACCCACTAGAAAAAAAATCAAGACTGCCCATGGTTTCTTGCTTTAGATATTGTCAACCTTTGCTCTGTCCAGCAGCTAAAATCCTTCAGAAAAGGCAAACACAAAATCTGTGATAGCACATTTGAACATCAGAGAGAGAGAGAGAGAGAGAGAGAGAGAGAGAGAGAGAGAGAGAGAGAGAGAGAGGAGAGAGAGAGAGGAGGAAGAAAAAGAAAAGAAAGAAAACCCTCCTGAATCACTGCATCACCGCAAACCCTTCCCAGCAGCCTCTTCGTCTTTTGGCCTCACAATACACAGAAAGCAGCTCGTTATCACTCATTAGCCACGACCTGTTCTGTCATCAAGAGGCGGGGCAGCCACAGCCAGCCGCCTGTTCTCTCATTTACTAGGTATCTCACATGCCCAGTTATCCTCTTTCTCCCCATTTAAAAAAGCTTTCTCGGCTTTCCATTTGAAGGCTGTGCCACCAGACACACCCTGTCTGCTTCTTGTTATTCCTCATCGCTCTCTTATGATTTAACTTTTAATAAATTTAATAATTCTAAAATTAATTTAATAGGTTGTGGTTTGTCTCGGTTTGATTGAAAGCCTCAGACCTCACGAGCCTGTATTGCAACTACGCCATCGCCTGGCTTTACTTTCCTGTTGCTGTGACTAGAGGACCTCGACAAAATCAACTTAAGGAATACGGAGCAAAAATGAAACGAAGAGCCTCATAAGAAGGAAGGGTTTCTTCGACCTTGGCAGTTTGAGATTACCTCCATTATAGCTCGAAACCACAGCACAGGAGCTTAAAGGAGCTGGGTGGGTTGTATCCACGTTCAGGAACAGAGAGCCACGCATGCGTGCTAGGGCTCAGATCACTCCTCCACTCTATCCAGCCCAGCATCCTTCGCCTAGGGAATGGTCCCACCCGCAATTAAGATGGGTCTTCCTCCATAAATGAATGTAACCAAGACAATCCAGCATGCCTAGAGGTTCACCTCCCAGGTGATTCTAGATTTTGTCACATTAATGGTGAAGACTAACCATCCACAAGCATCCGCCGGCTTTCTCCTGCTGGTGGCAGCGGTGTATATGTGCTGTATGTATTGAGCAGCAGCTTCCATTGTGCTAGCTTTGCAATGCTGACCAATGAAGCGGTTTTCATTCCTTGCTTTACAACCTTTCTGCTGGGACTACCTCATTCCTCGGCTCTCTTCCCTCAGCTTCACCCCTTTAAAGACTAGATCCCTCCTTCCAGGCTCTCTGGAAGTGTCTCTCTGCAGAAGGGTGGCCCTGGCTTCCTGTACCGCAGAGCTATGGAGTACTGCCATTCACAGCATGCGGTCACAACCACAACTGCACACTGGTTCGTGCCTCTAGGCTCTAACATAAAGGCATTTGGGTGTAAAAGTGATTATTGGGGAGTTTTCTATGCCCCCCCTTTTTCTCAAATAACTGCTGGGCATTTGTTTGCTTGCTCTAGCTTGTTTTAGCTCCGGGAAAAAAAAAAAAAAAGACCCAGAGCCTAAGCTGAGCATGTTCTGAGCTATTCTAACATGACTCTGCTGCTAATGCCCAGACAAATGCCCTGTTACTTGCATTCTGGCCTTTCCCTGGCTCGCTCTGGTGCAGGAGTGTCCTCCTGGCTACTCCCTCATGGAGATCTCATGGCGAATTCTCTTGGTCCCTCCAGATGGTCTCTCCACACCCTCTTCTCCTTCTGGTTCTCTCTACCCTCTCATCTCCTTTGGGACCCTGTAATTGGGATCAGAAATTCCATCCTATTCTCTCCTGCCCAGCTAACTGGCTGGTTCAGCTTTTTATTAACCAATCAGAGGGTAATGGAGAAGAGTGTTCACAAAACATTGTCACGGGTGATACTTCATAAAAAGAACAATATCATTGGTGAGGCCTGCACTCAACTCTCTGCCAGTACCAAAGTCAGCATCTGAATACATGCTGCACAAAACCGTCTTCCGACTCTTGGGGGCTTCAGACCCATTATTTAATATCTTTAGCGATCTCATTCATTTCAGACCTTCAAATGTCATCGACAGAGTGACAATTGCCAGATCTACTCCAGATTTGTCTCCCAGACTCCAGATTCAAATTCTGCCTTCTTCTTCAATAGTTGCCATACCTAGATAGAAATAGAGCTAGAGATGGGGAGAGAGAGAGATAGAGAGAGAGAGAGAGAGAGAGAGAGAGAGAGAGAGAACACATCACACCTCTCTATGTCCTCCAAACCTTCCCCCCCCCACCTCCTGTAAGTTAAGTTTATGGCAATGGGGGGATACATTTCAAATAGTCCATACATCCAAAACCAACAAAACCAAACAACCCCTCAGGGTTCCCCTTTTTCTTTCCAGATTTGGTTCTCTTGGTTCTGCATTCAAAATATGTTCAAATTACTTCTATTTCTCCTCTTGTTCTGCTGACGTTTCCTTGGCCTGAGCCACCATCATCTACTCCTCTGACTGGACTCCCAGCCAACCTGGCCCCTTTACATCTCACCTCAAATCAGGTTGGTGATGCTTTGCAAACCCAGGTAAGATCGGGGCGCTCCTCTGCTCAAAGTCCTACGGTGGCTTCTCACTTCCCTTCCAGGGAAGCCAAATGCCCCGTGGTCCTTGGTTCTCTCTCTTTACTCTGCCCCAATTCTCCCCAGCTACCGTGTATCTCCTGAGAGCTGTGTTTCCACCATATGATCTTTATATGCACCAGAAATCCTCCGTCTCAGGGTACTCTCCACCCAGATACCCTCTTTCAAAACCCTGCTCCAGCATCTTCTTATTTAATCTGGAAACTCTCCATCCTCTGTCCACCTTGCTCTAACCTGCATCCTTTTCTAATTAACAATGAAACATTCTAAGTTCCAATATCATCTGCATATTGTACCTTTTTATTCCCACGCTGGCCAGTGTTAGAAGTCACTCATGCACTTGAAGCAGCTGAAATACAGAGGATGCCAAGCTGTGTGGGTGGAAGAACAGAGAGGAGCTGTGTCTGTAAACTGCAGAGTGCATGCATGCATTTCCAAGGTTGTTTTAAGATAAGTAAAACAGTGTGCATGAAAGAAGAGGGCCCCTAGTGACAGATACCCAAGTCTTTATTCTTCTCACAAAAGTCATCACTGACCTCAGTGGTGTGTTTTTCCTATGTAAATATACTCATAAAATACAGCAATGTTTTAAATGAGCTTCTAAAAATAATGAACAGTATCATAACATCAGAAAACAAACCCTCTTTGTGACGGGTATACCTTGATATGACTGTGACATGATAATTACCCAGGAATAGGGACTATGGGACTCTGAAAACCAATGACAAATGATATGTTTCACAGTGACCACACACCTTAACTCCAGATATGACCCTCTTCTAAGAAAGGAGCGCTCTATGCAAATACAAACCAAGGCAAGTTCTGCAAGGTTGAGGCCAAGATCAGAAAAGACAAACTAGCTTTGCTAGGACAGAATCTATGTGGTCTGCCATCCTCTATGTGTTCTGGGGGATTCTCATAGGATTTATATTCTATTTCTGAAAAAAAAATGCCTAAGTACAAGACTGGAAACCATCACAAATGGGATATTTTCCCATGTTTACTTCTCATGTCTACTTCTAATTTCTGCCTTCAGAATTGATGCAAATCACAACTTTGTGGCTTATTTCTAAAACATGTGGCTATTTTTAGACTCGTTCCCTGAGTTTTTCATCTGTGTTGTCTATGTATGATAAATTTTAAACATCATCTTCATGAAAAGTATTAGTTGTTGCTTACCACTAGAGTAGATTTATGGCACTTTCGCCTGAAAATCCTTGCTTTACAATTTCTTTTTTGTATCGTCAATTTCCGTATAATTTTTATAATCTCCATCAATATCTTTAATTAATTATGCTTTCTAAATGAATTTAAATAGTTCTATAATAACAGGCCGTTGTAGTTTAACCCAATAAATCTAACACAGAATGTTGAAGAATTGAGTCAATGGAGCCATGAGAGGAACCACTGCCAATTCAGCTATCAAAAGAAATCCATTAGGATAGAGTTTATTATAAAGTACATTCAGCATATTAATTATTAATCCACACTGCAGTGCTTTTACCAAAAGCCTGTCTGTCATTGCTTTGTTTCCCCATGTTTAAGCAGTGAGATTCCATGGTGTTGTAATCTAAGATTAGTATCCGGCGCCTTGATCAAATTCCCAAAGTTTTGTAATGTCTCCCTTTAGTGCCAGTAAATCCAGATGGAAGGAGCTTTTAGTGCAGTTATTAAGTGTGAGTTTATTAATGTGCTCTATCAAGCCCACACTACACATTGCCCATAGAAGAACTTTCAGAGCTGTGCCTGATAAACATACCATGCAAGTCTAAAAGGTTAAAGAACAAAACAGAGCGTTTAGTCTATAAATTAAAACATGTTGTTGGCACTCGGAAAATGCCTTGGACACAGAGTTCTGAACGACTAAGTATGTATTAAGGCAGAGCCTCTCATCAATAAAGAACTTTAAGGTATAGGCACAATTTCGTAAAATGAACCTTAACTAAAATTCACAAAGAGAAGGGAAGCCAGTCAGAAAAATATGTGCTCCTCACTTGTTCATACCCCAGGGCAAATATGAGCCAAGCTACAGACAGAGATAACTGGTGTTTATATAAGTTTCTACGGGAGAGGCATCTCTGTCTGTTTTCAATGATCCTAACAAAATACCCAACACTGTAATTTATAAAGGAGATGGGACTCCTCACAGATTAGAAGTTTGGAAACCCAACAAAAAGAACAGCATTCAGCAAGAGCCTTGAGCTGCCTCTTAGCATGGAAGAAATTGGAAAGGAGAGCAAAGTTCCTTAAGGATCTAACCTTTTCCTGAAAGAAGGTCTCAGGGACATCTGATATCATAACCCAAACATAGAACCCCAGTCTTGTACCACAATTGAAGAATTAAGGCTCTGCATATAAAACTTTGGAGGGATGGTACTCAAGCCAAGAAGATCAAAGTAAGAAGATCAAAATCTGTTCCTATTTTTTACATAGCACTCCATAAAAGCTCTCAGAGGCTGCCATGTCCTCCCCAGCTGCTAATACCTTCATTAGATTCTGCAAAAGTAACTAGTTTACATTTCTAAAACTTAACCTGTATCCTATGGTGGGAGAGGGGAATAACATGTAGATGGAGTGTCAAAATGTTTCACAGACCTCAAACTTCTCTTATTTTATTACTTCATTGGTAAGTTTTATTTTAAAAATCACGTGTATTTGAAAATCTAAAATAGATAGTAGATGTTATTAGTTACTACACAGCTTCTGAAGTAAAGGCCTGAGACTGGTGCTCTGTTACTTTTATTGATGCTCTAGCCAAAATACCTGATATAAATAACTGAAGGATGGGAGGGTCCCAATGACATAAGTAAGGCAGAAGAGCTCCATCTACATCATGGCAGTAGAAATGCATAAATGAGGAGTGTTCCCTGCATGGTCACCCAGGAAACAGAGAAAGAGAGACCACTAATACTCTCTGACTTGCTTCCTTACCCCCTTTTATTCTGCCCAGTCCCTGCCCAGAACTTATGGGTTCATAAGATGGTGCTACCTATATTCGCTGTGGAATTCCCCTTCAGGAATTCCCCTTCATCCTCCTAGAAACCCAAAGGTCTGCCTCAGCCTCCAATATGATTCTAAATCCAACCGAGCTGGCAGTGAGAACTGCTGCAGGCATTCTCTGTGAAACCATAGCTGGAAGTCTCAAGGACCCAAGGCAATAGACTGCAGGTAAACCTTAGCCCCTCCTCCTCCAGGTTCTGTGGAAGATAAGGGTGCTGGGTTCTGAGACAGTATGGGAACTGGTCAAGCAGACCCAGGAATCAGGCTAAGTTGTACACTTAGGGGCTTCCATGACAACATCATCTAGAACGATAAGATGGTCTTTTCCCTGAACCCTAATTCTTTACCAGAGACCAGATGAAACTATAAAAATAAGAGATCCATAATCAGGAATTGCATCAACTAAAGCCCTGCAACATTATTAAGGGTTCCGTATGAAACAGCACAAGCCAAATATGCTTTGTGGGCTCATTTCAGGACTTGATAAAAGTGAAATGAAAGTGAGTATCCCTTCAATGGGCCAAAGAGCATGCTTCATCCTGCAAGGACCTTGTGTTAGTCGGCATCCTCCAGAGTCAGAGAACATATGGGTATCTCTATATGGTAGGGGAATTTGTTGATGACTTATAGTCTGTAGTCCAACTCCCAACGATGGTCAGCAGCAGCTGTGGATGGAAGTCTAAGGATCCGGAAGTTGCTCAGTTCCACAAGGCAAGCAGGCAAAGAAGAAAGTGAGTCTTCCTTCTTCCAATGTCCTTATGTAGGTCTCCAGCAGAAGGTGTAGCCCAGATTAAAGGCGTGTGCTACCACGCCTGAATCTGGGACTTGCTTTGTCCCGGATAACCTTGAACTCAGAGATCTCCCTGTCTTAATCTTCTGGGATTCATAGCCACTATGCCTCAAGATCTCCAAGTCAAGATCCAGGTCAGAGTTCATTCTAGATATAGTCGAGTTGCCACTACAGACCTGTATGATTCAAACTGCATAGACCTGTATTCTTCATCCTGCATGGGCCTGTATGCTTCATACCAGATGGACCAGTAACTCTGGTAACATCTAAAACGATGGTACTGTCTCCTACTGTGATGGTTAATACTGATTGTCAACTTTACAGGATCTAGAATCACCTATAATTCTGGGCATGTCTGTGAGAGAGACAGACCAGGCTGTGGGAGATAGGCCAGGCTGTGGGAGATAGACTAGGCTAATGGAAATGGGAAAGTTCACTATACAATAAGTGGCACCATTTTATGCAATGAGGTCTTGGACTGAATTTTAAAAACTAAAAAAGCTATATAAGGACTCTCTCTCTCTCTCTCTCTCTCTCTCTCTCTCTCTCTCTCTCTCTCTGCTTACAGTTGTTTCACTCTCCTGAGTCAAAATAAATTCTTCTCTCTATAAGTAGTTTTAATCAGGAATTTGATCATTGCAATGAAAAAAATTAATAATACATCACCCTATCCACAAGTCCTGGTGTCTTTAAGGAGCAGAGATACAAGCATGCCACTACATTGTGGAAGAGTCCTTCAGATTGTCTCTATTCCTACCTACCAAAGGACTTCTTGCAACAACTGAATGAGACTTATGGCAGAAGTGGAAGAAATGTACTCTTTGTCTTTTCTTGGGGACTTATTTTAATCTCTTGACAGTTAGAGGACATTTCTGTTGGATCATTTCTTTCCTGAAGTGGAAACTCAAGCATCTTAGTAGCCCCTAACGTAACAGAGTTTTCGGCCTATCTTTGGAATCCAAGTAGAACCTTCATACCTAAATCAGTAGGCATCCTATGGGAATCACATATACAGAGACACAGAAAAAAGCTAATGGCTAAATTATTCCTTCCTTGAATGTTTTGGCTGTGGCTGGATATACCTAACAGGTAAAACTAACTCAAGTAGACTTAAACTTTGATGCCTCTTGCCCATTAGTTTGTGCATGTTCTTTATGTTTTGTGTTATGAGTATGGATGTATGTGTACCACTTGTGTGCCCAGGGTCCATGACGTCCAGAAGAGAGCATCGGATCTCCTGGAAGCAGAGTGAGAGGTGGTTGTAAGCCATCTTGTGAGTGCTGTGACTCACACTGAGGTCCTCTCCAAGAAGAACTGCTCTTAAGCACCGATTCACCTCTCCAGCCTCATTCTTTATAGCTCTTGTTAAGAAAATTAAAATAGCTGCTCATGTGCCTTTCTGAGGTGTCGTACTGTAACAAACCATTTGTTAAGCAGAATCTTAACAAAACGTACAGACATCTGGCTTCAATGTACCTCCATCCCTTTATTCTTAGTTGTCCAGATCTTGTCACTTACTGACAGACTTTTGAACCGTCCATCTAGATCATTTGTCTAGATAGAGGGAGGGTTTACTATTTGTCATGGTTTGAATCCATGTCTTAAAGGCTTGGTCCCCAGGGAGGTGCTCCTAGAAGGTGACGGAAGCTGAAGGAGGTAGGGCCCTATAGGAGACCTTTAGCTCACTGAAGCATGCCCTTGGAGGAGAGAATAGCTCTCCCAGCAACCTCTTATGTCTTTCTTCTCTGGTCATGAAGTCTGTGGCTTTGCCTACTATGTGGATCCAATCATGAGGTATCACCTTGCCAAAGGTCCACAGGATCTTCATACCAGACCCTCCAAAGCCATGTCTGTAATAGACTTCTGCTTTTCCTCGGTTAACTATCTTGAGTATTTCACCCAATGAAGAAAAGATTACTGACACACTATGAACTCACACTTTGTCAATGGTGTTTACCCCGAAGTTTTAGGTCAAAGAGCCCCCAGCAACTGTAGGTGACCTTTCTGGCCATTGTGGGAGTGAATTGGGGCTTTTGCTTTCTATTTTAAAGGACTGGAGACATGACAGTTGAACGAATGCCTTACCATAAAAGTGCAAGGGAAGTGACAGAAAGAGTGGCAGACAAATTAAAGAGTAAGTTCTGTTTAGCAATTCTGGGTGACAGCACTTAAAATTTTTAGCTCTAGGGTTGTTTAGGAATGACAGTATGCAGCTGAGAAAGGCAGCTTACCCACTATAAAAAAAGGAATTTTTATGTGGGAACTTAGAAAAATCAGACCTTAAAAGTAGAAAAAATCTTTATGTGTTATTTGTTATTTAAGTAGTTGGCCTTTTTATACAGTCTTCAGATTGTCTGCTGGTCCTTTTCATCGTGTATGAACCAAGCCCCTCCAGTTTATTCCACTGTTTCTGTAGGAAAGCCACAAAAAAAAAAAAAAGAATCCCATGTCCATTATTAAGGCCATTTCTCCAATCTCTGACCACAAGGAGGAATCAAGATGGAGATCTCCTTTACAAGGCTCTCTGCCTTGTGATAGCAAATGACAAGAAAATTTGTGTTTCTCTCTCTACGAAAAAACAAAACCTGATGACTTACTGGACAGAGAAGATAGCTCTATAACTAATAACATTGGTTGTGCAAACATGAGCACCTGAGTTTCGCTATCACGGGCATCCACCAGAAAATCCAGGAGTGGCCACAAGCTCCTAGAACTCCTAGGCACAAGGTAGGGATGTGAGAATCACTGCGGTTTGCTGGGTTCCAGCTTAGCTAGTTCCAGGCACAGTGAGAGACCCCTTATCAAGACAGCGAGAGCAAGGATGATCACACAGGGCACTGGGCATCCTCCTCTGTCCTCTGTGCCTGAGCACACATGCATATATCACTGGTCATATACTCAGAAAATGCACAGTACCCATACCACATGCATATACTTACATCAAAAAATAATAATCATTTGCAAAGTTCTCAGGAAGTACTAGAAAGTAAGTACTTCGGACCCATCCATCTCCTACATACTCACTAGGCGCTGAGATGAGTACTGGGAAAGAGAATGGACAGAGGACAAGGGGACTGAGAGACGTACTGATAGCATTTTCTGAGCACTGACTCTAGTCATTTCAAGAACTTGAAACACAAGTAGGTAAGCAGTAGAAGTATTCCTTTTTCATTGGGATTTACGGAAGTATGTATCAAGCCAGGCTATATTCGTGCCCATTACTTTCTGGTTTCTGCACTTTGAGCCTTCAATCACAAGCAATCCTACTGCCAACAACTGAGACCAATGGCTCATAAACGAAGACATTTTTAAAACTGAGATTTCCTTACTACGGAGAACTCTGGAATGAAGCCATGACCTCCTTGCTCCTCCGCATTTTTTCACTCAGAAGGTTTGAAGTCAGAAAGTAGCTCCTGAAATGTAAACAACAAGATGTTACTCGTAATCCAAAGATGAGTGCAGAGATCCAAGCCAGACCTAGTTGTCATCTAAAGAGACAGATCAGTGCCAAAGTCTATCCAAACACTTGGTATAAACAAGTTTTAGGAAGTTTTGTGAGGATTTGAGCCAAGATTTTATCTAGTCCATATCTCCAGATCCTTATCCATCTCTGTGCTATAAACTTTCAAATACCAATGAAAACATTGCTTATGAGAAGAAAGGGATAAGGCAAGAGAAACAGCCTATGCACATGAAGAACAGGTAGCCACCAGAGACTCAAAACACCCTGTAGACTGAATTCCAACTAGCCATTGAAAAGAACTTCATAATGAAGATGAAATCAGATTATCCTGGCTTAAAGTACAGGCTTGTTTGTCCTCATTGTCAACATGACTGGATTTAGAATGACGTGGAAGACACACCTCTGGACAAGTCTGTGAGGGAGTTTTCTTCCATTGAGATTGAACCTCAGAGGGAAGCCCTTTCCTAAATGTGGGATGAATACTCTGACTTAATTAAAGGGATGTGGGAGCAGCGATATGGCTCATCGAGTAAAGGGATCACCACAAAACCTGAATTCGATTCCCAGAACCCACCTCTCGCAAAGACAGAATGGACTCCTGCAACCTCTGAACTCATACACACATACAAACACACACACACCCATGCACATACATGTGCACACACCCCAGAGCATGTGCATGCTTACAATCAATGAATGAGTGTAAACATTAATAGGAAGAGTTATAAGAAGAGGGGAGAAAGGGACAGAATGGCAGCTGAGCAGCAGCGTTTGTGGGTCTCTACGTCCTGACTGTGGGTGCCCAGTTCCTGTGGCCTCATGTTCCTGTGGCCATACCTCAACACACACACACACACACACACACACACACACACACACACAGACACACACACACAGACACACACAGAGAGAGAGAGAGAGAGAGAGAGAGAGAGAGAGAGAGAGAGAGAGAGGATTATACCCTCAAACCGTGAGTCAAGAGTCAAGTCAAAGCAAAACTTTCCTTCCTCGCGTTGCTAAAGTTGAGCGTCTTGTGGCAGTGATAACTAATGACATGCTATGGGCATCTTCCCTTCATTATTCAGTGTTTTGCTATTGGTTCTAGTGCTTCATCTGAAATCAGAAAGTAATTATACTTTATAAACCACAGGATGAAATAGTATGCCCTTTATTTCTACTGTTTGGGAGGGATTTGTGGATCATTGTTAACTGTTATTGATCATATTGTATTATTGCCAACTCTAAGGTGGCTCTCCACATTCACCTATTTTATACTTTCAAAGCAATAAAAGCCAACAGCCATCCCAGGACATCTTCGTGCTTCGTTCTCGGTTCCTGCAGCCTGGATTTTATTTACTGCTCCATTTTTATCTTTTCGACTTGGTATGAAGGGGGAAATAAAACCATATAACATTTTTAACAGTTGCAGCAAAAGTAATGATCCCTCAAAATTTAATTTAAAAGATCTCTAAAATCATGACTAGAAATAGATTTTCTTAACTTGAGAAATATTGTAAAGCCTGTAGCAATCGTCATATTTAATGATAAAAATTACAGAATAATTCCCAGTTAAAGCACACACAAAACAATACTCTCACTAGCTTACCATTCTGGTGTCACAGCTTCTACTCAGGAAGTCTTATAATAATGTAGAAATAATAAATGAGCTAAAATATATAAAAATTAAGAAACTCAAAAATGCATCGCTACTCGACACAATCATCTAGTTAGCCTATCTTAAAGAACGTGCAGAAGAACTTGCAGAAATGAATGAGAAATGAGAAAAGATGTTAGGTAAAATTAATTTGACCAGATAACATGTAAAATTGTCATTAGGGGTCATGCACAGTTACAGTTGTCTTTCATATATTATAAGCTGATAATTTTAACCAATTTAATACAATGGTCCTTAGTAATGATACATATTTTTTGCAGGGGAAAATTTCTGTACTAACATACAGACATTTGAAGTATCCTGCTAATATGGGTTGAATTTTACTTTCCGGAAAAGATGTGTTGAAGCTCTAATCCCTGCCCCCAGCAGTACCCATGAATATGACCTTATTAAAAAATGGGTCTTTGCAGAGATGATTAAATAAAAATGAAGTCTTCAGTCAAGGTCCCCTAGATAGCAAGAAACAATAAGGTGGAAAGACACAGACAGGCATAAAGCTATTAGAGGGAACTAGGGGAATTGGCTAATGCCATCACCAAAGCTGAGGAGTATCACAATAGGCCATCTGCAAGCTGGAGACCCACTGGGCTTTTAATGTAACCAGCCAAAGAAGGAAGACTGGAGAACCTGGACAGGATGCTGGTACAAACTTCAGGGGCTAAAGACAAGAAATCTTGACATTTTAGACTTTTAGTTTAGGAAAATATAGATGTTTCCATTGTAGGAGGAATAGAAAAAATTTCATCTTTTCTTGCCATTGTGTTCTCCCCATACCCCAACAACCAACTAGATGGGAGTCGCCCATAATAAGAGCAGATCTTCCCCTTGTGCAGGTCACCAGTTCATATACCAATCTCCTTCAGAACCATCCTCCTAGTCTGAGCTCTGCCTGTGCTATAGGTGCTTCTTAATCTGATCAAATTAATGTCAAATTCCCTACCCCTACAGCCATCACAGGGAATTTCCTAAAACAACGTGACCACACATTTAGAAAAAGCATGGAATTTCACACACTTGCAAAGAGAACACTTTGCACTGGAACAAAGGAGACAGATATTAGAGCTATGCAGGTACAAGTCAGGGGACACGAGCGACTGCTGACAGCCAAAAAGGGGTAAGACAAGGAAAACGTTTAAAGAATGTTTCCACAGTTTTCATAGTGGGTGTGGCTCTGCTGACATTGATTTCGAGTTTTTGTTTAGCATCTTTAAGATAACAAGTCACTTGTCCTAAGCCTCCAAGTTTCTGGGCTTTCATTATGATAACTCTAGTAAATTTGTCATAGCTAGTAACAGGACAAGGTGAGGATATAAAATTAGCATGCCCAAATCAGTAAGTAATGCAAAGCATATTGGAAGATATAATTTTAAAAACAAAGATAACTATCCACAATTAGACCACTACCAGGAAGGTTTCTTGAAACGGCTCTCGTAAAAGTGTTTAGGTTGCAGCCCATTTGCACTATCTGTGATAAACATCTTCAATGCCAACATAGCAAATTTTAAACTACTACTACCAGATTTTGTTTAAGGATTTTGTTCCTTTAGATTTCTGGTCACAATGTTATCATCAACTAATCAATACATGATATTGGTTTTTGACATTTTTCTTAATACATATTGTTAGTTCATGCACATAGAGTATGAAGCTACATACTCTAATGTATCTAAATAAAGCTTTATCTAACAAATGCGAATTTTCCATAAGGTACAGTTAGCCTTCTTGCTTTTGGAAACATTAGATGGCAGGTCAGTCCAACCCTTTAGGGTTCTTCTAAAACCCAGAATGACTGGCGAAAACTGCAGAGATGTGGGAGGCATAGCACTGCCTAAAACACAAAAGGACATTTGTGTGTTCAGTATGAGAGCTGAAAGGGAAAGGGACCAGAAAGAGGGAAAACAACAGCACGAGCTCTTTCTAGTTAGCTAGGAATGCTCTTGCCTACTTGTTGGGCATTGAAGTTTTCAGCACTATTTGCATGCACACAAACAACAAACAGAACTCACCAAGCATTGATATTCGGATAGCAAATAAATTTGAGAATGGAGTTAAATTCACAAATACCAAAATGCTGAATAATAAGGGCCAACTTCACTAGTGGAAAAAATAACTGTAAAACTTTATAGAGGAACCAAAGAGAAACTTAATAATTGGAGATACTGGTGATTACAAAAGAGAAGGCTCAATTATACATCTATCAGCTCTGCCATAAATTAATCCCACCAAAACCCTAAAGAGTATTTTTGTGGGCTAGGCGAAGTTGACCTTAAAATTCACCAGGAAAATCATCAATAAGCAAGACCCATTCAAATAATTTTTGGGAAGTTGGGTGTAGAGAAGATAAAGAGGTGGATTGCTGGGTAAGAATGCTTCTACTCAAGCGTGAGAACTTGAGATGAGATCCCACTTCCATTAAAAAGTCTGGGTATTGCTGTTAATGCCTGTGAATGAAGGCTGTAGGAGGCAGAGACAAGAGTCTCTACAGCACTCTGGCTACCAGTATGGCTTCAGAATCAATAGGAGATCCTGTCTCAAAGAAATAGGACACAGTGGCAGAGCGGAGCACCCCAATGTTTCTTCTGGTTTCTGCATGAATACACCTGTACACAAACATCTCTCTCTCTCTCTCTTTCTCTCTCTCTCTCTCTCTCTCTCTCTCTCTCTCTCTCTCTCTCTCTCTCACACACACACACACACACACACACACACACACACACATGCGTGTACCAAAAAGAAAGACAATTAGATATAGATGTTTTTTCTACCATATAGTTGAATGTAGAATAAGAATAAAGGTTCTATTGATTATGAAAACATGAGTGTAACATAATTTCTGTTGAATAAAAATGGGGGCACAGAGGACAGAAAGTAGAAACTGACACATGTATAAGAAATGCTGAAGTGGGGTATAAGTCAGGGAAAAGGTTATAATTATCCATGAAAAGTGGTCAATTTTTCTTTGCATGTGCTGGATATAAATTGGAGAACAAAAGAAAGTCTGAATGCCATAAGCAAATTTTTATATCTAGAAAATGAAGAGCAGATAATTTAATCTCTAAGATGATGAGGTTCATTTGGTAGAGACAAAGCACGAGTTGTCATGAGAAAGTCTGATGATGTTAAAGATTGAAAACCTTCAAGGCAAGGTGTCAGAGAGTCCAGGCGCAAAACATGGGCCAAGGAAAACATGAGCTAAGAAAAAAGAAAACAAAGATTAGAGGAATGGACAAAAAATATAAATGTATAAACAGTAACAAATGTGATTAAATTTCAGTCTATAATTCTGTAGCTGGCACACTGGCAAAGAGAAATTTGTGAATATATATATATATATATATATATATATTTGTACATATATATATAGAGAGAGAGAGAGATAAAGAGATACTCAGAAAGGCATAAGAAGTCCATTTGTAGAACATTTAAAACAAGTGATATATTATTTATTGATATATATATATACATATATATATATAGCTATACCATAACTATAAAACACTAATGGACATAATAAATGATATAAGTAGTTGTCTTTCTAGTGGGTAGAATGATATGGAAGAAGGCTGGTCAATTATATAAATAGTTTCTACCTTTAAAATATACAGTACAGAGAGTGAAAAGGAAGAGATGAAAGAGGAGTGACTGATTTATAAGTGTTCTCTGTAACTTGCTATGAATAATTGTAATATTCCATTTAAATAAAAAAATGTTAAAGTATATTCAAGTCGGAGGGACTGTCAGTCTAAGTCTTCAATTCAGCACTTGCCGTTAAAAGTTAGAACCTGCCATCAAGTTCTATAAATAAGATAATAGAATGTAGGAATTACACTTAATCCTCTAATTACTCTCAGCTTTAATCAAGCCTTTATTAACATAATGTGTCTAGCTTGGGGTCTTAAAAACCTGAGAGGGGATTTAGGGAAGAGCAATCAAAACAATGAAAAATAAGCAGATGATATCAGGAAAGCAACGGAAACCAGAATGATGTAGACTAGTCATGGAAAGCAAAGGCAAAAAGCACCCTCAAGGACTCAGGCCTGCTATCTGTGCACTCGTGTCACCAGCACAGTCACAGCCTGACGTAGCCTAGCTGTTCTGGCTATCTATTGCCAGATACTCCGTGTCATAATGTGTTAAAAGGACGATTATCACTATGTCACTCATGAGGCTGTACCTCGTTCGGGACTTCAGGGGCGACAGCTCTTGTCTATGGCTCAGCATCACCTGCAGCAGGGTCCCTGAGATGGGAACACCCACATCACATACTTCACCGCTCCCTAGAAGACTATAGCTAAGATGGAACTGTTGTGGGCCCCCTTATGGGACTCTCAGACTGCCTTACAACAGGATTGCTGGCTTCCAAGGGGATGAAGTGCATGACACTTTCACAACCCACCTTAGAAGTCATAGCGTCTGCGTAAGTCCAGGAACTCTAGAGAAAGAGCACTAGTAGAATAACTATGTGTTGCAAAGGCAGTTTAGATCAGATGACTACTTGGTCAAGTTTACCCACAAGAGAGGATGAAAATCTGGCAGTTATTCAATATATAAGGGATCCTTCAACAATTTAATGTGGCACTGAAGAGCTGGAGGGTCCCTGCTGGTCATTAGTACACACTGGAAGGAAAACGAAGGATTCAGATGCCAGTGAAGGATAGATGCAGTCGCCAACAAGAACTAAAGGTGCACAGGCAAAGCATCATTGTTTCTCTCTGAATCCCGGTCTATCTATGCTACCACCAAAACATGCCACCCAGTGTGGGAAGAGGGTCTTCTCCTTTCCTTCCTGAGCTTTTCTTTTTTAATTAGATATTTGCTTTATTTACATTTCAAATGTTATCTCCTTTCCTCATTACCCCTCCGAAAATCCCCTATCCCATGCCCTCTTCCCCTGCTTACCAACCTCCCCTCCCACCTTCCTGACCTGTCATTCCCCTACAGTGGGGCATTGAGTCTTTACAGGACCAATGGCCTCTCCTCTCATTGTTGTCTGGAAATGCCATATTCTGCTACACATTCAGCTGGAGCTATGGGTCCCTCCATGTGCACTCTTTGGTTGGTGGTTTAGTCCCTGGGAGCTCTGGGGGTACTGGTTGGTTCATATTGTTCTTTCTCCTACAGGGTTGTAAACCCCCTCAGCTCCTTGGGTCCTTTCTCTAGCTCCTCCATCGAAATCCTGTGCTTAGTAAATGAATTTTAAACATTAAGTTTAAGAATGGGTTGGATGTTATTGAATGAAACTTTTGTGGATTTTTTTAATACTCCTCTTAAACTGGAATAGTTAGAGAGTTTTTTACTTTCCTAAACTATGAAGTGAGCAACAAGCCTTCGTATTCCTGAGAGGTTAAAAGGAATTAAAGAAACTTTAAGTACTGAAATAAAAACACTGGGTAAGCGTAGAACAGTACCCACAGAAAGGATTGCCACACAGTTGGGAATTATGGTTAATAAACAAAATGTAAGTCTCCTACAGCATTTAAGAGGTAATTGGGAATTTCAAGTAGTACAAAAAATATCATCTGCTAAGAAGGTAAAAAATAAATGTGTTTAAAATACATTAACTCCATCTGATAATTTCTATCATGAAACACAGGATTTAAATACAGGTTTTATTGCAGGATGAGAAAGTACAAAGCTCATTAAAATAATTAAATGTTTCCAAATAAGTTTTAGAATTCCCCATATCTTGAAAGGGTCCAAAAGTCTTATTTTAACTTGAAGTTCGCCAAGTTGCAAAAGGGTTAAAGTCATGTTGAGTCTAGAAAGCAAAATACCTATTTAGAACGTCTCTTTCAAGTGTAGAGAGTACTCTGACACAACCCTCTGGATACATGTAGCATACATCAGTGTCCAGAGTTATTTCAGCCAGAAGCCATTTTGTTAAAGTATTTCAATATTCTGCACATCTAAGCATATCTTCTACTACTCTCTTGATGCCAGTATGATTTTCTATGTAATAGGCCCTTTATCCAATCTTTCTATTTATCTCTTGAGGATCATCATAACTTCTATATATTTGTTCTTGGAGTTTATTTAATAAATAAATATTCATCAATTATCTATACTTTTCTAAGCACTTTAGTGGCTTTTCGGAAGATGTGAACAATTAAAAACCAGACTCAGTCCTTATGGGGTTGACATTTTAGTTAGGATAAGGGCTAATTAAGCCATAAACAAAGGCAAGTTCCAGTGAGCAGAAACAAACAAGTTGTAGAAAATATGCGAAGAAAAATCAGAAGCAGAGTCTCTCAAGGAGAAGAAAATATTGGACAAGCCCAGTCAGATATCACTTGCTGAGCAAGTAGAAGAAATCTGCAAATCTCTCTCTCTCTCTCACTCTCATCTCTTGTATTACATTTAAACAAATGAATGAGTGTAGTAGATTAAGAAATGAAATATTTTTTAAATTCTCACACTTACAAAAAGCAAAGCCTACAGCTCCAACCCTCTCGTCTTACCTTTAATTCCAGAAACAATCTCATCAAACGTTTCTGTGTTATGGTTTGGATTTTTGTTTTTGTTTTGGTGGGTTTTGTGGAATCTGTCAATGGATATTGGTAGAGCAACAAGAAGGAGCAAGCTCAAATCTGTCAATCATCTTGCAGTCACCATAGCAACCCTGGAAAATCTGGAGCATCATTCATTCATTGCAAGTGTTCTTCCATTAATCTCTATCTTTAGCACTCTTTTTTTTTTTCAGGATTTTTTTTCTCTTTGAAACAATTTCTCTTAAATTGCACACGGTAGCCTTAAACTCATTCTATACAACAGACGGCCTTTGCCGCGCAATCCTCCTATCTCAGCCTCCACAGTTCTTTCTATTATAGGCCTGCACCATGGGATCTGTTTTTTGCTTTTATTCCCTGTGAGTTTTTAATGGGCTTTTCCTGTATAAATATTTTGTTTTAAAGAATCCATTACTTGTTAATCTTGTGAATCATTCTCCTGCTTCTTTCAGTAACTTGACTAATTCCATGGCTTATATTTAAGTCCGTATCCATTTTTGAGCTGATTTTTTTTAATTTAATGAGAGATAGGGGTCAAAGTTTATTCTTTCGCTTGAAGATATCAAAATTTCCCAGAAACATTTACTTGAGAGTCGGTCTTTTCTCCAGGACATGTTCTAATCATTTTTGTCAAAATTGGTCAGTTGCATGTACGTGGATTTACTCCTAGGCACTGCATTCATTGCGTGACTGTGTGTTTGTTTTATGCCAGTACCATGCTGTTTGGTTGTCACAGCTTTGCTATATGCCTGTAAACAAGGGAGCGTTATACACCCATCCTTGTTTTTCTACTTGGCTGGGTTGTTGTTGTTGTTGTTGTTGTTGTTGTTGTTGTTTTGACTATTTAGCTTCCTTTGTGGTTCTGTATAAATTTTAGTATTCTTTTCTAGATTTTTAAAAGAATGATATTGTGTTTCAATGAGAGTTGTATTGAACCTGCAAAGTACTTTAGGTTGTACAGGTATTTTAACATTATCATTTATTGCTATCCTATACATATAGGAAGGTTTTCCACTTTTTCCTGTCCTTTTAAATTTTTTTGTTTATATGTTATGATTTTCATTATAGAAATCTTCACCTCTTTAGCTAAATTTAGTCCCAGGTATTTTTAGTAGCTGTAATAAATTAGATCAATTTCTTGGTTACTATTTAAACTAACCCACCTTTGGCATAGGGCAAAACTTCATATATATGCGAGTTGACTTTGCAAATTGCAACTTTGGCTGGGCAGTGGTGGTGCACGCCTTTAATCCCAGTACTTGGGAGGCAGAGGCAGGCGGATTTCTGAGTTCGAGGCCAGCCTGATTGGTCTACAGAGTGAGTTCCAGGACAGCCAGGGCTACACAGAGAAACCCTGTCTCAAAAACAAAACAAAAAGCAAATTGCAACTTGGCTAGATTCATTTATTAGTTCTTGTTATGGTTTTCATCTTAAGGTGTCCCCTCAGTGAGCCAAAGTTTTGGTAACCAGACTGCAGTGCTTTGGCAGAAATGTTGGATATCTTAGGAGGTAGCCTAGTGGAAGGGAGTCAGGTCATCAGAGGTAGCCCAGGGAGGAGCTATGGGGACACCAGCTCTTTGATCTTTGTCCCCCCCCCCCATTATAACATGAGCAGTTTCATTCCGCCTGCTCCCACCCACAAAACCGGGAAGAGGAACCGCTGGTATCAGAAGTCAAAATAGCCACTGCTTCCTCCTCAGGGGACCGCCTCAGGAGTTTGTCCCAGAGACTGCAGCCCGATAGGCACTCTGACTATGCTATGTTGGTGGAGATTTTAGAGTTTTATATATGTAAAATCATGTCATCCACAAACAATGACAACTTACCCTCTTTTCTAACTCAGATCCTGGTTTTACTTTCTTTTGCCTCATTGCCCTGACTAGGGCTCCCAAAATCCTGGTGAATGAAAGTGGTGTCTGTGGGTCTGTGGGCATAGTGTTCTTCCAGGCCGTAGGAGACAAGTGTTATGCTTTCCCATCTCATAGGCTGTTGACAGATAGAATGGTGGGGGGGGGGACAGATAGAATAGTTGGAGTGGCTTCCATGTCCCCCATTCCTAGTCTGTTTAGAACTGGTTAGTATGCAAGAGTGCTAATCTTTATCACACAATTCAAGTTCGGCTGGAAATGCATGCTGCAACTCTATCTTAAAAATTTAACAAAAAAACGGTGCTTCCTTTAATTTTCTTCTTGATTTCCACTTGGTTTATTGGTTGTCAGAAGCAAACATATATTCTTAAGGACTTGATTTGTGACCTGTATTACAATCTAGTCTACAGAATGTTTTATTGGCTGATGAAGGAAAATAGTACGTGTTCCACAGCTCTTGGACAGAAAGTTGAGAGGTTGTCTGTTGGGCTCCTCTGGCCTGAAACGTGCGATTCAGCTCTGCTGCCTCACTGTGGGTTTCCGGTCTGCACGATCTTCCCACTGAGGAAGGTAGAGTGTTACCTTCCAAACACTTAGGTCAGTTTGTCTATCTCCCTGTTTCATTCTATTAATATTTGCTTTACATATTTATATACTTCAATGTTGGATACATATATAGTTAGAATTATTTCCTCTTGCTGAATTGACTCCTTTATTATTACATAATGCCCTTCTGTGTCTCTTTTTACTGTTGTTGAAGTCTGGTGTACATGTGGCTACCCCTATTTTCATTTAGACTCTAAGGCATGGAACATTGTATTACATCCTTTCACATTCAGTCTGTTTATGCTTAGAGGTGGTGTGAGTTTCCTATGAGCCACGTACGGTTGGGTTGTATTTTCCCATTCAGTCAGTCACTGTGTGTCACTCTGAATCAGCTACACAAATCACAAGAGGAAATAACCAATAACCCACAGTGCACAGTGTTGCTAAGATACGATGTTCAGTAAGTTAAGTCTATTAGATTCACTTGTACTTACACATTAAACTTGCATATAGTGTAATGGATGTAGCCTCATCACTGGCCCCTGCTGGTTGTTTACTTCCCTTGTGCTAGTCCTCTGAGTTAACTTATCTTCATAGCTATTGTTAGCAGGTGGAGTGTTACCATCTACAACCTGATTGCTAGTCATTTGGTCGCTCCTCTTTATTCTCCCTCACTTACACTCTTTGTGGTTTAATCAACATGGGAATGGTGGTTTTTATTCCCTGCTTATAATTTTTTGGGTTTTCTTTTTTTTGCTTTGTCACTGCCATGAGATTTACAAAGAGCCAGTTTTATCAGAGCCATCTTTTTTTGAAATGATAGTAACTTACCGTGATAATAGAAATGCAGGTCGAAGCGAAGGAAGATGTTTTACCTCCGTAGTCATTGCTCAAAATCATGCTACAATTTGGCCTGTCTCACATTCAGATCGTGGATCCATAGATGATCCCTGACTTACAATGGTTAACTTATGATTTTTTTAATTAATTATGATGAAAAAGCAATGCACATTAAGCTCAGACCTTAAGTCTTGAATTTTGCTCTTTTCCCAGGGGGCCAATTACAACCCCACCCCTACCCCCTGCCAAGCATTGCTCAGTCAGAGCTCCAAAAAAGCTACAAATTCACCAAAGAAAACAGCTGCTCTGCAAGGGAACAAGGCACTTAGCTATGATACTCAGTGAGTTGAAGGCATACGATGTAGTTTATGCCCTCACCTTACAAAGAGTTATCAAGCTATGTCCTATTACATGTCTACTAGACTGTATGCTCCTCGTGAGCACAGGAGCCCTTAAACATTTGTTTCACATTTCTGTTCTCAATAATTCTCCTTTCTGGGTTGTCATGGAAGAGCCTGCTTTACCCTGCTGCCTGTGGCATCTGCCTTTAGCCTATTCTCTCTAATCCTGGCAATGTTTCTTTTTCCCGTGAGTCAAGTTCCAAGGGCCCATCAGAAACTTCAAGCACGGCTACCATGCTGCATCGTCTTTTGTGGACTCTTGTCACAGTGCTGTGGAGTCCTTTAGGTTATCTTTGTCTCTCCTGTGGATTTTGTTCTCACCTTTCCAGAGAACGCTCTGAGGAGGAGAGGCCCTGTGGATGTGTTTCAAGTCCTTGTGTATTTAGGGAAATTTTGCTTTCTGATTACTCTTTGATTGAATCTATTTTTTTTTCAAAACTCCCAAAGCTTTTATCTGCTTTGAAGACCACACACCTTTCGGATTGTTGAAGACCACACTGATTTGTCTTTCTTTGCAACCGGTGATTTCATCCAGAAGTTTCTCAGACTCGCCATGGATTCTCAACATCTGAAGATGTGCTGTACTGTTTGGCTCTCCTGGTTTTCACGCATTCACCCCAACACTGGGTGGAAATTCTTCAGTGACAACAATTAGATGCTTCTGTTTTGCTTTGGAAACATTTTCTACTTTTTTTTTTAATAATTGCTTTCTCTAGCGTTTGCCCTTCCAGTACAACTGATAGCTAAGGTTGGATAGGATGCACTAAGCTGCAAACTGGGAGCTAAAGTTCTAGATATTTCCCTGGCACATCATTTCCTCCCATTGCTGCAGCCTTTCAGAGTATCATGGGCCAAAATCTTTGTAAATTAATGAAGAGGGGGAAAAAATCCCATTAACATTCCTCTTTCATCTTCTAGAAATTTGATATGATTCCTCGGCTGCCAGTGGTATTCTGTCTTTTCTCTTGCTTATTCTTTTGTATGTGCTGTATTTTCCTTTCCAGATTTTGCATTCAATCTACTGTCTTGCCAGAGCACTTAAAGTTTACTTCGGATGACATGGTTGAAATAAAACTGCTACACCAACTTCTCAGTGGTGATATTTTTAAATAGAATAATAGGCTGTGCCACTTAAGTAACACCAAGACACAAGCTTAAGTATTCATGCATTTTTATCTTTGTAAAGAAAAGATGGGAAGGGCAAAAGAAATGCAGGTTGCCTTTCCTTTAAAATGCAGTAATAAAGCATGATTCCGCTGCTGTTATTCTTCATTTTCATGGAGAATGTATCTCTTGAACTTACTTGGCTTTAAAAACATTCTTTTTCATTTAAGTGATGCCTTAAAAGCTTCTCTGCACAGAAACTTAAATGATTTTCAGCAGAGATTTTTTTTCCTGTGTCCTTGGATCAATTTCTGATTCTTTTAAGACATGTTACCCACTGTGATATTAACGTATCATTATAAGAATTGTAACAGCAGGAAACTGCTTTTCTCTTCCTCTGGAGAGGTAGAAAGGATGTGTGCCTACATTTTGTATGAGAATTTCTTTGACATCCAACTTACACTCGTGGTGTTGTAAGTGGTAGAGTAGCATCTCTTCACATAAGTGTGCCTCTAATGAGCTCAAGGATATGTAAGCAAAACATAAATTTGTATGTATAACTCTCAGAACCAGTTGTTTATATTTGTTTTGTGTGAACAAACTATACACATTCAATAAATATCTGTCCTGAACACTCATCTCTGGCCCTGAGGTGTACAGTAAATAAGATAGCATGACCCTTGAGCTACTACCGGACAAAATAAAGAAAAACAAACAAGTAAGAAGCCAGTTCACCCCTGAAAATATATTGTGGGGTGGGCATAAACTGCTTTTAAAAATAGGGCAAAATTCATAGAGATACAGGAGTCAAGGAGATGTCTTCCTCAGGAGATGATGAATCTTGAAGCAGAACTCTAAAGAATCCATCAAAGACAGGAAACAGGAAGACACTGAGGCTCATGTAATAAGAAGGAAATACTCTGAGAACCAAGGAATACCTGTATGAAGGCAGCATGCAGTACCAGCCAAGGTCTTCAAGGGAAGAGGTTGGGCAAAGAACTCAGAAAGAAGGTGCAATAAGACTGAAGTTTGTACAGTGCCATCTCACTGTGTATGTACTTTCTCAAAAGCATCAGAAGCATACTTAGACCACAGGGATTCCCTCATAGCCCTTCTCAAGTCGACAAGTCTGTCCACAAGTCTGGGTTCTCCCTCCCTTTTGTTCTTCAGTTGCGGCATTAAGATGACCGCTGGCACAGCTTCCCTACATCCTGACAATGTGCTGTTTGGTGGGTGGGAAGTGGGGCTCAACCCCAGCAGTGAGTGAAAAAGAAATTAGAATGTTTAAGTGGCATCCATTCTGTTGAAAGGGGAACAGGCACAGCAAGCAAACTGGGAGTGAAAGATAAACTAGAAAGTTACGTGATGATGTAATGCTGTAGCAAGCATTTGACCTCAGAGAGTATGCTGTGTAAGCTTTCTGAGCATAGAAGAAACATAGTTGTTTTGTTCCACTCCAAATATACATTCTTATTCCTTAGTATGCTATACCTACTTCAAGAAATACAATGCCTGGGTTAATGCAAGTTAATTTTTACTTCTCTTTTGATTCCTTGGCTATCGAGATGAGTCACAGTGGCTTGATTTCATAACCAATGGTGGAGATGGATACCCAGCATGTTCTTCAATCAGTTTAAAATTTATTCAACTTGCGTTCAATCGAGTTCATAGTCTAAAAGTCACAAAGGTGGCTGTCATAGCCTCCAATCACAGTTCTGTCCCTATTCACCGATGGTGAGAATTGAACGAGTCCCAAATATTAGGAAGATGCCATGATTCTTTCTAGATCCCTCTGTCTTCTGAGCTTTGTGTTTAGAAATCAAGTTAACTTAAACATGGTGAATTTGAGTCAACACATAATCCTTCTCCCATGAAAACCATCAAGTCATTATTTGAATTTACCTCCTCCTTTAAATAGGACAGATTTAGGCTATGTGGAAACTTGAGTTTCTTCTATGGGAGAAATTATATAAAATTATGCATAAGAACTTCTAGCTTTCCCTCTTAGAAAGGAAAGAATTCTTATAAATAAATAAAGGGTTGAGTTTTATCAGCTTCATGGAAATTTCCTTCTCATAAGCATCAAGTATCTAAGTATGCAATGCACTTTCAAGAGTTATAATAATGTTGACTGGCCATTTCAAAATAAAGCCTGCATCAGAAACATGGAAGCTCTTTAAAGATACCTGCTCTGGGCTATAATTATCCAGATTTGCCAAAACCTTGATTTGTCACAGAGAGCAGTTCTCATTTGAATAGTCAGTCAACAAGAAAATTCGTGTAGATGATCTTTCTCTGCCCCTCCCTTCCTACACCCCCTCCCTCCCCCTTTGTCTGTCTTTGCAGTATTTCACAGGATTCAGAAACCATTCTCCCAAACGTGCATCCATCTGACTTTTCCCCAAGTTCTACCCAGATAGCTAATTTTCAAATGCCAGCACCCACATAGCAGAGACAATAAAGTAGACTAAATGGGTTCTATTAGTTAAGGAAGGGGAAAAAAAGATAGGGAATAAAATACGAAAGCTGATTAGGGCAGTGTCCTTAAAAGCCTGTTCCCGAAGGCAGTGCTGGCTGCTGTCTCAAGCTGCTCAGTCCACTGTGCGACTGAAAAGCTGCAACCCTCCAAGCACATGCAAGTCGCACCTCATTATACAAATCGAATCGACTGAGCTGTGCATGCCCTCAGACTGAGCTCCCTGTGCCGTTGCATCTCAAAAATATCCATCTGTTCCAAGAGAAGAAACAGGAAGTTTTGTTAATTATCTCTCACAAGCCACTAGTTAGTTTCCAGAATAATCACTAACGCCATCTTTCCTGAATAAATTTAACAAGTAAGTTACAAGATGCAACTCAGTAGATAAGCCTTCCATTAGCCCTCTTAAATGAACCGAGTCTATCGGTGGCCCGATTGTACACTCTCTGCCTCCAAACCCATTTCTGTTTCCTTGGAACTCAACAGACCAGATTATTTTCTGTAAACAATGTTTTCTATTACAATATTGATTGATAAAGCAATAGCACATTTGGTGTGTGCAGAACACTCCCCATTGCATGATCACTGGACAAATACTTTCTGGTTGCTTGTCTTCAGCACAATTTCGCTTCTAGATTCCATTAAACTATCAAACAAATTTGCCCATTATTAAACAAAATATGCTCACATAAAAATTTTTGTTCATAGTTATTAGCTGATTTAAATAAGTATCTAAAGCTTCTGCAGTCTGATTGTGTTGTCTTAACTAAGACTCCACACCAGTGTGCTATAGCAGTATTAAGATTACATATGCCTAGTTGGACTCTTACTGTTATTCTATAAATCATTGCCAATTATGCCAATAAAGCATCCTAGGCAGTGATTGATTTCTTAGTTATGCAGTCAGCTGTTCGACATTTTGTTCCCTTCCAGTGTCTCAATCATGGCCTAGTTTCCTCACACCATGGTGGTTTACATTTTCCCATAAGAGACATTTGTACACATCTGCTGGGGAGAAATAGAGGGCAGAAACTCAGAGGGACCTCATTAATTCCATTTAACTGTTGGGGAGAAAATAACCCAAATCAGTGAAAATTCTGGACTACGGAAGATTTTAAAGAAACGAGGACTCTGTGAGACAGCCCAGCGGGTAAGGGCACCTGTCACAGAGCCTGGTGACCTGAGTTCCACATGACCTGAGTTCTGTCCCTAGAACACACATGGTAGAAGGGTGAGAACCAACTGTTCTGACCGCCACATGTGTGCCATAGCATGTGTGCCTACATACACATTCTACAAGAGTGTGCACACAAATGCACATGCATGGGCACACACACGCAAACACAAATAAATAAGTGCAAACACTTCTAAAGAAATACAAGGTGGCTTCCCTTTCATTTTTATGGATTCATAGTAATGGCAATCAGTCTAACAAAGGCTCAGACTTTCTTTTGGGAAGCAGAAGCAAGAGAATCAGGAATTCAAGGTTACCATATTTGGCACACAGAATGTGAGCCTGGGGCTACATGAAACTCTGAACACACCCCACCCAAGTAAATAAAAAAGCATTGTTTGAAAAGCTCCAAGTCAAAACATGTAAAGAAGTGTTCAACATCCTTAATCACAGGGAAATGCAAATCAAAACAACTCTGAGATTTTACCTCACACCAGTCAGAATGGCCAAAATCAAAAACTCAGAGGACATCAGATGCTGGGGAGGATGTGGAGAAAGAGGAACACTGCTCCACTGCTGGTGGGATTTCAAGCTGGTAAAACCACTCTGGAAATCAGTTTGGCGGTTCCTCAGAAGATTGGATAAAGTACTTACTATCTGAGGACCCAGCTATACCACTCCTAGGAATATACCCAGAAGATGCTCCAACATGTAATAAGGACACATGCTCCACTATGTTCATAGCAGCTTTATTTATAATATCCAGAAGTTGGAAAGAAACCATATGTCCCTCAACAGAGGAATGAATACAGAAAATGCGGTACATTTACACAATGGAGTACTACTCAGCTATTAAAAATAATGAATTCATGAAATTCTTAGGCAAATGGATGGAACTAGAAAATATCCTGAGTTAGGTAACCCAATCATAAAAGAACAAACATGGTATGCAATTGCTGATAAGTAGATATTAGCCTCAAAGCTCGGAATACCCAAGATAAAATTCACAGACCACATGAAGCTCAAGAAGAAGACAGAACAAAGTGTGGATACTTTGGTCCTTCTTAGAAGGGGGGGATCAAAATACACATGACTCACAGCCAACCAATAGACTAAGCATAGGGTTCCCCAATGTAGGAGCTAGAGAAAGGACCCAAGGAGCTAAAGAGGTTTGCAGCCCCATAGGAGAAACAATAATATGTACCTACCAGTACCCCCAGAGTTCCCAGGGACTAAACCACCAACAAAAGAGTACACATGTTGGGACCCATGGCTCCAGCTACATATGTAGCAGAGGATAGCCTTTTCATACATCGATGAGAAGAGAAGCCATTGGTCTCGTGAAGACTCGATGCCCCAGTGTAGGGGAATGCCAGGTCAGGAAACTGGGAGGGTGTGGGACCATGGTGTGAGGCAGTCTGAGGCCTGGTTGAGCAAGGCCACTCCGGAGACCCAGTAGAACATTCTACAAGGAACGGAACCCGTGAGACTCCCAGACTACTGACTCCTCAACTCCATAGTCCTGTGGTCATCAGTCACGTATGGCCATGTCCCAGGCCCCTAGTGTTCTGGCTGGACTCGACCCCTACAGGCTACATCCAGGCTTACCCCGCCCCTCGGTTATTGTCAGATAGCCCAGCCTACTGTAAAGGAAGGCTTCTTGCCCCTCCTCGCTCTCTCTGCCCTCTTATCTCTCCCTGCCCATTCATGCCTCTCTCTCTCTCTCTGTTCCACCTCTCTATTCTTTCTCCCCTTCCCACGTGGTCATGGCCATCTCTCATCTGTCTTCTCCTTTTCTCTTTACTTTATCTCCTTTCTCTTTCTACTCTTCTAATAATAAAGCGTTGAAACTATGAACTGTCTCTTCTTATCAAAACCCGCTGTGTAGGACCATGGAGCAGCCCTCAGGGTTTCCAGCCACTAGGGAAGGATCAAGCCTCCTTTCAGCCAATCAGCTTCTTCTACAGGTACCTGGGCTGGGCCAACAGCCCGCCTTCTGGGTAAAACCCTCCCTGCTAGCTAGGCAGTCTTGTGCTCCCCGGGTATTTAGGCACTCAAATTCCTCATCCCATCCGGGTGCGGTGTGCGGGTCTGCCAATATCCCCTATTCCCCTTTGTGGGCTCTGCCTGCCAGAGTTCTCCTCTGCAGGACCCGCCACTGCAACCCCCCCCACCCCTGTTCTCTTTTTTTTCCCACAGGGGGGAGGGTTGTTAAGCAGGGGGAGGGGGATGGGATGGGAGCTTTCAGAGGGGTAATGAGGAAAGGGGATAACATTTGAAATGTAAAGCAAATATGTAATAAAAAAAGAAAAAAGAAAAGCTCAGAGTCTCTGAAATATGTGTGTGTGTGTGCAACAAAATTTAATATCTTACATATTCATTCTATGGCTTAGTCCCTATGAAACCCACACCAGAGATTTTATGTCTCCATTTAGTAGCTAGTTTTTGTAGGGCTGAACACTGAACTCAAAGACTGTGCATGTGCTAAACAACTGTTCTAGCACCGAGCAACATCCCCCAAATCCTCATGTCAGGGTTTAATTTTCATTGTGAAGTATGAAGAGTACAGGAACTCACTCCAACTCTTGTTTAGAGTCAGAGCTTTCAGGAAGTGAGTAAGATTAAATAAAGTCTTCATGGTGGCACCCCATGATTGAGTGCTGGTGGCTTTGGAAGAAGAGAGGAACTCTGCCAAGCAGGAAAGGCATGACCAAAAGTCCACCATCATCCATGTACCACCAACACTGAGAGTCGACATAAACCTGTCTTCTTAAACTGTGCCCAGCCTCTGCCATTGTGTTATGGCATCAGATGTTAGACTACTCTGTTAATTTGGCTCAGTTCTTCACTAACAAAGAGGGGCGAATTTCTTGCAAATCTTTGCATCCATCTTTCATTTCCCTGGAATTAATTGCTTGCCAAAACTCAAATATGTTTTTGATTGAATGACTCAAATCAAGTTTTGGTCCAAGGCTGGGTAGTTTATAAACTTTCAGAAATTAACTATTAGATTTATACAGGAAACCATATAGAGTATAAATTCCATAGACATCGAAGCCACCCAGACTTGGGTTCAAATCACAGATATGCTCCTCACTGGCCCCACAGGATTCATCCACTAATTCAACTAATGGTTACATATTGTTCAGCTACTCTGCACTGCGAATAAACTGAGACCATACTAAGGTTCCTGTGCCCTTAAGGTTAATCCTTATGGGAGATAACCAGATGAAGAAACAGGATAATTTGGGATAATGTTGAAGCTATTAAGCATAAGTGAGTGAGACATGAAATGGGTAACACATGTCTGTGGTGAGGGAAGACCTCCAAGGGCAGATGATGTATGTCCCAGGTGAGACCACGGGAGAACAGAGCAGGGCTACTTATGCACAACCTATGACAGGATTGAGTGTTCAAAGCAGAGGGAATGCACAATGGTGCCAAGTTGGGAAAACACTGGTGTGTCTAAATGGAAGAAATGAGGCCATTGAACATGACCTCTGCGCGAGAGACACCTTCATGTGGGAGATGAGAATAACTATGACACAAATTTTACAGTTACTACTGGAGATTTTATTTGCAAAGTACCTCAACTGGGCCTGCCACATCTTCCACACTCAGAAAAAAAAAAAGATGAAATCCCACCACTATTGCTACCATGATCGTCTTTATGGTTAATGTTTTGGGAACTAAAACCCTGTAACTAATGTAATATCTATGAAGCTAGAGGAAGCAATCTCCTCAGAACTATGAAAGCTATCAAATATCACCAGAGAGCTGTGTTCCTCTAACATTCCAGAGCTGAGTTTTGCATTCTCACCCTTTAAAAGCAGACATTGTACTGGCTTTCACACACCCATGAATGCGTCTTTCGGCCACGACACAGCAATAGTCACTAGAAGGTATGCTACAGAACGGTAGAAACATAATAAAAAGTGTGGGCTGGGGATGCAGCTCAGAATGCAGCTGGGAATTTTCGCAGAGCCTGGAGTTGCTCAGTTCCTAGAACATACAAGACTCCCTGGCCTCTGACAAGCGAGGCATAGGGCGTGCCTATGATGCCAGCATTTGAAAGGTGGAGGCAGGGTCATCAGAAGTTCAAGATCAGTGGTGGAGAGATGGTTCTGTAGTTAAGACTGCTCACTGTTCTTACAGAGTCTTGTTCCTGGTACCCATGTCAGTGGAACCCATGACCTTCTTCTGGACTCCATAGATGTGCACACACACACACACACACACACACACACATCTTAAAATGAAAAAAAAAAGGAAGTTTGATATCATCCTGTACTACGAGCAAGTTAAAGGACAAGTGGAATATATGAGGCCCTATCTCATAAAGTGTGTGTGTGTGTGTGTGTGTGTGTGTGTGTGTGTGTTACTCAGGTATTTCTCTCAGTTATTTATAAATATGTGTGTTCTACACCATTATAAATACAAAACTGCGTAAGCATATAGACTTTCATTATAGACACAGTACACTTTCTGGAAGGGCAGCTTGCCTGCTCTTGACGCAGACATAATCGGATTCATCAGCATCCCTCTTAACATCTAACTCTACACCACCCCCAGCTGATACTTGGCTCCATCACACTTCTTCATAGTCATTGCCCTAATATTTATTTAGGCCTAAGCTATTTCATTCTTCCAAACAATAAAAATATCTGCATACCAAGAAAACTACTTTCAAATATAATTCAAATCAAATAGATAAAACCTTGGGGCTGTACCAAGGAGAGAATAAATGCATGTTCTAATTCAATGAAAAATATTACTAATTAAAGGAAGTCAGTTGGTTTTTTTTCCCCCCTCATAGGAATGGTCTAGAGATTAAAGAATGGTTTATCTAGAGATTAAAAACTTGAAAGCATTCATTACATTTCCTCTCTGGTTTCTTTGAGAGCCACAAGCCACGGGAAAAATAAATAAATAAATCAGGGTTGAAGAAGGGCTCAGTGGTTAAGAGTACTTGCTGCTCTTGCAAAGGACCTGGGATCAATTCCCAACCAAAATGGTGGCTCATGAACACCTGAAACTCTAGTGGGAATCTGACACCAACTCCCAGCACCCATGTGGTAGCTCACAATCATATGTAACTCCAGTTCCAAGGGACCTGGTGACCACGCCTGACCTCTACAAGCATACAAGGTATGCATACAAACATCTAGGCAAGACACTCATACATAAATTAAAATAATCTAAAATGAGTCATCTCACTTCCACTTAAATATCCCAAAAGTCAGAAATTTTGAAAGTAATAAAAACAAAAAAGGATGGAAAAAGGGAGAAGAAACAAAGGAGAGATGAAGGGAAGAGACAAGGGGATGAGAGGGAAGGGGGAGTAAGGAAGCATCTGAACAAAATAAATTAGCATTGAGTCCTAATCCAAAATACTAATTGAGTACAGTTGAAGCCATACACACAGAGAATAGAATAAAGAGAGGAGAGAGTCAAAGTTCTTAAAGAGAAAACTTTCAAATAATTTGTGTACATAGCTCTGCCTCCTAGCATATGAAGCAAGCATCCTACTCAAGTGTAGGCTGTGGAATGAGACTTTCTTCTAAAGATTAGAGTCAAGGCAGTGAAGAGAAGGAAGGACTTCACACGGAGAACTCTGACCAGCAGCATTAGCCCTGTTGCCCAGGATGGCACTACAGCCTTGTGGCATCTAACACCCGGGGGGGGGGGCTTACAGAGGCAGTCTGAGGCTTGATGTGTTGGGAAAGGGCTTTGCTCCTGGAGTCTCCATTCCGTGAAGCTTAGTCTCCCATTGGATGGGAGGAAAACAGATTTCAAATGACGGGCATTCTACAAAATTCCTAAGATTTCAGCAAAGCTATATAGTCTTTAAGGGGCCAATGGAAGTGTTGCTCCCATTCCCAGCACCCCATCAGCCCAGCCCCTACATCCCAGGAAAAGACAACCCTCTCCCCTTCCTACTTGTCATTTTAGCACCCTTGTACCCTTGTGCTTCTAAGAAACAACATAAAGACATTTTGTGAAGCATCACACGACTCATAGTTGCACCACAGTACCTAAGGCAGGGCACCAAAACTTGAAACTAATTTCTTACCGGCAGGACATTATTTATTCTCCTCAAACCTTCCTGGTTTTGATATAGAAGACCAGCAGACACCATACCTAGCATCATTTCCACCATCTTAGAGGCAAAATTTAGTCCTAGCCAACGATGAGTTTGCACAAACATAACTGAAGATTTAATACAAGCCCTTATGCTTACAGATGTCAATGTGCATTGAAGAAGATGTGAAAATTACTGGAATCCAATTTACAGCAGCTGGAGCAAATTAGGGCTCATTGCAAAAAAAAATTTTTTTTTAAAAATTTAAAGAAGGAAGTAATGAAACACCCAGCTCTAGGCAAACCATATGTGCAAACCGAAGTCTTTATTAATGGAAGTAAGAATTGTGTTAAAGGCAAGTTAGTTCCTATAGCAAAACTCAATAAATATATGCATTAACTTGTAAGCCTTGGACCTCCAGGTAACTTATCAAAAGGTGTACAATGGTTCTGTGGTGGTTTCTACAGTGGCTGTGAACCTACAGGTTTGAAAGATGTCCACATCATTCATTATATGGTCTAAAGATCACTATGATTTTTTTGAAATCTGGAAAAGGTTACATCTTATTTTACCAGCATTAGGAAACTTAATTAGCTATAAAGAATATTCAGGATGGCCATTAAGATGGCTCAGTGGGGAAAGGAGCTTGTCAACTAGACTGACTACCTGGGCTTGCTGCCCAGAATCCAAAGAAGGAGAGAACACATTCTTCAAGTTGTCTTCTAATTCCGCATGCAGACCACGTCATTAGTGACAGTTATGTAAATAACTAACTTATGTAAATGATAAATAATAAATCCTTTTTTAATAAAGAACAGAATGGTGGGGGCTGGAGAGACGGCTCACTGGAGAAAGGGCTTAAATGTGAGTTGGAATCCAGTAACATTCTGGGATGGCAGCAAAGCACCACGTTAAGTGAAAGATTCTAGCTCAGACAATAACATGGAGAGCAGTTAAGGAAGACACCTGACGTGAGCTTTTGGCCTCCTCACCCCCACACAGGCATGCACACACATCACATGTGCACAGACTTATGACACCTGACATGAGCTTCCAGCCTCCACACCTACATGCACAAACTTTTTCAGTGATTTAACAAAGAATATTAAAGTGTTCGGCATATGAGCGTAGGGTGGAACTAACCCAGAAACTATCCAACTAAAGTCTGAAATATTAGCAACAATCTAATGTCTACCCTCTAATCTATACAGATTCAAAATGTCTATACATAGGACAAAATATTGGCCAGAGAATATGCCATCTCTGAGCAAAGCGAAAAGCTCAAGGAATATCCTGACTAAGACAGCGCCCAAAGACAAGCCTTCAAATGAGGAAAGCTAATATCAGTTCTATCTACATACAACAGAAATACAAAACCTTAAACAACAGCTCAGAAAGGCCAGTTTCCCAGGCCAACTTCTGGGAGTCACACTGTAAGTTTTAAACCTTGCTCAATTCCCAGGCTAGCCCACCCATGCACCACTCACATTTGTTGGTTCATTGGAAATAAAAAAAATAGAGAAATCATTGTGAAACTGCAATCAAGAGTTATTTTTCAGTTTAATTTCGTTCTGAGTCTCAACACTATGTGAATGCCTAATTTCTTCTGGTGAAATTTGGCTCTCTAAATAAGTTGTTTTCTAGGTGAAAACAAATTAAATTTCCAAGTATCTTCCAAAATTGTTCATTCATTGACTCCGCTTACATTTCAAACATTTTATTAGCAACTACAATTCACCATCAATGTTTATGTAGATATCACTGTGAGGGGCTGGAGACATGGCTCAGTGATTAAGAGCCCTGGCTGCTCTTCCAGAGGACTCACATAGCAACTCACAACCGTTTGTAACCTCATGGTATCCAATGCCTTCTTCTGACTTCCTTGGGTACCAGGCGTATACATGGTGCACACATATTGAGGAAAATCAATTATACATACAAAATAAAATATGTTTTTAAGGTATCATTGTGGTGCTTTCAATGAGACTGTTCCCCATAGATGGATATGTTTGAAAACTTGGTTCTCAGAGGGTAGCACCCTGTTAGAGAAAGGATGTCACTTTGACAGCTTAAAAACTCAGACCCATTAACAGCTGGTTATCTCTGCTTCTTGTCAGTGGTTACATGTGAGCTCCCAGATTCTTGTTCATACTACCATATCTGCCACATGTTGCCATGATTTCCCATCATGGCGAACTCTTATCCCTCTGGAATCATAAGTCCAAATAAACTTTCTTCTTGCCTTGGTCATGGTGTTTTATTACAGAAACAGAGAAGTAGCTAGTGCAATCATTATAACAGCATTGGAAAAGATGCAGATTACCCAATTAGTCCCATTATTTTTAAGGTATCCACAAGAGTACATTATAATTCTTCTGATTCCATTTTAATTGGTTAGTAGTAGTAGTAGTAGTAGTATGCTTTTTTATTCTTCACAGCTGATATTCCTTATTGCTACCTGTGATTTGGGATTAAACAATGAGTGTTTAATGCTAAGATTTGCTTCCTAAATAGGAATCTGCTGCTCTTTGATACCTCCAAATGCTGGTTCTCTTAAATATCTGATGATACATGGGTAGGGGGATCTACCAATCACTAATCATCCATATACACATCTCCCTGGAACACTCCATTACCAAGGCAGTAAAAAATGATGGTGCTTTTGAGTATAGCATCAGTATTTATAGACTGTAGATAGTTTTACTGTTGAACATGTTATTATGTTTATGCCTAGCAGTTATGTATCAATGTTCTCTGTTTAGTAATGGCGTACTATAGGAGAATACTTTTATTACAGACTGGCTAGAGGTAATTCACACATGATCCTCATCATGAGACACTCATCCGGACACAAACAGCCCTCGTAGCTACAACACTAAATACTCCTTAGGGTATTTCTTACTGGAGAATTAAGATATCCTGTTCAACTAATTCAGGAAGTAGTCCATACTTTGCTATGCTGCCCTCCACTTAATATGTTGGCTTTCCATTGTGGTTTTAATTTATTTTACATGATTAAGTGTACAACATGCACTGTATGTAAATTATGAAGGCACCATCAAGGATAGCAGGCACACAGTTGTTAATTGCACAGTTCCCTTAGTAGGTCCCTTGCAAAGAAAGACCTTCCTCTCGATGTGTGTGGCACAGAGTTCTTTCAACACATGGTACACACCTATTAGAAGTTTCACTACTCTGTTTTATTAAAAGCACAGAGGGTGTTATTTTCAATCCTTTATAATTTCCGGATTACTAATTAAATTGCTTCAATCGTGTCAAAGGGACTTTTTATCACTTAGAATATTAGAATCAGCCCTTTTTGGAGAACAAAGTCAATCAGAAAAACTCTAAAAGCATGAAAAAGTGTTTCCTGTGTTCAGATGACTTAAAAGGAGCTCAAAGGAAATTCCCCAAATTTAAATAAAAATTCATTATCATAAAAAAATAAGGCTGCAAATTAAAGCCAAAGCAGCTAGTACCCAGAAAACAATCCTACGCCAAAGGCAGCCCTAACCGGACCTCTGATATTATGCTATTTTTCAGATCCCTTAGTCTCTTATATCTATAGTAAGACCTTTACCGATGTGGTCAGTAAATAAAGTGTCTTGGCTGATATATTGGACCAGAGCAATGCTTCTCAGTCTTCCTGATGCTGTGACCCTGTAATACAGTTCCTCATGCTGTGGTGACCCCCAAACATAAACTTATTTTTGTTGCTACTTCATAACTGTAATTTTGCTAGCTATGACTCATAATGTAAATAGCTGATAGGCAGATGGTCTAATGAGAGCCCTGAAAAAGGAGAACCATTGCATTAGAGACAGTTTTCTAAAGCATTTATATGTAGCAAGCACAGTCGTCGTCCTTAGTTCTCAAAGTATTCTACAATACTGCTGCTGTTACATCACTTTTCAGATGCACAGATCAATCACAGCTCTAGATCACAGCCATAGATTGCAGGACTTACATGATTTAAACCAAGTTGCTTCTAAAGCCTCCACTTTTTCATTCTTTAAAATAAATTCAAATAGCAGACGATATACATATTACTACTTTCCAGAAAACCGAAATATGGTCAAAATAAGTTTGGGTTTAAGCAAAATATAATTTGTTGTCTTTGTAGATTTGGAAAATACTTTTCGTCATGCTTCAGGGTCATTATCACATGCATTCATTATTTTATATATGTATTTGTTATTTTAAATTGTATATAAAGAAAGGATAATTAATGCATATAATGGTGACCCTGAAGCATGAAAAAAAATCTTTCCACTTCATATATATTTATTTTCAATATATAATGAAAGGATATATTAATGCTTACAGTATATAATCAGAAGTGCCCATAATGTATTTATGATTAATAGCAAGGCAATATGTTAATTCATGTACATTTTTATAAAGACATGACAAGTTGCAGACTTGCAAGATACCTAAATAACCATACCGTGACTGCACATTGTTACAATATGACTCTTCATTGAGTTTGTCTGTGCAGGAATTTTTGTGTATTGCCCTCACGAGACATTGAACTTCCTGAAATAAAGAAATTCCAGAACATTCAGAGTCCATGCCTAATGTCCAAATCCTCGGAGAGTTACTGCTTTTAATTGTTAATTATGAAATGGCCTGAGGTAACCCATATTCTTGTCCAAAGGAAAAGATTGCTTCATTTGTTATATTTCCTTAATTCTCAAGCTAAAGGTGACCTTAGCCAAAGTCACTTTCAGTGCCTTCCCACAGTAGTTCTAGCCTTCTTTAAGTAGGATTTGGATTTTAAAAAGGCCTTTTAATGATTGGAAGGTTTCATGACCCAAAGCCTCTCTAACAAGAGCCTGTCTCACCCAGGCTGTGGAAGACAACAATGTCCCCTCAGCAGCTAGTGCTCTCCCAGATGACTAACCAAAGTGAGCTCGATTTCCTCTACCCTGAACTTGGATCTCAGTATATGGGGACAAAGCTTTAGTAGTTTCTCTGTTTAAGTAACTTTGTATTTCTGCACTGCAATAAAGAATTAGGAAGGGCAAACTGACAAGAGAGGAACAAATAAATATATGAACCATGCATACACAGTTTAAATCAGTCTGGCGCCATTGGCATTTCCTCCTCGAATTCCATTTTAAATGATACAGACATAAGCCACAGATAGTAGGTCTTTCTCCAGTGACTACATATGCACACAATAAATAAATTCTTCTAACTTTTAGGGACTTCCAGAAAGATCTCTTTTTTAATATGTTGACCAAACTAAGAAGTACACAGCTGTTAATATCAAAGAAAGAAGAAGTTTGGGTAAAAAAAAAAATAACATCAGAACAATTAGTGGTCTATGTTTTCAAATGTAAAAAAACTAGTTGCACATACATATATACACTGATCTTTTGTGGTCAAAAAAAGCACTTCTAAAGCTTAGTATGTTTTAAGCTTCCTGTGACTAGTCACATTTAAAATACAAAAGTAACAGGGAAAAAATGTAGTATTTATTTGTTAAGGTGGCCAGCATACAACCAGCAGAAAATCAACGGAAATTTGTGTTCTTCTAACTCAAGATGCTACAAATCCAAGGTCTAGCCTCAGCAGTTGGCTTCTCCTGAGCCCATCTCCTTGATTTATAAATGGACATCTTCTCCATATCTTCTTCAGCCTTCTGTACTCACAGTATCCAAATTTCCCTTTCTTACAGGAATACCACCACACTGGATAAGGGCTCACCTTCATGGTGTCTTATAATTCATTCACTGTTTCAACAACCTATCTGTAGATGCAGTCAAATTCTGAGACATGAATATTGGTGACCTACTACCCAACATACATGTAAAGGAACATGACAAATGTTACCCATATATACGATTGCCTATGCCCACTGATATTTACTAGGGAATGCTATGGTACGTACCAATCCAATGAGAAACAGGAAGTCTGCACCTAAGGTAAAAGGTTCAAAGATGTTACCAAGGTTACATAAATGAATATTAAAAGTAGCCACAGAGGGCTCAGCTCAATGGTGGGTCACTGGTCTAGCATGGGCAAAACCCTGAGTCCAGTACCACAAAAACTGAATCAATAATTGTATCATTTAAATTTGGCAATGGTTAAAAATTTTACTATCTCATAGGCAGAAAAATAAATTTAAGAAAAAGAAAGCACATACAATCCGTTCTGAATTTGACTCATTTTTTTTTCAAATGCATGTTGCAGATACTGCTGTGTAGTAACCAAAGCCCTCATAAATGTCAGTGCTTTGTTACCTGGTAAATGACAGTCCGTGGTAAAACAGGGTGCCTTTGGTTTTGTTCAGAGTTACTTCTACTAGCTTCTATCAAGATTAGGCAATAAAATGTTATCAAGTTTTCAAATGTTACAAACATAGGAAATAATTGCACATACAGATGTATACCATTGCCCTGTGTGATTAAAAAACAAAATACCATGTCTGAAGCAATTATTTCCTATGTACCCCAGGTGTCCAGTCATTATCAATAGGTGTCCTTTTTACATTGGCAATATCTGAAGTAACAACAGTCACCATGGACATCAGGAGCCCCTGATAGTTTCAGATTTACACTTAGCTTGTACCACATAGTGACTCCAAGGAATCGTATCTGACTTTCTCCTCAGCTCTGATTTTGAAAAGAATTTATTAAAAAAAAATAATAGTGATAATCCAAAAAGAAATGAAAATGAAACATCCCATTAATGTGTATCCTTCCTCTAAAATGAACTGGTAAACAGACAGGACAGCCATGGCTCAGTGAGGTCCCCTGGGTTACCAATTGGTGGCAGGCAATTGTGTGTCATACATTTTCTGGTAGTTACTTCCAGTTTTTTTTCTTTTTTTTATTGGATATATTCTATATTTACATTTCATTTCCCTTTTTTTGTTTCCCCAACCCCCTAAGGTCCCACATGCCCTTTTCCCTCCCCCTGCTCCCTCATCCACCCCTTCCCACTTCCCTGTTCTGGTATTCCCCTATACTGATGCTTTGATCCTTTCCAGCATTAGTGTCCATTCCTTTCTTCTTGTCAGACATCATTTGGTATGTGAATTGTGTCTTTGGTGTCCCACGATTCTAGGCTAATATCCACTTATCAGTGACTGCATACCATGGGTATTCTTTTGAGACTGGGTTACCTCACTTAGAATGATGTTCTCCAGCTCCATCCATTTCTCTAAGAATTTCATGAATTCATTGTTTCTAAGGGCTGAATAGTATTCCATTGTGTATATATAACACATTTTTTGTACCCATTCCTCCGCTGAGGGACATCTGGGTTCTTTCCAGCTTCTGGCTATTATAAATAAGGCTGCTATGAACATAGTGGAGCATGCATCCTTATTGCATGCTGGGGAGTCTTCTGGGTATATTCCCAGGAGTGGTATGGCTGGATCCTCCGGAAGTATCATGTCCAGTTTTCTGAGGAACCGCCAGACTGATTTCCAGAGTGGTTGTACCAGCTTGCAGTCCCACCAGCAGTGGAGGAGTGTTCCTCTTTCTCCACATCCTTGCCAACATCTGATGTCTTCTGAGTTTTTAATCCTAGCCATTCTGACAGGTGTGAGGTGAAATCTCAGGGTTGTTTTGATTTGCATTTCCCTGATGACTAATGATATTGAACATTTTTTAAGGTGTTTCTCAGCCATCCGAATTTCTTCAGGTGAAAAGTCTTTGTTTAGCTCTGTACCCCATTTTTGGATAGGGTTATTTGGTTTTCTGGGGTTACTTCCAGTTTTGAAAATGCCATCTTCAAGGACCAAAGCTTGGGAGGGAATTTGCGAAACCCACAAAGGGAGAAATGACTATAATGCATGCTGCCTCTGTTCAATCTTAATGGGCTGCTATTACACAAACAGACCTTGTGACTTGGAAGCCTTTGTCCGCTCGAAATTGCCAAGTGGTTTGAACACGGTACAGATGCCCATGGAAAGCAAGGATGGACATTTGATTCAAATTGTAAACATGCAATGGTTGCCTAGGACAGAGATAGAAACATGGCTGATGAAGTGTCCTAAATTGATGTGTAGATCTCTAGAAAGCAAACAGCTCTTCATTACCCATCTCATCTCTCATCTCCAGGGCCTGGCTGTGAGCATTCTTTGGGGGGGTGGGCCTGGCGAGGAAAGCTCCAGTCACTCAGCTTCTTGAAAACTGTTGTTTGGATTTCTGAATCCCTTTAAAAGTCAAAATTAGAGAAAGGGTGAGAAGAGTTAACACACGACAAGTTTCCAGAGACCTTCTCCAGATTATTAATCAGTCAGCTGAGAACATTGCCCGTTTTTTTTTCATGGAATCTTTTTCTTGTAAGTGAAACAAGTCTAGGATTGCCGGCAAACATCAATGCCATGCAGAGAGAGTAGATAAATTTAGAGTGAATGACTTCCCAGTTAAATAGAGACCAACAGAGAGTTTATAATAAAACAATTTGCACACAGTTTGGGATATGACAATGGTAATTGTTCTTGTGCCGAAAACAAACATTTCACGATGTGGGCTTGAGGCAGAGCAGGCCAGGCCCTGATACAGCTCTTCCTGCATCTCCATGGCACCAGGAAGACAACTTTGTATTGGTCGAGCTTGTCCGGCATACCCAAAAGTATAGCACATGGAGGTATGATTACCCATGAGAGCTTTAAAACCCCTATTTTCAGCTGGAAATTCGGTGTTCAATGCCCAGCATTTGAAAGCAGAGAAAGAATGGGAGTCCTTTCATCTTCTGCTTAGGGTTGATGTTCCTGTTATCTGGGACTTCTGACGCGGTTTTAATCATGGCAGAGCACTGACTCTCAACCTGGCGGAATCCCCCAGGGAGCTTTAATAAACTGAGAGCTGGTACCCACCTCTAGACATTCTGATTTAAGTGATGTGGGGTGTGGCCGGGCACTGAGTTTTAAAAGCTCTCCAGGTGATTCTAAAGGCCAGATAAATTTCAAAGGGGCTACAAAAAAAGAAATAAAGGGGAGAGAGACAGAGAGAGAGACAGAGAGACAGAGAGACAGAGAGACAGAGAGAGAACTCAGATGATATCTTGTCATTTATAGTACAAAGCTAAAATCTAACTAAATAATTCACATCTCACTTTTAATCGCATCATGACAATCACCCAAATCATCTCAGGAAACTTGGAACAATAGAATATTTGACTTAGAAGAGAATCCTAAGATCCTTTGCTCCTGAGATGTTTAGCCGGGGGGGCCCTTGGGCTTCTGGGAGTCTATTGGACAGTATGTGAACCATTTGAAATTGTAGATATATACAATTTTCCAGGAACCATAGCCCCAGATTCTGTTAGTTGGTAGCAGGAGGCTCTGGACTCCAAAGGTTAAAAACCATTTAAATCATCAAAAACTTGAAGACAAAGAAGTAAAATATCAGGTTGAAAATATAAAACAATGCATCCTTCACAGTACCAGGACTTCTCAGAACTAACCACACGGGGGCTTCCACGCTTTTCCACACAGCCAATTAAAATCTCCAACAAATGCAAAAAGGCTTCAAACAGATAAGCATGACCAAATCAAGACTTGGGGCCAGTAGCTGGAATTTCTAGAACCATAGAAGCAGTGATGTTCTTTTTTTTTTTTTTTGGGGGGGGGGTTTCGAGACAGGGTTTCTCTGTGTAGTCCTGGCTGTCCTGGAACTCACTCTGTAGACCAGGCTGGCCTCGAACTCAGAAATCCGCCTGCCTCTGCCTCCCAAGTGCTGGGATTACAGGCATGCGCCACCACGCCCGGCTTGAAGCAGTGATGTTCTTAAAGACAACGCTAGTTTTCTTTAAGAAAAAGGTATTTCACAGAATAATGCCTCTGACTAGGAATTTACCAAGCATTATCAGATTAACTACAGGGAATGAGGAGATGCTAGCATAGTACTTCTGTTGTCCTGCTGGAGCTGCAGTTTGATTTTTCCCAGGTTCACATCATGTTTCCTTTATGTTATCCCATATCTGCAGTAGCATGTGACTCCCATGCCTATTCATAGATGATGATCTGTTGTGAATCTACAGCCATCCTTGAAAAGGAGATTCACAGGTGTCAATGATAGGGACACATAGGAAGTGCAAAACACCTTCCAACTGTGGGTGCCAGGACTCTAAGGGAGGCTTGTTCTTAAACAAAGACAGTGCTCTAAATAGAGGTGGCCTATTTCTGCTACCAAAAGAGAAAGCAGAATTTTAAATGATGCTTCTGTGTATGCATCTTTAACGGTAAGTAGTACTCTTGGGGACTTCTCTAATCTTTGGTTTGTCCACTCTTCCGTCAAATGTTAGCAGAATTTTTCAGGTCTTCCCTCTGGTAAGGTGTGCATGACATTAAGCACATAGAACCAAACACTATTCTATATTTGGCATCTATATGCAGGAAAGGTCAATAGCAAATCCAGGTATCAGTAAGCTTGGTTGGGGGGGAGTTACAATTAGGACTGTGAAGGATCAAAGTAAGATTTAAACTTCTTTCCCAGGACTTATTAGCTGACTGACCCAAGGTAAAGTAGCTAACTCAATTAACCTCAATTTCACTTTAGTAAAATAGGATTACTTGCATCTCCCTCATAAAGTTGATGTATATTCAACAAATTGGGTAACAAAAACATGAAAATATAATCCACCTTCTTCCATTATCTTTGAAACCTGTTGATGTTTTTGTTGTTGTTGTTTAGTTTCTAATTTATTCATAGTGCTGGGGACCAAACTTAGGGGTAGGCAAGTATTCACCCTCATCTGAAAAGAGACAAAAATATAATAATATAATATAATACAAAAAAAAGTAAAAAGTAGCTAAAGAAGCTAGAGTGTGGCTCAATAGCTAAGAGCACTTGCTTGCCTTATGGAAGACCAGGTTCAAGTCTCAGAACCCACAATAAAAGGCTCACAAGCACATGTAACTGTAGGCGCAGGGGCTGGGACAGTGTCTTCTGGCCTCCAGCGGGGCCTGAATGCTCGAGGTACACAAGCAAACATGCACAAATCCACCCAAGTAAAAAGTCCCCACTTAGCTGAGAGTCCAACGCTGTCCCTTCTAGACCCACTCGCCCCTCAAGCTCGTTCCTATTCTTCTTCCTTACCTCAGCACCACTAAGCAAAATTGAGAATCTTTTCAAAATCAAAATCATGGCAGCCTCCTTTATACAGCCTTTGGGGCACTTTTGTTTGTTAGTTAGTTAGTTAGGTAGGTAGGTAGGTAGGTAGGTAGGTAAGTAGGTAGGTAGACTTTACACTTCCTTGGTGAAGCTTTGAAATCTGGGGCAGAAAACATTGTATTAATGAATAGAAGATGGTAAATATTTTCTCCCACATGCTTTGGGAGGAACGCTTCTTCCTATTGCAGCAGTAGGTCAAAAATTAAGATCATGGATTGAAAAGAGGAAAGGAGAGTCTTGTTTTTATAAAAAGAGGCCAGGATATGTTTGACAATGCGAGGTACAGTGAGGTGGAAGCGGAGCCTCAGTGGGCCCATGCTGAGGCTTTCCTTCTCCCTGAGATTCCAGCCAGCCAGTCAGTGGGCATAGTACAAAATGGAGTTTATTTGGAGGCATGGGAAGGGGAGTTGAGAGAAGGGGGAATTGAGAGAAGGGAGGAGGAGGAGGAGGAGGAGGAGGAGGAGGAGGAGGAGGAGAGAGAGAGAGAGAGAGAGAGAGAGAGAGAGAGAGAGAGAGAGAGAGAGAGCAGGAACAAGCAGAGAGGGGGCAGGGGAGAACGGGAGAAAGGGGTCAGGAAGATGAGAGTCAGGGAGAGAAGGGATAGAGTACATGAGAGCGAGGAGGGGCCAAAGTACGAAGTTTACTCATTTTCGTCATAAAGCATCTAATAGGCATTGTATAAGACTCACTGTAGCCTTTGGAAGCTCTTGTTATCGTGGGATGTGAAACATTGGATAAAAAATGCAAAGGCATGTGGATTTTATAGTGGTTGAGATAAACGCTCTAACTATCTGAAGAGGAGTGGGATTTGGTGCTTGGGGAAAGTCAGACTTGAATTCAGCAGAGACTTAGAAGCCATGGAACCCCTGGAGAAGCAAGAGCTTTGGGATAGTCTCAAAGGACTGGAGATGCCATCGGTAAGGCAGAGAGATCCTAAGGAGGAAAATGGAAAACACAGGGTTGAGTCATGTTCATGGGGTCTTCAAAATAAAATCTCTACCAGATTGACATTTGGAGAATCCTAAAGGATAAGAGAGTGAAAGAAATTGCAGGTCTGCCCGTGCCACCTCACTCCTGGACAACCTCTGCCAGCTTAGATTGCCAGTTCTGTGACACAAGGAAGAAATGACCCTCAAGATCAAAGTCCTCCAGACTTATCCCCAGCTAAAGGAAAACAAGAAAGGAAAGAAGCATGATTTGCAGTTGGTGAAGTCTGAGCTCAGAGCGGAGTCATGACTCAGCACCGAACTGCAAATGGCCAGGGACACACTGTGTTACCGGTTCATTTCTCTATCTTTTTAAAAATAAGATGCTTAAAGCTTAGCCAAACAGAAAAGCTTACAGTTTTTCCCCTAAGGTCGTGACCCCTTTGAAGGTCAAACATCGGAAAACACAGATATTTACATTACTATTCTTAATAGTAGCAAAATTGCAACTATGAAGTAGCAATGAAAGTAATTTTATGCTTAGGCTCACCATGAAGGACTGTATACTGATCTAAATACTACCTATTTAGATCATGTAAACCTATCGTGAATGATTTTCGAATTAGCAGAGAAAAGGGGACTAAATATCTTTCTCTCTGCCTTATGCTTAGATTTCTGTCGAGGGAAACTGGCATTCCACAGTGTGCCTTGGAGTTCCATGTAAGTATCTTGAAGCCAAAGAATCAGCTGATCTCAGCTAGTCCAAGCGAGCGTTCTGTGCCTGCTCTGGGAATACCAGCCTGTCTTGCTATGAGTTCTCACACACAAGCAGAGAGGGCCGATATTATTATATGAATATCTGCTTCTTCGTTATATGTAGAAAAATGGTGGAGTAGATGCCAAATACAAATAAAAAAAATCAAAAGTGAGTGAGGCCTGGGTAAGTGGTACTGGGTGTTTATAAGGAAGCCGAAGTAGCTAACTCAGAGTAAACAGAAGAGGAAGACTATGCATTGAAGCAAGCCAGCAGAATGACTGGGCTTCGGAGACAGCGAACCTAAGAACTACGACCTTTTTCTGCTGTTTAAAAACCATCTCTAGTGCCTTTGCAAAAGTTGCTATCTCTTCCCAAAGTTGAGTGCTATTTGTCTTACAGGCATCTTACTGGTTAATACATCTTTACAATAAACACTCGGGCAAAGTGTAAGGAACCGAAGAAATAAATTGAAATGGCTTTTAGCAGTGGCTGGGGATACCAGATTGACAGCTCTGGAAACAGATGGCCTCTTTCTCTCCGAAGAATAGATACAGCCTGATAAACAGAGGTGTTCCTTCAGCTACTTCTTCAATAAGCCTTCGCTCTGATAAAGCAGTGGCAGGAGGAAGACAGAAGGAGTAGTCGCCTCTTCCAGCCAGCTCTCTGCACACTACCATTTAGCACCAGGGTGAGAGTATTTTCCCTTCCACCGGCCGCCAAGCAGGGCAATGCACTGATTTCCCTTGCAACAGCGAACAGTCAGTCAGACGGTGATAACTTTTGACTACACTGTCCTCCGCTGGATCTAAAGCACAGAACTTGGAAAGCAAGAGAGCTCATGTTTCCTACCCTGGTTTCTTACAGCCATCTAGTCTCAGTCCCTGGCACTAAATCAGGTAATGCAGTCGGAGTCTGGCTGTTTTATCTGGTTTTCCCAAAGTTATTTGAAATGAGTACTCCACCATCCATGAAATCAAATGAATCTCAGGGACATTTCTATTTATGCAGTGTATGGGGGTGGGGGGCATCTTTCAAAGGAGAAAGGAAAAACATAAAAAAGGCATGGAATGATTCCAAGAGAACAGTAATGTGCATTTTCCTCTCCTGAAGAAAAGCAGCAAGTATGTATGAAAAATTGAGGGGCGTGAGTTAAAGTAGAGCCTTAACATTATTTATTTATGTGCAGAGCTTAAGAACCACTAAAATCCCCTTTGTCACATGACCCTAAAATGAGCAAAGACCAATATAATAGCACTATCGGATAACAGTCAGAGATGTCAGAAAATGTATGCTCTGTTTATCTCATACTTTCCTAAACAATCCTACGCAGTCTTCTTTTGTTTCAGGAGCCACTCAAGCATATAATAAGAGTTCCAGCAAGTTGAAACCGCTCGTATCTGGTTATTTTCGGTGAGTTGTAAGCCTGCCGCCTCCAGGTCACTAGTTTTCTTATGTTGCTAGAACATTTTTTTAAGGAGTCATTGTTCTAATTCTTACTAGGAAATTCATCCTCAGTTTATTTGATTAACATTCATTAATAGCTAGCGTTTGCTTCTAAAACAGCCTTCAACACCTGTGGTGATCTCAAAGTATCTAGTGCTTGTGTGGGAGCATGCCATTCTTGCTTATGGTCCCCAGAGCTGTGTGTCTTCCTGGAGCACCCCAGAACACACCTCCAAACTCAAATGTGTAGAGGATCCTCCACTGGACTTCTCACATATGACTTGTATCCTCTGTGTTCAACTTTCAATTCATTCATTCATTCATTCATTCATTCATCCATACAGACATCTATTAACATTTCCATAAGTCTTCAATTGTTATCTGTACATGTTGTGTCTAGCCTATCTGTACAGAGACATATGGAGTTGAGCCATCTGCAGCCGTGGGTCTTTCCATCTACACCTAGTTCCCCAAAATAATGGCTCTGAGACTTGTTATATATGAATAAATGACTGGGCCAAAGGCCTTGGATCGTTCCCTGTCTAGCTCATAACTTAATCATGCTGTTATTCTATTCTAAGTTTTGCCACAGAGATGGTCCTCAGTTCTTCATGACCATCTTCTTCCAGAGTACTGGGACAATTCTCCTCTGCCTCACTCTTTCCCAGAATCCTCTTCTCTTCTCTTCTCTTCTCTTCTCTTCTCTTCTCTTCTCTTCTCTTCTCTTCTCTTCTCCTTCTTCCTTGTTCTTTTCTCTCTCTCTCCATATATATGTATATATATATATATATATATATATATGTGTGTGTGTGTGTGTGTGTGTGTGTGTGTCTGTGTGTGTGTGTGTGTCTGTGTGTGTGTGTGTGTGTATGTATATATATATATCAGAACTCCCGCCTTTTATTTCCTGCCTCACCTCATTGGCCATAGATTTTTTTTAATTGACAGGTAAAACTTCCATACATTGCAGAAAAGATTCCCTCCACAAGCATACATGCATCAGAAAAGGCACAAGAATAGAAATCCTGGATTCGACAGCCATTGCTGCCATCCAACAAATGACACCTGGAACAAGTCATTATTCTTCCTACATCTACCTCTGACACTTATGGGTTGGACTATGTCATGTCTAAGAACCTTTTATACTTCCAAAAGTTTTCAGCTCCAATGCCAATTCAGTTGTGTGATGTAATTACATTAAAAATTTTGCACTTCTCATTCTAAGGTGTTGAGATTTACAGTGGTTACATACAGAAGTTCTTTGTAAGTAAGTGAGACAGGGAAATTCAACTTTGGCCTTTAGGGCATGTTATTGGACAAAGGAAAGAGAATTAAAAAAAGAAAAGTGTCCAAATCCCATTTAGAGACTAGTCTCATTTATCTACTTTTTATACTGCATAACTTAGGCTCTCTGATTCACCTCCTCCAACTGACTCTTTACCTGTTTCCTCCACATTCAGTGGGAACACTAACCTCAAGTTTGGCACGTTATTTTCCGATTTGCACTCAGCAATCTGTTATTCCTCGTGTGAACCGTCCTCAGTGTTTGATGACTGCGACCACCCCCTCCTGTAGATGCCTCTCTCACCTGACATTTGATATCCCCACCCACCTCACTAACTAAGGCTTCCTCACTGGACTCCAGACAAACAGATCCAAAAGACTCAAAGATCTTTGAAGACAAAGAATGCTTGTTGTTTTTTGCCAAGCTTTTTCCAACGAGGGCAGTTAGTGGCAGCTGTCCAGTGCTTTCAGATACTACGTCAAAACCATATTGTGGATCACAGTTGGCTCTTCATTTCCTTCACCCAGTACTTGTAATCAATCAGTATATAACTCCACCTCTACCATTTTTCTCCTCTGTTTAGCATCACCAGTTCTTGTGTACACTGAATCTGTCTCTCTGCTCCTGAGAATTCCCTCTTAAAATGTGTTTCATAATGGTGATAAATGTGTATCACCCTAGAAAGGTGATAACAAAGATGATCTGAAAAGCCTAACTCAAGTCAATCTAAAGGGTTGCCAAAGTTTCCACAATAGCTTTCAAGGCTCTCCATGTTTGGTTCTCCATAATTTCTCAAATTTCACTCAGACCCCCACTCTCTGCTTCACTCACTCCTGTCTAGTTACACAAGTCTCCTTACTTGAAATGTAAGAGCCAAGGCTTGATGCTAGCTTTGGAAGAGGTGTATATAATTAATTCCCATTCCCTTCACATCTTTGTTAATTTCTCATCTATTAAATGAATCCTACTCTAAGAATCCTACTTAATACTGACAACTGAAGCCTCAGGTTCTCCTCATCCTCACTACCTTGATTTACATGTCTCTTTTCCATAGCAAGTATCACCTGCCAATGTTCTATGTAATTTAAATGTTGTATGTTTGGCTTATTTTCTGCCTCTCCCATTGAAATATAAGTCACAAGGGAATGGATAATCTTTATCTATTTGTCGGTTAATTCATTACCAGTATCTGAAACCATCTTGGACCCCTGGCAATTATTGAATATTTGGTAAGTGAGTAGACAGAAGGAAGAATGCTCCTGTTGCCATCCAGACTATAAGCAACATCATGTAAAGCTACATGTCTGATCAAAAGCACAATACAGCTTTGGTTTAAAGAGCCAATCAAGACCTTGCCCTTCAACCTCCTCTTAGTCCTCTGACACTCCTGCCTGACAGATGGTTTATTGGGGGAAATTCTTGACCTTCACTCACTAGAATCCTCAGAACAAATAATAATCTTGTTTTGGGGAAACCCAGAAATAAGAGTTTTAGACTTACCCTAGATAATTTGGAATGAATCCTAAAAAAAAAAATTAACTCCCTCATGTTTCTAAATTATGTTAATAAATTAATTTATTCATTATATTAGCTCTTTATTCTGACCTGACTACTCTCCTCATTATTGGATAAGTTCTACATGTACAATAATCAAAAAGTAACAAAAAATGTGAGTGGATAAGAAGATTTGAATCTAACAACAGTGGCTACATTAAGAAATGTTGGTTTTGACATTTTGAACAATCAAATATCCAAAAATAATTAAATTTCTCCCAGTTGAGACATGGGGAAGGCTTAGTTTGGAGTAGATACAGTTCTAGCTGTCCAGCCACAAGTGGTAAAAGACTGTCAGGTACGTTTAAATGCACTTACTAAATAGCTTGACCCATAGCTTCATCAATATTTTCTCTTACCATTCTTTAAAAATATTGGTATGGCAAAAAATCGAATTAGCTTGACCATGCTCATTCTGGGGTCATTTTAAATATCATTTTATTACCCTACTTTCTCATCTCTACAAAGCAAGAGAGTGAGGAGCCATTTCAAAAAACACTCTGAACTCACCCTCTAACTATCTCTAATCATTTTAGGCTTCTAAAAGTCAAAGATGTTCTCTTCCCATAGAGATTGCATCAATCTGTTCAAGACACACCTGTTGAATGCCTACTGAATTGCAGCATGTACAATCCCTCAATCAATGGATTTGGTCTTGGGAAGTGAAGGGTAAAACATCTGCCATAGTTTGAATTTGAACCCCCCCCAACTCCACATGTTAAAGTTTGATTACCACCTGTGGCACTTTGGAGACACAGTGGAACCATAAAGAGATAAGGCCGAGTGGAAAGAATTTGGGTGATGTGGATATACTAAGAAAGATGATACTAGTATTCCAGTGTTGTTCTCTTTGACTCATTGCTTCTTGGTTACTACAATGTAAATAGGCTTTTACCACCACATGTTGCTGTCAGATCATACCTTCCCACTACCGGCTCAAAGTAAGGGGACCAAGTGAAAATACACTAAAACTTCTCAGACCATTCAAAGGAATAGAAAGCTAGCATACTATGACTCCAGAAAGTTATATTAAATAAACACTATACCCATGGAAGAAAGATTAAATAAGTACACTAATGCTTATGAAAATCAGTACTATGCAACAACTTAAATGACTATATTAGATTTAAGTGTACCAATAAGACTCATTTTAAAATATATGGAGCTTTTAACATATGTAATAACAACAGTACTTTTATTATTATTAAATGGCATTGTATATTGATTACAAATATGAGACTATGTAACACAATACACAAAGCATACACTTGAAGATCATGCATCAAATTTAAACAGTGACCACCGCCGGGGAAACTGGGGCTAGCTGGCTTTGAAAATGAGACTTGTAGAGGAAAGGGAGATAACAGTCAGATGGGAAGAAAAAGAGGATGGAATGTAATCAGAATGTTCTGTAAATACATACACATGAGAAACCATCCAAACAAGTTTAATACATGAGAATAGGTGCACATACATGATAAACTTTAATGGGGCCTGAAAAGTGCTAGTTCTTAAGGAAGATGCTCGGAACCAGTATTTTTAAATGATGAATTTTGTCAATAAGGTACACAGTGATTTTAAACACTTTTTTTCTTCTAAATTTTGGGAAGGGGGACTCACAATCAAAGCACACGTCTCAAAAGAAGGGACGTGGCAAAGGCCACAGAGACTGGGACACAAGCAGGTGACAAGTGAGAAGCACATTAGGAAGGGCCATACAGTTGCAGAAAGCTGCGCTCTTGGGTAGGTGTGTCCTGAAAATCCTGAGAAACCCAACCCTTTGGGCCTGACCTATGGAATGACCAAAGTGATGCCAAGGCTTTCCAGGCAAGAGGGGTGGCTGAAGAGACAGATTCCAGTGATGTCATCTTGGGAGTCAGGCAAACATGTCCAACCTGCTGACATCACAAGACAACAGTTGTAATCTACAGAGTTCATGGTCAATAACCTCATAAGCAAGTTTTAAGAAAAACACGTTTTATCAAAAAAGGAATCCTATAACTTTGAGTTGGATTTCATTCAAGGCTTCCTCAACTCACAGGACCTGAGTTGGATATAGCTAGTAGAGGTTCATTTCTAATTGTGTTGTTTAGACTTAGTAACCTTGGGAGAGTCAATCTCTGAACTTTTTCTTCAGATTGAGCCGGGAATGACAACAGCTCCCTGTTGCCTCACTGTGCAGGCTAGAGCAGTTGCGTGTAGGACTGCCTACCACGGTAAATAGCAATTGCTCAGAAATGAAGAAATGATTAATGATTATTAGCTGAGACTAAGACTCATCGCCTAATTTCCTCAGTTAGTGATCTTTTCATAACACCGAAGTGCCGATTTTGTAATTAGCATTATCCTAATTTCATAGGGCCCCAAATTTTACAGTAATAAAATATGATGCCTCACTGGAGTCCCTGGCAATTTACTAGGTCTGAATTTTTAAAATATGGCCGCTCAGGCCAGCCTCTTTCTATGCTTCTGATTTCCCCTCCATCCCCTCCATGCCACACATGTCTAATTATTTACTAAGATCTCTCTATGACCTTGAAGCTACCAGAGCTGGAACTTTGGATAAACTGGCTTCTAAGTTATGGGCTCAGCTGCTTGCTGAAGCTTGGCACACCAAATTTGTATCATCCAAGAAGGTAAAATAGGAGCAGAAATACATGGACTCTGTTCCATTACAGAAAATCTGAGTGTGCACGCCTTTGTTCATGTAGCTGAAGTTGATAGAGCATTTGAATATTTAATAGACTAACAGTTCTTATCATTTGGGTTGCTAAGAAAATAAGTTTAAATAGATTTGAGAGGAAAAAAACAACTTCTGGGCTCACATGCTGTGAGTGATATATGTTAACCAACTCTTATCATATCGGAGGATCAGTAAAGGAAGGCGACATCCACATCACTCTCCGACTGGACTTCTCTCTGCAGAGTAAACGGATGTTTCCTTGCCACAGACTGGGCCAGATACAGCATGATCTAAACCCAAATTTGAGCAACTGA